>ML682014.1:30378664-30448493 GCA_007922195.1 Podocnemis expansa
TAGGCCCCAGATCCCTGGCCGGGGACGGGGCCAGAAGTGGCCACAGGTGGCTAGGCCCTGCATCCCTGGCCGGGGATGGGGCCGCTACGGTCGACGGCGGCTGGGCCCCGGATCTCCGGCCCGATTGGGCAGGAGATCCGAGGCACCGGCGCTGGGGTTCAGGGCACATGTCCCGGGGTGCCCAGCGCAAGCAATGCCTCTGGGGCTTGCTAGGGCCAAACACCAGCACATTTAAGTTTGACAGTTCACAGCCCCAGCAATGCTAAGCTTGCTGCATCATTTATGAATGTAAAAAAAAATATTCCTTGAGCCCTGGTACCTAATTGCTGAACCCTGGAGCACCTCTTTCATTACAAATTACACACTGTATGTTTTTTATTGGTTGCTAGAAGAAAAATGTGTAAAATACTACCACAGTGCTAATAAGAACTATGCATGTGTGGGGGATAAGCACCGGAGATGTGTGTATGTGATGATACATTACTTGCATTATTAACAGCATAACTCCTCCTACGTTAGCCACTGGAGATACCTCCTCAACTTGTTTGAGAAAATTCCGAAAGAGTCAGATTACGGGATTAATTTTTTCCATGTAAATTTCATTCTACCCCCTTGACGGATTTACACCTGCATCCCCTCTGATGATCTGCATCACGCCTTTCCCTAACCCGTATCAGGACCTCTCTCTCTTTCTTTTTTTCTAGAAAAGAGAAACAGCATTCAAAATATTACAGAGCAGAAACAACACATAAACCTTCCTTATTCATAGTAAATATTCAATCAATCAGTTAACTACATGGTAATTGTTATATACTGCCTATGTATTTAGTGTAATTACAAGATAAATGCACAACAATTTCTATCCTCTGAATCGGAATAGAGATTACAGGGTAATCATTTAGGATTATGCTCGGCTGAAGTATCATCTGGTCAACATTATTATGGTTCATATTGGTTTATAAGATTAAAAACTGAAATGTGAACTCTGATACACCATAGCATAACATCATTGGCCATTTTCACTAAAAATGTTTTTGTAAAGAAATAATAAAACAGCACTTGTGTAACACTTTGCTTATATAATACTTTTTTCCCCATAGATTTCAGAACATTTTAAAGAGGTAGGCATTATTGTCTCTATTTTACAGAAAAAGAAACTGAGGTAAAGAAAAATTAAATGACCTGACCATAGTTAAACAGCAAGGCCAGGGAACAGCTGCAAATATCAGAATGTCTTCTTGGAAATGGTATGACTTTTAACTAGAAAGATCCTTCAAGAAAGTTACACATTTGGAGCAATATAATTTGGCAAATGTGTAAATACTATGAGTCAAGCCAGACTCCAAATTATCAGAAAGCAGTGATTCTCAACCACCGTTTCACGACACAAAAATGTGTCACGGCACAGTTGTTGAGCATGTCACTCGAAATCAGACTCCTGCCAAGAGCCTGAGGAGAGCTGTGGCAACAGGCTGATTTTATACTGCTGGCCCTTTAAGAGCTGAAGCTACAGCGGCAGAGCCACTGCAGAATCAGCTGCTTTGTGGCTTCAGGGGGCTGCCAGCTGCCAAAAAATACCTTTTGTATGTTGATTTCTTTGGCAGCAGAGAAAGCAGCAGTGGTGCAGAGCATCACACACAGCTGGGAACCCTTACAGCTCTACAATGATGAAGGGGTTGAGAACCCCCCTGACATAGAGCCGTCAAAGGGGGAGCCATGGCAATCTAGTTCAGCAAAACAAGCAAGCAGTCTTGTGGCACTTACACAGAGCCTGTACCTGCTATGAGCTGATGATACTCCTGAACCAACTCAGGATGTAAATATAAACTAAATATTGTTACCCCTACAAGCACTTACTGTCACCATTGTTACCAGCAGCTTTATTTTCTTGCAAAGATCAGAGATGCCACACAAAAAAAAAAAATTCCCAAAGGACTATAGAAGTATTTTTAAAGTTCAGTTAGTAGGAACATAGCACATAATTTTAATGCAGACCTTTGGCAAAGTGTGTTGTCTAGGGGTTAGATTAGGGGAACTGTGGTTAGCACTTCATGATCATGTCTGGCTCCATGGAGGACTCATTGTGTGACACAGGACATGGTATAAATTCCATAAGCACAAGTACATGCAGAGTTACATTTCCAAAGAGAATCACATTTGCATGCATGGAGGAAGATACTATTTAGGGCAGCAAATGATTTACAAGCACAATTTCAGTAAAAGTAGACACGAATTGTAGTTATGAAAATTCGTATGAATTTTTGCTCATGAACATAAGATCTCCTTTAATAAAGTTTTGGCTTTAGCTTCCCAGCTCTTCAGTTTAATAATCTATAGAATGGATATAACAAAACTGACAACCAGTACATGGGCAATCTGAAAAAGCGGTCTGAGCAATCAGAAGCCAGACAAAGTAAGGTTACGGGGGCGGGGGTGGGGAGGGGACACGACAGTCTGAGCTTGGACTTCGGAAGCCATTTGTCTTAAAGCCAACAGTTCTAGTTTTTGTGGAGCTCTTGTCCTGTCTAGTAGTGTCTTAGCACCAGAAGTGGCTTTGTTCAGTAAAAATGAGAGGAGACTGTGGATGCAAGGTGATGCCAATGGGGACAGAGCTGTAGGTGCACATGAAGTGATACAGATGGGGGCAAGCTCCCACAGGCAAACCATGTAGGTGGAGACAGTTCACAGTGCTCAAGATGTCACTAATTCCTACTAAAATCTCCAGATAAGGGCTAAATGGTGTGCAGTCCTTATGCTGGGCCTCTGCAAGAGGGTAAATTTTATCTGAGGGTTTCAGGCTCCATTGTTGTCAGTCCCAGACTTTTCACCAACACATTCTCAGTAAAACAATTTTTAAAGTTAAAATGAATATTTTTGAAAACAGTATTGTTTATTTTTTAAAGCATGGGAAAAATCTATTAATAGAATGGGGGACAGATGGCATAACATACAGTATGAACAAATTACAGTTTCACAAGATTTTTTTCATTATTTTAGGCAACCTTTATCATGCTCTTTTATTGTACTTTGGAAAAAAACACAGTATCACCTGAAACAGGATGTGTACATAAGCATACATTTCTTTAAGAAAATGAAGGATGTCTGAAGCATGTGAAGCACCTTATGGATTCAGTAATTCTTTGTTGACTCTTCGCTATCACAAATAACTTTGTGAAACTGCATGATTTAAATTGTTTTAGTGGCTTTCATGGTCACTTGGCAAATTTTACAGATAGGATGTAATTTTCACAAAATTCATTTCTACTATATACTAATTACACTAATGAGACAAGTCTCAGTCCTGCAGCATGGTCTAGCTGAACCAAGCCAAGTCCTGGTAGCTTCAGAGGGATTTCATGCGAACACCGGTATCTACCTACAAATGAGACAGCAGGATCAGGGCCACTATGTATTGATACTCTCTACAGGCCTGAACTAATCTCCACTGAAGTCAATGGAGAGTCCCAATTAACATCAATGGGCTTTGGTTGAGTAGTGTATTTTCAGATGGGAGCAAATATACTTCATGTGTCCTAGTTTAAGTAGAAGAGGTCTGTACTTTGTCTCAGAGAAAAAAAAAAAAAAAAAAGCCAGTGGCTGAGCGACCAGAGGGAGCTTGCAAACAGGGGGACTAAAAACAGGGGAGTTTGAGAGGGAAGGAGCTGGTGAAGCCCTGAGAAGGAGGCAAAGACAATGCCCTAGATGAGGAAGCAAGGGAGAGAGTGAAGCTTGGGTGAGTGAATTGCTGGACTGTGCGTGCGTGCGTGGTCTTTCCCAACAGGTGATTTCTGTTAGTTGTCAGTTACTGTGGGAATTGGGACTGTTGATTGTGTGATTGTCCGGGGGCTGTTTGGACCATTGTTTCCTGCTCACCTTCAATCACCAGCTTCAATCAGCCTTCTGATCATCCTTCCCCTGTGCGCTTAACAAGGGGCAATGGCAGATCTAGGCAGAGAAGGCCTTAAAAGCCAGTGGCTGAGTCACCAGGGAGAGCTTGCAAACAGGGGGACTGAAAATCGGGGAGTTTGAGAGGGAGTTTGGGGAGGAGTTGGTGAGGCCACGATGGTGAAAAGAAGCCATATTGCTTGTGCCAGCGCCCCTTCTGTCTCCTCCCACCTGTGCCTGTAGCCAGACAGACATCCTGATCATGGATATCTCTGCGTAGATCCTGGTGTGGACTTGCATGGACTGCACCCTGCATTTCCCTGTCACAGACAATCAGGCTGGGAGATGAATCAATATGACAGGTGCCTTCTGGTGGAACCTCTCAGGAGGCAGGTGGGAGAGTTACAGGAGGAGGTGTCTAGGCTCAGGAGTATCCATGCCCTGGAGAAGTTCCTTGATAGCATTCATGAGGAGAAATGCAAGGATGAGGATACTAGCCAGATGCTGAAGGCAACTGCCGCACCACTGGAAAAAGGATGGGATGCCTGTGGCACAGGGAGAACACTGGCAGCTGGTTAACTTCTGGCTGCAAACAGTGCTCCACCCCTGCTCCGGTGAAGAACTGTTATGCAGCACTAGAGACAATGGATGAGGTGGAAGAGGAGAAGCCATGCAACCTCGAGGCTTGGAGGATCACATCCACCAGAGCCAGGAGGAAACATAGGGCTGTGGTGATTGGTGATTCACTTCTAAGGGAGACGGAGGCACCCACCTGTCACCCTGACAAGGCCTTTTGGGAGGTATGCTGCCTACCCGGTGCCTGTATCCAAGACATTACAGATGGATTGTCGAGAATCATCTGCCCCTCTGACTACTACCCCATGCTACTCATCCATGTGGGAACCAATGATACTGCAAGAGGTGATCCTCAGCAGATCAAAGGTGACCACAGGGCTCTTGGAGCACGTATAAAGGAGTTCAGAGCACAGATGGTGTTCTCCTTGATCCTTCTGGTCAAGGGTAGGGGCCTGAGCAGAGACAGATATATCCTGGAGCTGAATGCCTGACTGCGAAGATCGTGTCATCAGGAGGGCTTTGGCTTCCTTGACAATGGTATACTGTTCCAGGAAGAGGGACTGCTAGGCAGAGATTGACTCCATCTGTCGAGGAAGGTGAAGAGCATATTTGGACACAGACTGGCTAACCTAGTGAGGAGAGCTTTAAAATAGGTCTGAAAAAGGAAGGAGACCAAAGCCCACAGGTAAGTCACAATGTGGGAGATCTGGGGGAATGGATGGAACTTGGAGAGTGCCGGGATTGTAACACCAGGGATAAAAGAGAGGGTAATTAGAACATGGGGGGGGTGTCAAATAATTGTCTTAGGTGCACTAATGAAACCCTAATACCTGAGGCAAGTGGGGAAGGACAATGCTGGTAGAAAACGGAAGGAGGTAGATGCAACAGAACTGAAAATAAACAGGGGAAAGTAGGGCAATCGGCCTGGTATTTTAGGTGCCTGTACACAAATGCAAGGAGCCTGGGAAACAAGCAGGAAGAATTGGTAATATTGGCACAGACAAGGCACTATGATGTAATTGGAATAACAGAGATGTGATGGGAGAGCTCGCATGTCTGGAGCTCTCCCACAGATGGGTATAAATTGTTCAAGAAGAAAAAGCAGGGAAAAAGAGGGGGAGTAGCAGCACTATATGTAAAAGAGCTTTATGACTACTCACAGCTCCATTATAGAAGTGGAAATGAACCAGTTGAAAGTCTTTGGGTTAAGTTTAGAGGAGAGGGCAACAAGGGGGATGCTGTGGTGGGAGTCTGCTATAGACCACCAGACCAGAAGGAGGTGGTGGATGAGGCATTCTATGGACAACTGGCAGAAGTTTCCAGATCACAGGCCCTGGTTCTCATGGGGGACTTCAATTACCTTGACATCTGCAGGAAGGCCAATACAGCAGTGCACAGGCAATCCAGGAAGTTTTTGGAGAGTCTTGAGGACAACTTCTTGGTACAAATGCTGGAGGAACCAACTAGGGACCTTGCACCTCTTGACCTGATGCCCATAAACAGAGAATAATTGATTTGGGAAGTAGAAGTGAATGGCAGCCTGGGCAGCAATGACCACGAGATGGTAGAGTTCAAGATGCTGATTAATGGAAAAAAGGAAGGAAGCAAAATGCAGACCCCAGACTTCAGAAAAGCAAATTTTGGCTCCCTCAGGGAACTGATGGGCAAGATCCTAGGGGGGCTGATCTGAAGGGGAAAGGCATCCAAGAGAGCTGGCTGCATTTGAAAGAAACCCTTCTAAGGACACAGGAAGATACCATTCTGACGAGCAGAAAGAACACCAAATGTGGAAGTATAATCGAGGCCGCCCTGTGCGGCCCTGCCTCTGCACCTTCTGGCCTTGTTGGGGTTGGGGTGAAGCCTGAGAGTGGCACCCTGGCGATCCACCCCAGCACGAGAAGGCGAACACTCAGTGCCAGTAGATCCAGGCCTTCAACCTCGGTGAGAGAGAAGGCAAGCACACAGTCAATAGTTCAGGCCCTTCAACCCCAACAAGGGGTAAGGCAAACACCCAGTAGCCTGGATAGCAGCAGAGCAAGGAAGGAGAATGCAGGCCCGCCCACTCCACTGCGTTCCAGCCCAGGGCCTTACTAGTGGCACGCACAGGGTGCCCCTATGTCAGTGGGGCTCCCGCCGAAACGTGCTGACTCACCAAACTGCCCCTGGGCTACTTCCTTCCCGCTTCTCCCCACAATACCTGGGGCATGTAGTCCTCGCTGTCCTCCAGGTAGGTTCCCCAGGGCATCCCAGTCAAGCCCTCGCTATCCTCGGATGGCAAAGCAGGCAATTTGGCCTCCTCTACCAGGCAGTTCCTCCAGATCACACGGGTCTGGGGTAGCTGGCTCGCTGCCTTCCCCAGCAGAGGGAAGCTCATCAAGGTCCTCATAGGCATCTGGCTAATCCCCAGGCCCCAGGCTCTCCACTGAGGGAACCTCATCCAGGTCTTCCCCTGGGGGAGTTTTCTCCAGGGGCGCAGCTGGTCAGGGTTCTTCCCCTCAGCTCTCCTGGGGTGGGGGATCTCGCTGTCAGTCAGGTCTCTCTGACTCCAGGGGAGGGAGGTCTGCCAATTGCGGCAGCCACCTCCCTCTCTGTTTCCCCCATGGCTGCCTGGTCCGGCCCCTTATATAGTCCTCCAGCTGCCACTTTGGTTCCAGCCCGTGCTCTTATGCAAGGACTCTTCAGGCCACTAGGGTGAGTGCCGGTGCTCAGCTACCTCTCAGCCCATGGGCAACTGTCCCCCTCTACTAGAGGAAGGCACCCAGCATGGCTTAACAGAGAACTCTGCACTGAGCTAAAACATAAAAAGGAACCTTACAGAAAGTGGAAGTTTGGACAGATGACTAAGGAGGCATACAAAGATATTGCTTGGGACTGCAGGGATAAAATCAGAAAGGCCAAAGGACAATTGGAGTTGCGGGTAGCAAGGGGTGTGAAGGATAACAGGAAAGGATTTTACAAGTATGTCAATAACAAGAAAAGGATCAAGGATGGTGTAGGTCCCTTACTCAATGGGGCACGTATCCTTGTTATGGAAGATGAGGAAAAAGCTGAAGTGCTTTTTTTTTTTTTTTTTTACTTCAGTTTTCATAGGCAAGACCAGCTTCCAGTCCACTACACTGGGTGTGGCAGATTGGAGAGAAGAGATGCCCTTGGTGATGGAAGGTCAGGTTAGGGACTACCTAAAGAAGCTGGATGTACACAAGTGCATGGGGCCAGACGAACTGCATCTGAGAGTGCTGAGGGAGTTGGCCGATGAGATAGCACTACCGCTGGTCATTATTTTTGAAAACTTGTGGCGAATGGGAGAGGTGCCTGAGGACTGGAGAAACAGCAAATATAGAGCCTATCTTCAAGAAAGGGAAAAAGGAGGATCCAGAAAATTACAAACTTGTCAGTCTCACCTCAGTCCCTGGAAAAATCATGGAGCAAGTTCTCAAAGAATCCATCCTGAAACACTTGAAGGAAAACAGAGTGATCAGGAACAGTCAGCATGGATTCACCAAGGGTAAATCATGCCTGACCAACCTCATTGCCTTCTTGGATGAGATGACTGGATTTGTGGAAGCGGGAAGAGTCATTAACATTATTTACCTTGACTTTACCAAGGCTTTTGATACAGTTTCCCACAGCATTCTCACTGGCAAGTTAAGGAAGTACGGGTTGGATGTGTGGACCATCTGGTGGATAGAAAACTGGCCAGATAAACAGTTTCGGCAAGTAGGAATCAATGGCTCCATGTCTAGTTGGCAACCAGTAATGAGTGGTGTGCCCCAGGGGTTGGTCCTGGGGCCAGTTCTGTTCAATGTGTTCATTAATGATCTGGATGATGGGATAGATTGCACACTTGGTAATTTTGCCAGTTTTGCTGTGGGGAATGGTAGACACACTGGAGGGCAGGGACAGGATTCAAGGAGTCCTAGACAATTTGGAGCAGTGGGACAACAGAAATCTCATGAGATTCAAAAACAACAAGTGTAATGTCCTCCTGCACTTGGGATGGGAAAACCCTATGCACTGCTACAGGCTGGGGAGCAATCAGCTAAGTAGCAGCACTGTAGAAAAGGACTAAGGGGTCATGGTCGATGGGAAGCTTGATATGAGTCAGCAGTGTGCTCTTGCTTCCAAAAAGGCCAACGGCATACTGGGCTGCATCAGTAAAAGTCTTGCGAGCATATCAAGGGATATGGTCATTCCCCTCTATTCGGCACTGGTGAGGCCTCATCTGCAATACTGTGTCCAGTTTTGGGCTCCCCACTACAAAAAGGACATGGACAAATTAGAAAGAGTCCGGCAGAGGGCAACAAAATGATCAATGGGCTGGAGCACAAGAGCTATGAAGAGAGACTGAAGGAACTAGGCTTATTTAGCCTGCAGAAGAGAAGACTGAGGAGGGATTGGATAGCAACCTTCAACTACTTGAAGGTATGCTCCAAGGACGATGGAGGTCAGCTATTTTTGGTGGTCACAGAGAACAGAACAAGGAGCAATGATTTCAAGTTGCAGCTGGGGAGGTCGAGGTTGGATATTAGGAAAACCTTTCTTACTAGGAGAGTGGTGAAGCATTGGAATGGGCTATCTAGAGAAAGTGGAATCTCCATCTTTTGAGGTATTTAAGGCTCAGTTAGACAAAACCCTGGCTTGGAAAATTTAGTGAGATTGATCCTGCTTGTTTGGCAGGGGGCTGGACTAGACGACCTCATGAGGTCCCTTCTAACCCTATGATTCTATGATCTCCTCTTTTAATGATGAAGCTGTGTTTGCATGCAACATAGTAATGACTGAAGTTCTGAATGGCTACATATTTGTTAAAAGATCTTTAATTTTGCATGTGTAAGTGACAGGATGCAGGCACGTGACTTTGATCTTCAGTTTTTTTTCAACATCTGCAGTGTGTTGGTCTCATGAATGCACACATTTAAAAACTATAAGATCAAAAGTTGCTTGCAATAGATGTTAACACAGATCTGCTGTTGAAAGAAAATCTCTGACTCTTCTTCCAAACATATGCATTTCCTGTGTAAGAGGCTAACATCAAAAATCAATGTAATGACTATTATTGAGACTTCTGTAAATGGTAATTACTAGCTGCTGAGCCACCCAGACACATGGATGCCTACCAATTTAACTCTTTTTAACTCAAAGAACAGTGACTTTCCTATCAAAGTACATTGCTGGGCATTTTTAACTGTTTTATCTCCTGTTCTGAAAAGGGTGAATGTACCATAGCTATAAGAAACTTTAGCTAATAATAAGTTTAGTTAATCCTTTTCAAATGGCATATTTCAATTGTGTTAGCTAGTGCCCAAGAGCAGTTTAGGAAGAACCACCGTGCCATTAAAATTCATTAATGTTTTTAGGGCTGAATAATCTTGTACTGCCCATCCCCCGCTTTAAAGTATCAACAAAAGACAAGAAAATGAATGATATTTATACAAACTTTTCATTCTATGTGGTCTTTATTTGCCTGTTATCTTTCTTTCCTTTTCTCTCACAACTGCTGCCAAACTGGATTTACAGTGCTTAAGCCCTTGTCTCAGCAGCAGAGGAGAAATATTAATGCTGTTTCAAGGGCTGTCGAGCAGAGGATACATCAAGGATATTTTGGGCAAAAGATTTCCCATGAGATAAAGGTTTGATTTCTCTCTCCTATTTACTTTGCTGGAGTTATTTCAGATTTAGACTAGCATAGATGAACAAAGATTCAGGCCCAAAGTCTTTGATTAGAGATCATGTTGTGTTCAATACTGCTTGGTGCTTGCTGCCCTCTAATACTCTCAGCCAAAGCTGAACAAGGTTTTGTCATTGTTGTGGACAAACCCAAATGACGTACACTACAGTGGGGGCAAAATCTGTTCCCTGGAATAGAAAACATGGCAGATTCTTGTTAGACAAAGCAGTTAAGAATGCTTCCTTAATAAAAGGCATTCAACACAGCTGACTCTGTCTATACCAGCAGCTCCCAAACTGTCGGTCACAACCGCAAGTGGGGTCATTTCATCAGCAGCTGGGGGACACAGCAACCCTAAAGGTACAGAGAATGCCGTTGTACAAAATGGCCTCCTCCACACATGACCTCACGCAACATACGTCTGAGTTCACATCACACGGAAGATGCCATTTCACCCTACTAAACAGCACCTTCTATGTAGCATGACCTCATGTGCGCCATATGTATGAAATGAGGCAGTCCAGAGGATACCATTTATTAAAGCAAAACAGCTTCCTCCTTGTGGCATGACCTTGAATGCAAATTGCATGTGAGGTCAGACTGCAGGGAGGACATCATTTTTAAACTGTACCTTCCATGTTCTCTGGGGTAGTGGGAAACAAACGTCTGAAAATGCGGTCATGCAGGAAAACTTTTAGGGTTAGGGTTAGGACTAAAATGGTTTCCAACGCTATCTTGGCAGGAGGCAGATGGGAGAAGTTGTCACATATGACACCCGAGGAAACATGCAGCTTTTGCAATACAGTGTCCACAGTATGTTCACCGAATTCCCATTTGAGGTATTGCTAAAATGTTCCCATCACAGTGTCCCTTCTGATGACTGGTGCAAATCTTTAAACTGTGACAGAAAAAATCCTATTTTAACTTTTACAAAAGTGCTCAGCAAAAAAGTATAGAAGTGAAGTTGTCAGGCTATGAATACACCAAATAAATTAGTTACAGTGTGATTGTTCTAAATGTAGTACAAAAAGTTTGTCACTTTTATGCTGTCTAGGATATAATGACTCATGTAGAAAAGCTTACAGACACACTTGTTTATTAATAGGCCAACACACCAGCAGCCAGTGCTTCTTTACTTTCAGTAGGTCCTTCCTTTTGTGACATGAAAGTACAAAAGATCTCTCTTATTAATTTATTGCTTTAACAATGCATAAAATGCTGAAACTACTGAAAACTAAATTTCACATTAATCCTTCATGCGCACGCAACAGAAGCTACAAAGGCTTTCATACACAGCTATGTTTTGGAGCCAAAGAGCAAAGTCACAATTTTATGACAATATTTTTTCCATATCCTGACTTTGAGCTGGAAATCTATTAACCACGATTTTGCCAACAAAATTATATTTTGGCACTGTGTAGTGTTTTGGGGATTTGAATTTTAATTATACTCTTGAAATTCAACAGTCAAAGATCACCAAAAATGAATGCCTTTGGCAGAAGTGCCATTACAAAACAAAGATCATTCATGCTTCCAAGCCCAAACAAATTGTTAATAATCCCAGATACAAAAAAGTTGGCATTATAACACAATTATCTGGGAAAGGTGTTCAAATATGTATCTACTTTAATGAATATGCATGTATCATGTTACTGAAAAGAAAAAGACAAAGATTATATTACGGAATTTCTCCATCTTCCTTTTGGAAAAAATAATCCAAGAAAGCCCCTACCATTACACAGCTAAACAAGCTCAGAAGACACCCTCTGGACTCCTAGATCTGTGCTCCAGAGAAACAGAGCCCTCAAACAATGAATGGCAGTTTCAGAACCAGACTCCAATCTGTTATGAGACAGAACTTTGTAAAGTTCTTTTAGTGCTGTGTAGACACCCCATATCATGTAGCCATGTTCACAGAGAATAGCTCACAGACAGAATCACAGAATTTAAGATCAGAAAGGACAATCAGTTCATCTAGTCTGACCTTCTGTATACAGCAGACCATCAATCCCATCTAGACACCACACACTAAACCCAACAACCAAAATAAGATAAAATGTTACAATCCACAGGAAATTAAGCTACCATGTGCCACAGGAATATAAAAGGAGAGAGAGATGCATCAAAGCCCACAGCCCCTACAGTGACAGAGAATTGATTAAGCAAGATACATAGATGATTCTAGAAAGCAATCTGTGTCCCATCTTGTAGAGGAAGGCAAAAAACCCCTCCAAGATCCCTGCCAATATGACCTGGAGGGAAATTCTTTCCTGAGCCTATATATGACAATCAGTTAGACTCTGAGCATGTAAACAAGAAACAGCCAGCCCAGTATAAGGGAAAGAATTCTCATTAGCATCTTAGAGCACTAACTCATCTTCTCCAGTTCCCCATCTACAGCTATGACCAGGTCTGATTCTTCAGAGGAAATTAAAAAAACTAAACAAAAACAGATTGTGTTGAAGGGGAGGGAAGTCCTGACTCCTGCATTTACTTTAAAACAGAACCTTAAGGCCAAAGTGACAGCAGCAGCAAACCTAGACAAGTTCTTAGACACCTTACTTAGATAAAATTACCATTCAGTTAGTTAAAATGGCAGAATTGACTGTAGTAGGACTACATTTTAGCTCCTGACCCCTTTATTCACATTATTTTGTGCATCACGCCACATGTAGCCCCAATATTTTCAATAGGACTGTTTTTGGACTAAGATACTACTCAACATGAGTAAGTATGAGGCACTTACTACATTAACAGAAAACAAACACTCATTAACATGGGACACACCCCCATCAAAAAAGAGTTCAGTATTTAATATAAAGAATTGTACAGCTTCTTTTCTTGAAAATCAGAACTGGCATTTCTTCATTATTAATTATTTATTACTACTACTAATAGTTTATTATTTCAAACTTTTGTTTTGAAAGCTAACAAGAAATGACTTCTTTACACTCCTATTTTTAGAGCTAATGACATCTTACTACAGCAGAACATAGGATAAAAAAGTTAAATTCTTTTATGATCCAAAATGTAATACATTTTTTCATGCTAGATATAACTTGTTAACAGAGTGCTTTACTGTAAGTTAAAGCACTGAATTCATTCTTTGTGTAACTCCATTAAGACTTCACCAAGCATGGATTCAGCCCAATATGTTGATGTGGCCACAGATTTCCTTCTTTACAATGCTATTAATGAGATTCATTTTTTCCATGGCTTTATTTATAGCCAGCTTCATTCTCTGGCTGCCCAATATTCAGATCAGAGACCCATGCAAGCAGACAGCTGCTTCCTAATATATTCCCCTGAGTTATTCCAAATTAGCCAGTAGTGAGTGCTGCACTTGATGTAGTTTATTCTGAAATGGATCAACACTGCAGCTCCATAAATTTGGTACTTTATTTCATCCAAACTATTTCTAAAATTTAGTTGACCACAGAATGCGACACCAGTTCAGTTCCATACACAGTACATTTCAAGATCATGGGACTGGATTATATACTCCAGATGAAAGCAGGTGGACATCACTGCAGAAATCAGAGACAAAGTGGGTGAGAATGTGTTTTTTTAACTTCTATTGAGGAAAGTGTCAGACCCTTGAGCTACACAGAGCTCTTTTTTTAGGTGGCTCAAAACCTTGACTCTTTCATCAACAAAAGCTGATCCAATGCAAGCTATTACCTCACCCACTTTGTCTCTCTAATATCCTGGGAGCTGGGACCATCAGGGCTGCAACAACACTGCAAATACTCACACTCAGCTGCAGTTTACTTTTACTACCTATTTGTGATATTCTGAACAAACTTCATCAAACTCAAAAGAACACAATTGCCAGTCTCTCACCTGACCCTGTCAAAACCACCTAAGAGGTTATCTCAGGCATTTTTAAAGCAGTTAGCAATAACAGAGAACAGCCAAAATGTAATTTGATCTATTTGATGAGTCTCATAAACAAGTGATCTGAAACTAAATATTTAGCTGGGATAGCAGCAAATCTCTAGCTGTTCTATAAAAACCTGCCAGAAGCAATTTAATCATGTTAAGCATCCCAGCTGGTCTTTAGATTTTTTAAATCCTTTAAAGAGATGGGGAGGGAACTGTAAGAATGCTTCCCTTTCTTGCCTCAATGGCCTTGAACAATTGCCCTTATGGAAAAACCCTGTGAAATTTAAAAGGTATATTACTCTCTCCATGTTAGGGGTTTTTCATCCTGCTCTCTGTTTTCAGAGACTTCTACAAAATTGCTCAAAGGCCAAGGTTATCATCAAGTAGGTGAAAGTGGGGAATGGGGAAAAAGAAACATGCTTCAGAAGAAGATCAACACATGTCTTCTTTGTTACCTTGTACTGTAAGGAAGACAGAAGCCATAGTAGATCCACCTTCATTGGCAGCAATGCAGCTGTACTCGCCAGAATCTGGAAGCTTTACAGATTTTATTTCTAAAGATAAATTGCTCATCATCCTTATTCGGGAAGGCTCCACAAGTCTCATGTCCCTGCCATTTCTCTGCCAGGTGAGATTGTAACGCACTGTGCTTAAGGTCAGGCATGTCAATATGGCTCTTGCCCCAGGGGTAACTGTGACATTATTAGGAACCTGAATCACAGGTGGGGGCTCTGCATAGACAGAAAAAAAAAGAAGAGAAACAATTTGACTCACTTCTCAGTACTTTGTAGGTAACCATGATAACACAGAAGCAGCGAAAGTAAAAGGTCATACTACTGGTTACTTAATACCTTGTTTCATATCGCATCAGTGAATCCAGTATGTGGGAGTCTGATCCAAAACCCACTGAAGTAAAAGGTAGTCTTTCAATGAGATCTGGACCAGGTCCTAGATTTGCACATGCTGCTGAGTGAAAAAGAGATCACTGAACAGCTACCCTGAAGACAACAACATAGCTGGACTTTTTCCAGGGCCAGTAAAGAGCTCTGAAATTACCATCTTATTTACTGTAGTATCATTCTCTCTCTCT
The DNA here is from genome assembly GCA_007922195.1 of Podocnemis expansa. Taxonomy (NCBI): domain Eukaryota; kingdom Metazoa; phylum Chordata; order Testudines; family Podocnemididae; genus Podocnemis; species Podocnemis expansa. Next base: position 30,393,769 of record ML682014.1, read on the forward strand.
CTCACTCTCTCTCACCCACCCACCCACACTTTTATCTACTATTTTTCATCTGTGGATCTCCCAGCACCTTAACAAGTAGGTCAGTAGCTTTTATCCCATTTTATACATGGGAAAAAAACTGAGGCACAAAGGAGGGGAAGAGACTTGCCCTGCAACCCAGGGGAAGAGACAGAAGGAGAACCCTGGTCTTTAGAGTGCCACTCCAGTATTATATCCATGACTAGGGCACACTACCTCCTGGTGATATCATGTGACATACACAGTATTTACCAACATTTTGTTCAAACCAGAAGCAAGGGTCACATTCAAAACACATCTTTGCTGACCTTTTATTTAAGATGTCCGCACAAACTAACAAGCTATTTATTTGACTCTAAAATTTAATACTGGCAGGAAAAAAAAAAAACCAGATGTAAATAGAAGAATGTTGAGATACCTCCAGTACCTTTCATACAGCAGCTAACAAAAATGGAGGTTAATCACCTTTTTGCAGTAGCCATGGTTCTTCGAGCTGCATGTCTTCACACTGCTCCACTATAGGTGTGGCTGCATCCACACTCAGCACCAGAGATCTTCACAGCAGAGCCTGGTGAGGGGCATGCGCATCCAAAGAGTTCATGGCCACTTTCCCGCCATTTGGAACGCGCACACCCCTCGTCCACCCAGTTGTTCCTTCTCTACCACGGAGCACTGATTGAAAAAGGGTACTCCAAAGTAGAGGGGAGGTGGGTGGGAAATGGAGCAGTGCAGGGACACGCATCTCGAAGAACTGTGGCTACTGCACAAAAGGTGAGTAACCTCCATTTCTTCTTCGAGCAGTGTCCCCACTGCTCCACTATAGGTGATTACCAAGGAGTAAGCTAGTTGGTGGAGGTGATGTGAGAGCTACCCCCTCTAGCTGTGCTAAGTACCGCAAGGAGGGAGATTGGAGCCGGAGCCACAGGAAGCAATGGAGCAAGTGAAAGGAGCCACGCAGGCAGCGAGGACAGGAGGAAAGGAGCCGCGGGAAGCGGTGGAGGGGGTGAAGAAAGCCGTTGGGGCGGCGAGGACAGCAGAAACGGAGTCACAGGAAGTGGTGGAGAGGGAAACCAGAGCCGCGGGAAGCAGCGGAGGAGATGAAAGAAGCCGCGGGAAGTGGCAGAGGGGGTGAAGGAAGCTGCAGAGGTGGCAAGGACAGGAGGGAAACCGGGGCCGCAGGAAGCGGTGGGGAGGGAAACCGGGGCTGCAGGAAGTGGCGGAGAGGGTGAAAGGAGCCACAGAGGCAGCAAGGATGGGAGGGAAGGAGCCACGGGAAGCAGCGGGGAGGGAAACTGGAGCCGCGGGAAGCAGTGGAGGGTGTCAAAGAAGCCGCGGAGGCGGCAAAGACAGGTGGGAAGGAGCCACAGGAAGCGGCGGAGAGGGAAGTGGCAGAGGTAGGAGGGGAAAAACAAAGAGAGGACAAGGGTAGTTTAGGGGAAAAGTTTATTCAACCCAGGGGAATCACAGAGGGGAAAAGTAAAGGTACTTGGCCAAACAATTCTGAGGGGAACCACTGAACAATACAATGTTACACACTGTCTTAACACTTCTAAGGCAAATTACACTAAACAATGTTGCAACTTACAATGACACTTAAAACAGCTAGAGAAGAGAGGTACAATAATCAATACAAGGCAGTAGCATACAACTGAGGACCCAGGAACTTTCTTAAACAGTGAAGAGAAGAAAAAAAAGACAAGTAAAGAAAAAGCAAACAAGCCTGCTCCTAGGAACATGGGGCTTGGAGAAACTGAAGGAGAGCAGTGGCAAAGTAGCAGCAGAAGGTGGGAGAACTTTATTTCAAAGAGAGCTGCAAGGGCAGGGTCTTACCGATCCCAGCAGCAGCAGCAGCAACAGCATTACAGGCAGGAGAAAGAGAGAGAGACTCGTTACTCAGCCAGCAGTTTCAATCGTGGTACGCTCAGGGAAGAACTCATAAGCGGAGGAGGTCAGCGTCTGGGTGATCAGGCCAGGCAGGATGTCAGGAACCGTCCTGCCTGATCACCCCAAACTCTGAGCTTGTAAATTGTGTTTCCTGCCAGTGGCTATGATTGGCCACAATTACAGGTAAGGGGGAAACTCAGGTGGATATGACTCATGCCTTCACTATTTTAAAGATCTTGCAACTAGGTAGTGCCCACCTAAGCCAAACCTTGAAAAGATCAATGGGGTGTCAACAGCCATCTAGTTCAGTTGAAGGGGGCCATTTGCTCCCCTAAACATACTTTGCATATCTAAGTGATGGCCCGGGAGGGGCAGCCATCAAATTAACTTAATGAGCAACGGGCACCTCTGTTTGGGTTTTATGCGGTTTGGGCAGAAGACTGGCAGATGTAGAGTCTGGTGGATATGAAAAACTGAAGAGACTTTCGGTAGAAACTTGGGGTGCGGCCCAAGGTGACTTTGTCATTCGTGAAGATGGTGAAGGGGGGCAAGCCATCAGTGCTGCTATTTTGCCGACTCACCTAGCTGATGTTACTGCTACTAAAAATGAGCCTTGATTAACATATGGAGTATGGAGCATACCACCAGTGGTTCAAAGGGCGGCCTAGTAAAGGATCTCAAGACAAGTCCCACGGAGGTACCGGGGGTCTAACGTCCAGGTAAGTATTGTGGATGCCGTCTATGAAACGTTTTGCAATGTGGTGAGAAAATAAGGATGAGTTGTCCACCATATCATGGAAAGTCAACATGGCTGCCAAGTGAACTTTGATAGGGGTTGTAGCTATGCCTTTTTCTTTCAGGTCGAGAAGATATTCGAGTACATCTGGGATTTGCGCAGATTGTGGGGAAAGGTGACGTATCTGGCACCACACGGCGGATCTCCTCCATTTCTGTAGGTAAGTAACTCTGGTTGCTGGCTTTCTACTATTTATTAACACCTGTTTTACCCTATCCAAGCATTGTTGTTCTAGGTCGTTGAACCATCTAGGAGCCAAGCCGTTAGACAAAGTTTGTTCAGGTAAGTATGTCGAGTTTTGCCTTTGTTCTGCATGAGCAGATTTGGGATGAGTGGAAGGGTGATCGGTGTCGCTATTGACATTTGGATGAGGGAGGAATACCATGTTTGCCTTGGCCACGCCAGGGCGATCAGTATGAGTATTGCGTTGTCTTGCTTCATTTTCTGGAGTGTTTTGGGAATCATAGGAATTGGGGAAAAGCATATAGGAGATTGTGATTCCACTTTACTTAGAACGTGTCCCCCAGCAACCCATGATTGAGGCCTGCTCTTGAACAAAATAGGACGCATTTCCTGTTGTTTTGTGTCACAAACAGATCTGTCATTGGCTGACCCCATCAATGGAATATGTCCGTGAGGATCATGTTGTCTAGTTCCCATTTGTGGGGATCTGTGAAGTTTCTGCTCAGCACATCCGCCATCGTGTTGAGCCCGCCAAGTAAGTAGATCGCCGCTACCTCAATTCCATGGCGTATAGCCCACTCCCATAGTTTGAGGGCCTCTGCACATAGAGATTGGGAATGAGCGCCCCCTTGTCAATTGATGTAGTACATTGATGCGACATTGTCTGTCAGTATCTTTACGCTCTTCCCCGCTATAAGATATAGGACATGCTGACAGGCATTCCTTATTGCATGTAGCTCAAGAAGGTTTATGTGTAGGTGCCTCTTGTGGCGTGACCACTTCCCCTGCACTGTCAGGCCCCCTAGATGCGTGCCCCATCCTGCAAGGGAAGCATCGGTTGCAAGTAGGAGAATGGGAGGTTGCTGAGAGAAAGGAACACCTTGCCGAAGGTTTTCTGGCAAGGCTCACCATGAGAGTGTGTCCTTTATTAGTTGTGGTATGGAGAGGATACGGTGCCTTGACTGCCTGTGCAGTTTGAAGTTCTTCAGAAACCTTATTTGCAGGTGTATCATATGGAGTCTGGTGTTGGGGACCAGGTATGTGGCTGCCACCATGTGCCCCAGGAGCTGCATATGTGTAAGTGCTTTAACTGTGGGGGAGGAGAGTATGCTTCTTATGAGGCTTTGTACAACTACGACTCAGTCGTTTGTGAGAAGCGCTCTGCAGGAGGGAGTATGAATCGTCGCTCCTATTAATTGAATTTCTTGTGCAGGGACGACTTTTTGTAATTGACTGCCAGCCCCAGGGAGAGGAAGAGCTGCTCCATAAATGCTACTGCTTTTTGGACAGCTGAGAATGACCATGCTTTCAACAGGAAGTTGTCCAGGTAGGGGAAGATCATTATCCCCTGCATCGGTAAGTGAGCTACGAATGATGCCATGACCTTTGAAAAAACCCTGGGGGCTGTGCAGAAGCCAAAGGCAAGTACATTGAATTGGCAGTGGCAGTCCTGAAAGGTGAAACGAAGAAATTTCCTATGTGCGGGGTGGATGGAGATACGGAAGTACGCATCTTTGAGGCTGAGGGATGCCGGCCAATCATCTTGTTCTAAGGAAGGAAGAATGTTAGACAGCATTACCATTTTGAACTTCTGCACCCTGATGAATTTGTTGAGGCCTCTGAGATCTACGACTGGCCTCCAACCCCCTGTTCTCTTCTGTATTAAAAAATATTGGTAGTAGAAACCCCTTCCCCTGAACTGAGTGGGGACCTCCTCTATTGCCCCAATGCTCAGAAGAGTGTGCATCTCCTCATGTAGTAATTATATGTGAGAGAGGTCCCTGAAGAGGGCTGGGGAAGGGGTTTTGGGAACAGGTTTGGATGTGAAGGGAATTAGATATCCGGAGTCAATTATTTCCAACACCCATCTGTCCGATGTGATGGAAGACCATCGGTGTAGGAATGGTGCTAGTTTATTATTAAAGAGGAGAGAAGTTCTGGTATTACTGCTGTCATGCACTGTTGAATGGCTGGGCAAACCCTCGAACAAGTTCTCAAGACTGCTGCTTAGCCTCTGAGGACTGCATGTTGGACAAGGACTGCACGTTCTGCCTGCGCCTCGAGTTTGGATGTCTAGGTCATGGGCGTGTATTATCAAACCTCCTTTGTCGCTGTTGGTAGGGGTATGTGGTACCCGAGTTAGGTTGATGCCTGTTGTATCTGGGTCTAGGCATGGGGGCCTGAATGCCTGGTATTCGGAGAGTGGCCCTTGAGTCCTTCAATGAGTGCATAATTTCGTTCATCTTTTCTCCGAATAGCTTGTTCCTGTCAAAGGGGAGGTCTTCAATGACGGATTGGAGCTGCCTGGGTAGTGCAGCCGCATGAAGCCAGGAAGATAGGAGGAGGACCACCGTGGATCCTATGGTCCTGGCTGCTGTATCTGCCATGTCCAGTGCCGCCTGAAGAGCTGTTCTGGAAATCAGGAAGCCTTCTTGAATAATAGAATTAAAACACTCTTTTCTATCCTCTGGAATTGAACTAATAAAGTCTATCAATTTTGAATAGTTGTCATGACTGTAATTCGATAAGAGGATAGCATAGTTTGCTATCCTTAGCTGTAATGTGGCAGATGTATAAATCTTTCTCCCTAGGAGATCCATCTTTTTGTCCTCTTTATCCGATGGAGTGGATCTATTATGGACTTGCTTTAGTCTCTCGTTTGCTGCATCAATGACCAGTGAGTTTGCTTGTGGATGGGAAAACAGGAACTTGTTATTACTTGGTGTAACAAAATATTTATCTGTTTTCCTGTTAGTGGACGGTGCCGAGGCCAGATTCTGCCAGACGGAAGTCACTGGCTCCATGATGCCGTCATCCATGGGCAGTGAAACCTTGGATGAGGTGGTGGATTGCAAAATCCTATAAAGTTTATGCTTGGAACTAGGCACAGTCTGCTCTGGCATATCCAATGTTGCAGCAACCCTTTTAAAGAGCTCTTGGAACTACCTGGCATTGTTCATCTGAGGCTGTGGGTCATCAGCGGGGATTATGTCCTGGGGGATCTCACTACTCCATGTGTTTTTCTGACCATCCTGCGCAGGAGTTACCATTGCCAGGATGTGCTGCATGCCATGCACTTGTGTTGGAATCTGTGCATAGGGCATCCAATTTGGCCACGATACCCAGAGTATCCTGTGTGGAAAGAAAGGGTACCACAGGATGTTTGGCTAGGACCATGCTTAGGCTTGTTGAGGGACAGGATTTGTTTATTGGGGTGGGCGGCTGTTGCTGTGAGCGTCACCATCGGAGCTATACTCAGAGCGTTGGTCAGAGGAAGACGGGGATGCTGACTTGTCATCCTCCCCCGAGGACTGCATGCCATAAAGAGGGGAAAAATCCGGTGAGGAGCCAGAAGAAAAATCCTCCCTCAAGCAATGCTTAGTCTTCCTCCTGTGTTTGCAGGGAGGAGACTGCCTGTGGCTTGGATTGTCTTGCTCTGTCCCCTGTGCCAGTATCATAGGTGGCGGTGCCAGGGGAGGGGCATGCAGAGATTGCAATACCGGTGACTGGTGGAGGGATGCCAGCAGCTGAGAGTACCCTGGCGCGGAAAGAAGTGGCAGGGGGAGCAAGGTTGCTGTGGGCACTGGTAGCAGCGTGCTCTGCCCCAAGAGTAGCAGTGCCATGGCTGCCAGCACTGAGAGAGGCACCCCGGAAGCTGAAGCGGTGCTGTTGACAGCTGGCATGGATACCGTGGGAGGCATCGGCGGTGCCCATGTGCTGATCACAGGCAGTGATCCTGGAGAGGGGACCTGCGAGACTGGCGCAGAGCCACTGGGTGCCGCTTTTGACCCTCGCTCTGCTGAAAAACTGGAGGAATGTGATTTTGCCCTGTCACAGGGTTTTCTGGAGGATCCCAAAGCCTCCCTAGACCCCAGACAACTGTGGCCAGATCTATTTCTTTTGGTTGCCACCAGTGAAGATGAATTAAATGCTCGCTTCAGCATCATGTCCCTGAACGGCAATTCGCCTGGATCCGACGCCGGGCGAAGGGCTCCTTCCCTCAAGAGGAACTTCAATTTTCTGCTCCTCTCCTTTCTCGCCCTCAATTTTAGGCTGGCACAGTGAGGGCAGGAATGAGCCAGGTACCCCTCGCCCAAGCATTTAATGCATTTTCCATGCCCGTCTGAGATGGGCATGGGGTCATTGCAGGCGGCACACCTCTTGAATCCTGAGGCAGTTGGCATTGCGCCGGCTGCGAGTGTTGTTAAAGAGTGTCTGAGGGCAATTTTTTTTTTTTTTTTGTAGAAAGAAGCTTTGAAATTGCTAACTAACTGCTAACTAGAAAAAGAAAGGGAAAAAAAAACCAACTAAGACAAGCCCTAGCACTAAATGAAGGAGAGTTGGGCTGAAGAGCTGCTGGAGTTCCGTGCTGAGTGAATGGCGGATGAGAAGGAATTGCCAGGTGGACGGGGGGCGCTTGTGTTCCAAATGGCAGGAAAGTGGCCATGCGCTCTTTCGACATGCGTGCCCCCCACTGGGCTCTGCTGTGAAGATCTCCTGTGCTGGGTGCGGGTGCAGCCACACACCTATAGTGGAGCAGCAGGGCCACTGCTCAAAATAAAAATGTGACATTTTGTCTGTCCATTGAATAAACTAAAAATATTTGAAAAGAATAAGATTGTTTTGCTGGGAGGAAGAAAATTCAAATATTTTTCCTTCAAATATTTATGTGTAAGGATTTGAACTGTTTTCCTTTCATTAACCCAACTGTACAGTTCAAAAAAAAATAATTCACACTTAAATAGCATATTTCTTCCCCAAGCATACCTAAGGCACTTTATGAATGATACATAGGAACTGTTCCCTACAAAATGTTTTCTAGTGCTTTTGTCTGGCCCACTTTTAGATGACCCAAGTAATGAACCTTCAACTGCTTCTTTGAGACAACGTTCCACAATATAATAAACCTCACTAATAAGGAATGTCTTTACAGATAATCTAACTTTTCCTTTACTTAATTTCATCTAATTATTTCTTATTGTTGTTGTTAAACAACAACAAATTTCCAATAAATTATTAGGTACCTGCTTTAAAACTGCAGTAGAAATTAATTTTAATTGCATATCTTCATAATTTCACATCTATCTGGTTTGTGCCTACAGTTATTCGGTTAGAAGTATAACTGCTAACATTTACAATTAAAAAAAAGGGCACGGCGAGGGTGAAATCTCTCAAGCCACAATTTCTGGCTCCAAAAGAGATTCAGCACTTCATACCTATTCAGGGAAGCACTTAAACATGTGCTTAAATCCCACTGACTTCATAGAAGAGTGTTAGAAAGAGTTCAATGACACAAACACATGCTTTACTTAAAAAGGATGGATTTATTTATGTGCAGAAATGTTTTAAATGGGGCCTCAACACTTCCATTAAGAGTTCTGAAACACGATATGTTGGCAACAAAAGAACATATATTAACACAAAAATATTTCATTGATACTGGATTACTACAATTTATATCAGCCAATGTTGCTGCTTTTTGTTAAGTAAAAGCAACCTGCTGTTAGTATTTTACTTACAGTATAGTTGTCTAACACAGAAACAACAAACAACATTTACCTGATACATCTAGAAATGTCTGAGCATATCCAGTGCCCACACTGCTAATAGCAATGCATTCATAGTTTCCTTCATCAGACAGGGAGAGCTTGGCAATTTCCCAGCTCATGCTAGACGACTCTCTGTAAAATGAAAACGCCTCTGTAACTGCTAGAAAGGGATGAAAAGAAAGGCACGCAAGAGTCTAGGTTTTTACCTTGGCATGTGTGACTCTCAGTAGGGCTAATGAAAATTTCACAGGCAGATGAAAAAGCATACCGTCTAGGTTTGTAAATCCTTTTTGTTTATGTATTATGTTCTATACCGTTTTAAGGGACTGATTAAAAGAAGGTGATAAGGAAACAGCTATTAGAATTTTATGAGCAGTAAAAGGCAAGGACTTCTTATACAATTCATCCATGAGACATACAAAAAAAATAAATATGAGCAGTGGTCACATGGTAAAATATAAGACTGCTGTCTCTCACTCAACTATTCCACTTTTGGATAAGCCTTGAATTTATTTATTAATTTAAAGGGGAAGAAAATATGAAGTACTGTTATCCCTATTAATCAGGAAAGCATGCACAGGCTACATCTCCCTCACAAGAATTTAAATTGGTTCCATCTCTGCATGTGAGTCTGCTACAATGGTTCATGAAGTGAGGAGATGAAGTCTTGGCACACTTACTGTATTCCCTGCTTTGGGGTAACTTGTGCCCCCCAAATATACAGCAATCTCTGGAATTCCCTGAGTACAGAGGCTGCAACTGTTCCTATTCTTGGCATAAGTAAGTGAGTCTATGAGCAGAAGGTTCTCTGACCCCAAATTAGGACCAGGAACAAATACAGTAATACAGCATTCCTCACATCGTCTTACCAGCCACACACAATCAAATAAATGGAGAACTAAGTGTAAACACAGAAAGATATAGAAAATAGTAAGAAAACCTGCATGAATAAATTTATGTACAAGTTGCAGATGTGGATAAAATAATCAAATGAGAACTCTTGAAACACCTACTTTGGGAAGGGCATTTATCTCCACCTACCACTCACGTCCCAGCTGGCATGAGTTCTGTACATCTTGCTCAGTACCTTTTGGCTTGAAGAATATTTTGTTAACTCAATGTAATTCAGCTCCATTCTACAGCTATGCAACATGATGGTTAAAAATGCAGCTTGGTACATGTTACGAAAAAAGTTAGAAGTAAAGTATGATATTTCATCATTAAAGTATGGAAAGAATTACAAAGCAAGTGAAGAATGTGACTAGGATGTCTAAATGCATATGGTACCTCTTAAAAATGAGGCTGTGGAATTTTACCTTGTTAAGAATTTACAGGATGATTTCAGAATTCATTTGCTCTGGTACCAAATCTAGTTGTTACAGAATGTGATCTTTATTCTTCTTTGAAACTTTCAGTGTTTCCAAAGACGCTAATGGGAATGGACATTAACTGTTTTCCAAAAAATGTTCTGTTCGTCTTGGGGGCTGCTGTCTTTTTGTTTAATTGATTACTATTTCATTGTTCCTGGACTGTTTTACTGAGGAAGAGACTGTATTAATCCACTCAGTATCAGCAGCCTGGATGGTGGAGGTGTAGATGGGGTCCAGAGAGCCTTTTGAAATATTCTTTGGAAGTTCTCCTGAGAGGAGAACAACCCTCAAGCTCTTGGAGCAGAACAGTGTAAAGAGAAGCACATGGTTCTGCTGGAACGATATGGGCTCTCCACCTACAAACAGAAAATGCATCTCCCCAATTCCACACATACCCAATCATAACAACATACAATCTTAACTTCCTCATGCAGTCATTTGTTTAAATTCTCACAACTGATCCACAAAAAATCCTCACATAGGTCTGATTTTAGAGGGAGCAGAGTTACGTCAGTCCTGAGCATTTTGAAAATCTCACCTTAAATGGTCATTCACCTTTACAAAGTACAGTAAAAATTATCAAGGATAAAGCTACAAAAGCTGCTATGAAGTTAAGGGCTCAAAATTATGTTAGGGAATAACCGCTTACTTGAAAAACTGGTCCATTCCCAGTTTTATTCCATTTCTGCTGAAATGCTGAGTAAAAGGTATAAGGCTTTCCACATGGCAAGGTATATACCCTCGCTGCAGGTAATATCCTGGAGTTTTTGTGGGCATTGTAACTTTTGGAGCATCTAAAGAAAGCAAAATATTCACAAACAAGTTACCTATACTCCATTCACTATGATTAATCCACATGATGATAATCTTCTCCTTAAATCCCAGATTTATCAAGTCACTAGTGGGCTGGTCTATAGTGAGAGAATCAAATCAAATCAAATCAAATCATAGGGCTGAAAGGGACCTCGTAAGATCATCGAGTCCAACCCCCTGGGAATTGAACCCAGGACCTTCTGCATGTTAAGCAGAGGTACAAAATTAGGTTGTCTTAATTATGTGGCCCAGGGAAGTGAAAAATGTCATGCCCTGTGTGATATCCTTAAGCCAACCTAGTCCTAATATAGACAGTACTAAGTCAACAGAAGAATTCTTCCATCAACCTAGCCATCGCCTCTCAAAGAGCTGGATTTACGGAAGTGATGGAAGAGACCCTGTCTGTCCCTGTAGTAAGTGTCTACACTTCAGCACTGCAGCTGTACCACAGTAGTGTTTGTAGTGTAGAAATAGTCTTAGCCTAGGCAAGGATAAGGTTGAACTAGGATTTAAAAATAAAGGTATTACATTAGATCATATTAGCTAGCACAACCTAAACTTCTAAAACTCTAATCAACACAAGACCATCTGTATTTTAGCACGTGTTAAACTGCTAGAGTTGAACTGGGATCTTCAAAGGTGGTCAGTCTGTGCTTCCACCGAAATGGTAAAACTCCCACAAATTTCAATGGGAACTGAGTTCTCTGCCATAGAAGCATATCCTAATGTAAAATCTGCTTTGCACTGAGAAGTATTTTGGAAGGTGTTACATAGATCAAGATAGATTTTGTTACTTGGATAAATTAACAGTTTGCCTTTAATTTCTAGTCAAACCTAGGGCCAAAAGAGCAGCAATTTGGCATAGAATCTCACGAATAAAAACTAAAATGAGAAATGAAATTTTCACACAGAAAGAGAAAAGAAATTAAGTAAAAACAAAAAATAGAAATACCCAGAAAGTATGAAAAAAAAGTCTCAGGAAAATAGGTCTTGAATACTTTGGAAAGTTATTACATGTGAAAGCAATACTACATTATTTTATCCACACTCCTGAATAAACAATATCTTCCTTAATTCCTGTTTAACTCATGTTAAAACTTCAGCATAAACACAACAAGTTGCTGATTCAACACTTACTAGGCTATACGTTCAACATAAAAACCCTCACACACTTATTTTACAGTGTAGTTACAGCCTTAGCTGGTCAGGTTGAAACCTTAAACTCCTTCCTACAGTGAACCTCAACACCAATTTGCCTTGTCTACACAAGGATAATAAAGCATGTCAAAAACAACCATTATTTCTAGCCTGTCCTCTGAGTATGTCTACATTAGCAAATGCATTGAGTACCTAAAAAACTCTAGATTAAAGATTCTAAAGAAGACAGGCTCAATAAGGGACAGGGACTGATCCATCAGCATGTGGAGTAGCTATTGAAGGCTCTGGTTCTTACAGATCTGAATGGAATCTCAGAGGCCCAAGCCTCTATTGGGGGGTCTCCAGCACCTTTCAGGATCAGGCCCTGAATATTCTTTCCTTGCTAGTTCTGGTTCCATAGCAGCAGCTGCTCATAATAGCAGGTTTATTTCCTGATTCTCTCGCACGCCTATTTGTACATGAGAACTTATTTTCTAAAAACAAAGAAAATTAAGTCACTAAAATACTAAGTATAGAAACACATCTCTGAAAAATGGCAGTTCTTGAATAGTTTGGAAAGCCATTATATGTGCAGGTGGCACAGAATTTGTGTCTACCCTACTGGACATATAATACCTTCTCTTATTATCCAAATGTTCTTTCTGTGGCCTTCCTTGTCTTCCCTCTGGTGTAGACAAGGCAAGCTATACTTTCAACACTTGTTCAGCAATTCTACAAGAAATTCAATTTTTGACTAAGATTCCCCTTTGTAGTTACCTCCAAGATACTCAGATGGCATTGTATCAAATCACAGTTTTGTAGAGCATGAGGTAAGAGAAATTTTCCTCAGCGCAAGGGCAAGTCAAAAAAAAAAAAAAGTCATCTGTTTCCATAACTCAGGCATAACAAACGTTCACTCATAAAATAAAATAAATCAAATCTTACCAGGAACAATACTAGAAAAAGAAACACTTGAAACTCGCTGGAAGAGATAATCATCCTTATCATACCCCATTATTTTAACAAAAAAGGCTTCATTTGGTGGAATGAAATCACTAATATTCCATATTCCATAGGGTTTTCGATCAGGATAGTATTTCACAGGCATGCTCTTAAGAAGCTCCCCTGTAATACTCAGAAGTTCTAGATGGTCCACTCTAGCTGGCAATGTGATTCCTGTTGTATTCAACAGCACATATGTAGGTATTCCTATGAAAACAGAAATATATTGTCAGGTACTAATGAAACACAAGAAAAAGTTGAACTCCATACAAGTGAGTCTTCAGGCCTGCTCCCCAACCCCCATGCACACAATTCAATTTAAAGCACTCTTTACCAGCAGTTAAGAAATACAAAGCAGTGTGTTAACATTGACAGTAAGATGTGCTTTATTTAGGATTCAATTACTAACAGTGGTTAAAGTATAATTTGACAGGCCCCAAAACCCACCTAATCTCCAGGTCCCCTTCCCATATTGTCTTGGGCCCCCTTCATGCATGTACAGGCCCCAGCCCAGGTAGGCATTTTTGAGCCCCACAAGCTCTTTCCTCACAAATGAAGCACAGACGCAAATCCACAACATCACCCAACCTTGTCCACTAGTGCCCGCATCAGACCCCTCTTTTCCCATGTCCTTCTCAGTCCCCATCCCCATTCCCTAAGCTCCCTGCCCCCAAGTTCCCACCCCAGCCCTCCTAACCCCCCACCCCCAGCTCTCCTGTCTTCACTCCACCCCCTTCAGCCCCCCAACGCCCTCCACCTCCCCAGCCCCCACTCCAGCCCCCCAACCTCTTCCATCCCTCCCCAGGCCGTCACCCATTCCCCAATCCAGCCCTTCATAGTACCTTCCAGTCCACCACTATCCAGCTCTCACCAGCCACTACTCAGTCTCTTTGTCCCCATGCCCCACTACTCCTCCTCAGCCCCCTCTATCTCCCCATCCCTCATCCTGACCCCCTGCTATGCTACTGGGAACACAATAAGGAACTGAGGAGAGGCATCAGTTACACCTTCTGATCTCTTGCTTCTTTGGCTGCTGCCCCTGCTCCTTGCCCGCCTTATGGCTGACTTCCTGCCGCAGGCAGGTCGTCTCCCCATGCAAGTTGAGCCCCCTGGAGTGATGCTCCCCTCCTGCTCCCACAGCTCCTCCATCCCTGGAGTCCCTTGACTTGTTCACTCTCCTCAGAGCAAGGATGTTTCCTTTCCCCCTCCTCTCACCCTGCCCACCCTGAGCTCTGTTTCCCAGCCATGGAGAAATTGACCAGCATCTCCTGTCCTTCCATGCAGGGCTGCAATGATCTGCCCACAGCCACTGCCATCCAGCACTGCTCCCAGGGAGACAGAGATAGTGGGGTCCGGCGGACACATCCAGCTCCCTAAGCAACAGTTGACAGCATCCAGCCTCCAGCACTGAGGACTTGGGCGCGCCTCTTGGTGGCTTCACACCTCCTCCAGAGTCAAGGTGGCAGCAGTGCGCTGTGTGTGATGGACACCCCTAATGTGTGCAGGGGCTAAAGTAAGGGGGGGACACCAGAACACTGCATTCTACCCAATTATTCTATTTTTCGGGGCCCTGGAATGCTGGCCCCTAAAATTTGTGGGCCATCAAAGAGCATTCCGATGCCTTCCCCTTTACTTTAACCCCTGATTTATGAAGTGGAAGCTGCATCATTAACTTTTTACTCCTTAGGGCCAAACTGAAATATTTTACAGTCTCTAAAATTAAAAGAAAAATCTCCGTTTCTGAGCCATACCACAAATAAAAACATTGTGACTTACATGACATAAAAACTCTAATAGGCAAGTGTAGCAAAAAGATCACAGGGTACAACTGGCACTGGCATCATGAATAGGATCAATGAAGGACAGGCCATGGTTCCCTGTAGAGCCTGCCAATAATGGTCTGAGTTTCAGTTCATAGACAACAACTTAAAGTGTCTATTTCTTACCCAGGGACTGAGCATACTGCTGCCATCATCAGTTCAATACATGAGAAACAGAGGATAAACTAACCTTGAACTGGTCTGCTGGATGTCTCTCTGAAATCTAGTGTTGGCTTTCTGGAAAAACCAGCACGAAAGTCAATAGTACTGAGACCTGTTATACGAACAGAGTGCCTTCCACTGCTAGATGTCTGAAAAACATTGAATGAAACACTATTAGAGCAACTAGCACTTCAGACTTTGCAGTCCCTTGCCTACTGAGCTCACTAGATTTTAAGTACCATTAAAAACAGAGTAAGAAGATTATGTTATAAATAAAATGAATCCTTCAAAAGCATTTGTTCTAGATAAATGGCTCTTTTCAATTTAGCATTTGTGAAGAAAAGACAAAACCAATCAAAAAGATGTTTCTCTAAAGCCGGGGTGTCGAACTTAAGGCCCGGGGAGCAAATCCAGCCCACCAAGGGCACTAATCTGGCTCACACAGCTGCTGCCTGGACTGTGCCTGGGAGTTCTCTGCAGCACCAGTGAACAGCAAAGACAGGCTGCCATTGGCAGAGCAGGGGTAGCCTCTGGCTCGCTCACATGAACTGAGTCACAGCACAATGGAACAAAGGAAGTGCTCCAGCCAATCCTGGCTCAGCTCTGCTGTGGTGTGCCAGTTAATCAGTCTCAGTCACAGCAGGCTGGGCTGGGCTCCTGGACATCCTCCCCACCACACCCACCCCAAATGTTCACTGTCAGTCAGCATGCTAATTTGACTGACAGCACATTGCATGAATCACAAAAAAGAAAGGAAAAAGTAGCAGGGGCTCATATGGGAATGCGCCAATCAAAGGCCAGTTGGGACTGAGCCCAACCACAGGCCAATATGCTGAGGGGGGAGGCAGGAGCCCAGGCTGCCTGTGACTGACTGATTGCCTACTGCCACATGGTAGGGTAGGTGGAAAGAGAAGGGGAAGGGATGTCCAGGAGCTGCCCAACGGGGGAGGGTCTGGGAGCCAGCATAGGGAAGGGGAGCTCACAGCGCAGGGAAAAGGGAAGGTGTCTGAGCCCCATGGTAGGGGAGGGGAAAGCAGAGCCCATGCCTCTCTGAATGTAGCATGGAAAAGGTTTGGGGAGCCTGTGCAGACACATGGCTCACGTTAGGCATCCTGCTCTCCAATGTGCCCCCCCAACACTGAATAGTTTGACACCCCTGACACCTAGAGTCGAGAGAATACTATGATGGGTATCCACATGAAGCCAAATATTTCTTAATATACTTGCATGATTGCAATGGAGAATTTGTCTAAGCAAGGCAATCAGGATTAAGGCTCTTGCAGCATACAAGTGATTTTGTAAAGCAAAAACTAAAAGAATATAGCAAAAGATTAGCATAAATAATATCCTAATAAACAATCTCATGAAATGTATTTGTTTACTTCATAGATCAGGAAAGTACATTTGCCCTTGTTTTTCCATTAGCTAAATTCTCTTTTTAAACAAACATTTCACTCAAGCTTTAGCAAAGCATATGAAAACATCATAGGCATTGAATCAAGGAATTATGTGAGTAAAAAGTGCACAAGTATATCAGCCAATAATATAGATTAAAAATTCAATTCTGACTATTAGAGCCAAAGCTTGTGTCGGAAGACTACACATATAGAGGCGCTCCACTCCAGTTATATTTCCAATCAGAGCTCCCCTGAAAAAAACCCTGGCAGAGCACAATCCAGAACAAAAGATTCAACAACTTACAAAAAGCTGGGGCATGGGCCTTTAACCCATCTGAAGAATGGCTGGCTCATGTCACAGACCCCAATCCTACCTATCCTGTTCCACCCACTTTGTGGAATTTTATGTCATTGTACGCCTGTAAGAAAATGTGATGCTTGCTGCAGCAAACAAGAGGCAAGATCTCTTCACATTTGTTCACTCTGTGCACCCACTGTGCTGTGCTGCTTATGGAATTCATATTTAAATATTTTAATTATGAAAAATCTATGAAGTATTTTACATAGAAAAAGATGGTCCAGGAGGAAAATATCGATATCAAGGGTGTATTATGCTATAATTGAATCTGCATAGCCTTCTCTAATCTTCAGGCATAGGGAATGTGTCGACCTGAAATAAACATTTTTACCTACAAAAGAAATTACCTGATTGCTTTGGAAGTATCTCAGAAGGAATTACCTTATCTAGTCATAAATATACAATTTCGTAGAGCTAGTGAAAACTCTACTCGCGATGAAGCAGTTGTTTTTATAACCGGCTGTCTGGTTAATCAACCATCTAGGCACTCTGACAAATTAATGTCTTACTGGAACAACCACTATTTATTTCTATTAGTTAGCCTTTCACCTCAGAAAGTCACTATGTAAAATCTTTTCAATGTAAACCAGCTGTTCCATAATATTATGGGATACAAAGTAATATTAAACACAATACCAAATAACTCCTGTTATCAAGCATTCATTGACTGTTACTACATTTGTCCAATGAACATTTAACAAAGTTTTCTTTTCATAGTTTTATACAACATCTGTATAAGGAATTTACAGCACAATTAAGACATTTGCAGAGCTTTCCCATTTCCTCTTCAGATGCTTTAAAATCTTAATTCAAACAAAACAGGCAGACGAGCAGAACTGGGTAAACTATTCCTGTCAAATCATGCATTTGATGAATATTTCTTTTGTGATTTATCCAGAGAATTTGAGTATTAGTGAAACTGTTTGCTACAAAAAGTGGTATAAAAACTCTAATTTTCACAAATAATCTTTATACTACAGTACTGCCTAGAGGCCTTCATCAGCTTATAGACCCCATTTTGCTAGATGTTGTGCAAACATCCATAAACAAATTTCATCCTACAGGATTATTTTCAGACTATGTTCTTTACCTATTTGTGGTGTGTGATGAGTCACTGAAATTATATATAATTGTTTTTGCTCCTGGATCTGGATGGCACAACATTTTATAAATAGGAGGAAGAAAATCAAAAAAGACAAAAAGACAGCTGCATAACCATTTGCCATGTGAAATTTTGTGCAAACCTGTATTCATCACACAAATATCTGTAAGACTTGAAACATTCTTGCAAATAAAAACAAAATAAAAATAATTCAAAATGTATATGGGGAATGAATAAAGAGGTATTTTTAAATAAAATTAAGAAATGTTAAAGAGTTTGTCTTTGACTTCTGCATAGCTTGTTCCAGGTATACTGAGAAAATTCAAACCATGGTGACTAGGAGACAGAGGAGCTAATAGTGAGATCCTATTTGCATGTTATCATTTACAGGTTTCTACAAAGTTATCAATTTCTGATCAAAAGCAGGTTTCAAAATATGTGTTCATTAAATTGGATTTATTCTGGCCTACTTTATCATTGCACTACATCTAAACAGCTAGGTTTGGCTCAGAGGTGGTAAATGAGTAATTATAATGGCCATTTAAAAACTTTCCTGTTCACAGTAATTACAAGCCCTTCTGTTGACTTCTCCCCCACCCCCACCCCTTTCTGCTGTGAACGGGCTTTTAACCTTAATCAGCAGGGAAGCTTCTGCAACATCCTCTGGCAGAAAAACTGCAAGGCCTTTTTGATTCACAATTCCTGCCTTGCAGGAAAACAAAACAGTGCTTAAAGATACCTCACTGCTTCTATGCCTCACTGACAAGCTTTTCATCTTAACAGATCTGTAACTGTATTAATGGCCTGTAACTTGTCACCATCAAGTCTTAAAGGAATAATTAGATGCAACTACCTAGCAAAGATGCTATTATGAAGCTAATAAATAAAGATTAGAACTTATTTACAAGCCAGCCTTTGGAAACAGTACTTTTAAAGTGTCATTTGAAGCACTGGCATCATCTTTGGCCATTGTTGGAAGGCTTTCATTAATTGAAATGATGAACCCTGCATATTTTTTTTAAATTATGGGACAGACTGTGGATTTTGAGACCTGTCTGATGCTGAGTCAGAAGCAGCAGCTCTGTTGCAGGACCCCTAGAGAAATTTGGTTCGCTGCCAGCATTTCTCATTGGTGCACAGAGAATATATATTCCACGCTTCAGCACGATGTCAGTTCTGTTGGCTGATGCAGAGTGCAAAAGGGGACCATGAACTTCCTCATCCCATCTTCTCACTGGAATGAAGGCAAGTGCTGCTACTAGTATCAGGCAAGTATATCGTGTGCACTATTCATCAGGACTGTGGCACTTAACTTGCCACTCTGACAAACAGAATATTTGCTTAACTGGCATGATCAAAAACAACTAGACTTGGTGCAATGCAATTCCATTTACTCTTGTCTCTGATTTAAGGCCATACTTAGGACTTGTCTACACACAGAGTTTGCACCAATTAACTAGCCATTGATGGACCTATCTCCCATGAACTTATCAATTATTTTTAACCCAGTTATACTTTAGGCCTCCACAATATCTCCAGCAATGAATTCCACAGCTTAACTATCTGTCATGTGAAGAAGTACTTCCTTATATATTTATTTTAAACCTGCAGCCTATTATTTCATTGGCTGATCCTTGGTTTTTATATTATATAAAGGGGTGAATGACTCTTCCTTATTCACTTTCTCCGTACCATTTACCATATCATTTTGTAGACCTGTCTTCTACTCCCCCTTAGTTATATCTTTTCTAAGATGACCAGTTCCAGTCTATCTACTCTCTCCTATAGAAACTCTATGTTTAGAGCCTGTAGACTAGTGGTTTTCAAACTTAGGGTCAGGACCCAGCACTGGGTCATGGGGTCCCCTACTGCTGCCACCAAAACACTGGAACACATTGCTCAAAGATACAACTGTTGGATTGTAGGCATAAATGATTTTTTTTTTCCCAACTGGGTCCTGAGGAAAAAAGTTTGAAAACTACTGCTGTAGACCATTTTTTATCTGTCCATGACAAACAAATAATTTGGTAGTCTTCCTAAAAGCTTTAATCCTGTCAAGATAGAAGTTCGTGGCTCTTCTGATATCAAATGTGTGTAACAATGACACTTCTTTGTCTAGGTGAATTTAGGGTGGAAGAATAGGAGGTGACCAGATGGATTCCAATGGAAATCAGAGACAGACATGATGTTCTAAGATATAGTCCAGTACATCTGAGACAATGAGCTTGTTGGTGGAATGTGTCTAAGGTCATACCAGCAGGCAAATCTTGTCCATTTTTGGAAGTAAGTAAGTGTATAGTGTAGATTGTTGCTGAACAGGTCATTTCTAATCCCATGAACAATTAACCAGCCATGCTATGGGCAAAGAACCCCAAAACTGAAGTGAAGGATCTTCCCACCTTCCTCCTAGGAACAAAGATGAGGACGGTCCTGGAGAGTGACCAGTCAGTAAATGGCCAGCTGTTTCAGGTAAGGAAAGCATGTTTGTGAGAGCCAGGTCAGGAATATAACAACTACTCTGGCTCTCTCTTTCTCTCTTTTTTTTTTTTGAGTAGAATTTCAGATATTAAAGGAGTTGTGGGGCAGACACAAACTGTTGTTCCAAGGACTACTGAAAGCACAAGACATCCCCCAAGGATTGGTGACCCAGCCTTCCTCTGGGGCAGAAATGGGTGCGTTTGCTGTTTACTACCATGCACACAGGTCAATTTGAGGAGGCCCTCTTGCCAGAATAGGTGGAGAACTATGATGAAATTTATCTCCCACTCATGGTCTTGAGAGAAATGCCTCTCTCCCAACATAATAAGACCACCTAAATGAGTGACAGTAGCTATACTGGCAGGAATGCATCTCCCACCAACACAGCGCTGTCCAAACTAATGCTTATGCTGGCAAAACTTACATCCCTCAAAAGTGGTTTTTCCCCCAAGCAACAAGTTTTGCCTACGTAAGTGCTAGTGTAGACAAGGCCCCAGTGTAGATTCTACCTTTGCTAACCAGAGGGATTTTCCCATTATTGTAGGCAATTCACCTTCCTGAAAGTTGGTAGTTCACATGCTTAGTGTGGTCTACACTGCATTTAGATCAATTTCACTGTGTTGCTTGACAGGTGTAGATTTTTCACACCCCAGGTTGACATAGTTATGCCACTCTAATTTTCTAGTGTAGATCTGGCCTAAAGCTTTTAAAGCCCAATCTGGTGAATACATATGTAATGACAATACTCACATGTGTAAATTTTATTGTCTGCTTGAAGGTTTGAAGGATTGGCCCTTTCCTTCTCTGTTCAATATTAGTTCACAGAGTAATTCAGCAAATAAAACAAAGAGTCCTATGGCACTTTTAAAGACTAGCAAATTTATTTATCATATGAGCTTTCGTGGGAGACCTTCAAAGTATCTGATGAAGTGGGATTTCCTCCCACGAAAGCTCATGCAATAAACAAATCTGTTAGTCTTTATAAATGCCCCAGGACTCCTTATTTGTTCTGCTAAACTAGACCAACATGGCTACCACTCTGGAACTTGTCATCAGATAAAAGTGGCTCTGCAAAGTTCATAAACCTACAAACCCAGGCCTTGGTCTGCATCTTTTATCCCATATGCTCCACTGTGCACACAAAGCCATTAATCAGCTTAAATTCTCTCTGATGGATCCTGCACCCCAGACAGGGCCATAACAAGGCATTTGGGTGCCCGAGGCAAGCCATCCCAAAAGTTCCCCCCCACCTGGGCCCCAATCCAGATCCCATCCGTTCCCTTCCTGGCAGCCAGAGCTGGCTGGGGGAAGGTGTTCCCTACTCTGCTGCGGCCAGAGCCGGGCAGGAGGGAGGGGAGCTGTTCCCTTCCCCACCACAGCCAGAGCCAAGCGGGGATTCCTTTATCCTGCCACAGCCAGAGCCAGGTGGGGAATGTCTACCCCACCACAGCCAGACCTGGTCGAGGGGAGGTTCCTCTTGAGGCCAGGAAGGGTCTGGATTGTCACCCTATCAAATTCACGCCTGGAGCTTTGCCCCATTTGCCCCACCGTAGTTATGGCCCTGACCCCAGAGCACTGCAAATACCTTGTGTTCATTTTGTTTTGCTCCTATGTACAGGAAAAGGACAAGGAGATAGAAAAATCAAGTTATTTCAGGTCATATCCTATCAACTGGATAACATTTTAATGACACTACCATCAAAACTAGTGATTACGCATCTTACACATAGAGTCATTAAGTTAATACCTTAATCATCCACATTCCAGGTTCTGGATCTTTTATATTCACTACCTTTGCAGAGTTATGGATATTTAGCAACTCATTCAAGCCAGATCCTTTCTTTATCTGTTTACCTAAAACAAAAGTAAACATGGAATAAATATAAAGATATCTTTTGGCTATATCACACATGATTTATCAGTTAGCTCATTTTAGGCTATTTATTGTAATCCCCAACTTCAAGTTGTAACTGGAAATTCTTTGTTAGGATATTGAAAACAATCAAAGAGTCATTCTAATTTTTGCATTCATTTAACAACTGTAAAACAGCCTTCCAAGGTGAACAACTTATACTAGTATAAGAATCAAATTATCAGTTGAATAACCATCTCTTCTTCTTATGATACCTGGATATCCGCCAAATGAGAGGCAGAGGTTCAGTAGATGCTGTCCATGGCTAGTCTTCATTCAAAATTTTAGAAAAAAATCTTCAGTTAGAACTAGCAATGGCCACATTCCTAAAACTGACCAGCTGCCAGCATGCTCCCCGCTTTTGTTCTACAGAACTCCTCTTAGTGGAGCAACAGTATGGTGATAAAAAACACTATTAGTCAGTCCTGGCTCCATTAGTGACTCCACTGTTGGTGCCATCACACCAATGATTTAACTTAAAGGAATTTTCCCAAACTTATTCAAACTCTTTAATTTCTAGTTATGAATTTAGCCTGTCAATCATGTACTCTGCCTCAGTAATGGAGCATCACTTTTCATAATGTCTGGGTACTAAAATTAGTTTGTATCCTGGAACTGGTCTGCTGAAGGGGCACTCAATTACCTGTTCTGCTGATCATTCAGTGCCATCAGTGGCTGAACAATAAGAAGTTTTCAAAAACAGTAAATGAGGCGCTGTGACAGCGTGGGCACACCTCACACTAGAGAAGCCCTGTTTAACCTAAGGAAGGCAGAAGCCCTGCCCCTTCAGCCCTGCTGGGCATGCTCGGACTGCTGCCCATGGAGCAGCATAGCTCATTCTGGGCTGACCAATGAGGAGGAAGGATACCTGCTGGAGGCTCCTGACCAGGACCTGCCTCAGGCCCAGCCTGCAAGCTGGAGTGACCCCGGAGAGCAGCAGGAGCAGATATTACAAGGGGACTACTTGGAGACAGATGCCCAGACCCATGAGAGGACTCCCACAGCAAGCTGGGAGAAAAAAGCCCAGGGAGCCTGAAAGGGAGGACCAGCAGTGGTACAAGAACTGAGTCAGAATATTTTGTCCCAGATGACCACTGGCATGGTACTTACCCACCCCCCACGATGCCTACAGGGCCCTGGGCTGCAGCTCAAAGGAGCAGGAGGGCCTGAGCCCCCCTACCCAAGCACTGCATCTTTTACAGACAGCCCAGTCTCACTATTGACAGTGCGGCTAGTAGGCTGTACTACCGTGACCAGAGGGCCATGCAGGAACTGTGATAGTGACTCTGTGGCCACTAAGCTGTGCTGTCCTGACCCAAGGGCCACATAATAACTGTGCTACGGAACCTATGACCAATAGGCTGTACTGCCACGGCCCAGGGAGTTTGAGGATTGCGGTGGCACCCTCCTGGCTCATGCCCCTTGTACTTTTCCCACCAGGGGCGCTAGGGAGGGCCTACCCCCACAACAGGCTCAAATGCAGACAAGGTCCCAAGTTCAGGTACTGAACAGTTTTGTCTGGTATGCATATTATCTCTATCGATTCAAAACTATGAGGATTTAAACCACTGGAGTATTTAGCCCTTAGAATGGGGATGGGCAAACTTTTTGGTCTAAGGGCCACATCGGGGTGTAGGCAGGCTGGAAGAGGGGCAGGTTTGAGGAGACGGAGGGGCTGCAATGCTAGACGCTGTGCTCACATGATGGGGAGAAAGAAATGTGGGGAATGGATGAGGGGCCACTGTGCTCCACCAGACCACCGCTAGACCCATGTGGTGGGAGGAGGCAAGACCAGGAATAGGGATCAGCCACCGGACTCTAGCCAAGCCCAGCTAGCGGGCTAGATGAATGGCTCATGCAGGCCAGATGCCATTAGTTTGCCCATCTCTGCCTTGGCACAAGAAGGGCAGGTTGACTATGTTGGTCCAGATCCCCAGAGAAGGTTGAGAAGCACACTTTGCAAGTTGGCATTCCTTGAATCCTGAGTTGTGTGTGTTCCAGATTTGTTTCTTGGTGTAAATTACAGGAGCAGCCTACCATTCCAATGAGCAGGAAGAACAGTAAATGTGGAAGGTGCCCAGTGTGGCTTAAATAACTCTGCACTGAGCTAAAGCATAAAAAGGCAAGCTTCCACTTCCTGTAAGCTTAGACAGATGACTAAGGAGGCATTTAAAGATATTGCTCAGGACTAGAGGGATAAAATCAGAAAGGCCAAAGAACAATTGGAGTTAGGGCTAGCAAGGGAAGTGAAGGATAACAGGAAGGGGTTCTACAAGTATGTCAATAACAAGAAGAGGATCAGGGATGGTGTAGGTCCCTTACTGAATAGTGCAGGTATCCTCGTGATGAAGGATGAGGAAAAGGCTGAAGTGCTCAATGCTTTTTTACTTCAGTTTTCACAGGGAGGGCCAGCTCCCAGCCCACTACACTGGGCATGGCAGATTGGAGAGAAGAACAGAGGCCCTTGGTGACAGAAGATCAGGTTAGGGACTACCTAAAGAAGCTGGATGTGCACAAGTCCATTGGGCTGGATGACCTGCATCAGAGAGTGCTGAGGCAGTTGACCGATGAGGTAGCAGTACTGCTAGCCATTATCTTTGAAAGCTCGTGGCGAACGGGGTAGGTGCTGGAGGACTGGAAAAAAGCAAATATAGTGCCTATCTTCAAGGAAGGCAAAAAGGAGGATCCAGGGAATTACAGACCTGTCAGCCTCACCTCAATCCCTGGAAAAAATCATGGAACAGATTCTCAAAGAATCCATCCTGAAACACTTGGAGGAAAACAGAGTGATCAGGAACAGTCAGCATGGATTCACCAAGGGTAAATCGTGCCTGACCAACCTCATTGCCTTCTATGATGAGATGACTGGATTTGTGGATGTGGGAAGAGCTGTTGATGTGATATACCTCGACTTTAGCAAGGCTTTTGATACGGTTTCCCACAGCATTCTTGTCAGCAAGTTAAGGAAGTATGGGTTGGATGTGTGGACTGTAAGGTGGATAGAGAACTGGCTAAATCAATGGTTTCAGCGTGTAGGAATCAATGGCTCCATGTCTAGTTGGCAACCAGTAACAAGTGGTGTGCCCCAGGGGTCAGTCCTGGGGCCAGTTCTGTTCAATATTTTCATTAATGATCTGGATGATGGGATTTATTGCACACTCAGTAAGTTTGTGGATGACACCAAGCTGGGAGAAATGGTAGACATGCTGGAGGGCAGGGAGAAGATTCAGGAAGACCTTGACAAATTGGAGCAGTGGGCCAATAGAAATCTCATGAGTTTCAACAAGGACAAGTGCAAAGTCCTGCACTTGGGACGGAAAAACCCCATGCACGCTACAGGCTGAGGAGCAATCAACTAATTAGCAGCACCATAGAAAATGACCTGGGGGTCATGGAAGAGGGGAAGCTGGATATATGAGTCAGCAGTGTGCTCTTGCTGCCAAAAAGGCCAATGGCATACTGGGCTGCATCAGTAGAAACGTTGCCAGCAGATTGAGGGATGTGATCATTCCCCTCTATTCAGCACTGGTGAGGCTGCATCTGGAATGCTGTGTCCAATTTTGGGGTCCCCACTACAAAAAGGATGTGGACAAATTAGAAAGAGTCCAGTGGAGGGCAACAAAAATGATCAAGGGGCTGGAGCACAAGACCTATGAAGAAAGACTGAAGGAACTAGGCTTATGTAGCCTGCAGAAGAGAAGACTGAGGGGGGATTTGATAACAACCTTCAACTACCTGAAGGGATGCTCCAAGGAGAATGGAGTTCGGCTGTTCTCAGTAGTAAGAAAGGATAGAACAAGGAGCAATGGTTTCAAGTTGCACCTGGGGAGGTCGAGGCTGGATATTAGGAAAATCTTTCTTACTAGGAGAGTGGTAGCATTGGAATGGACTACCTAAGGAAGTGGTGGAATCTCTGTCTTTGGAGATGTTTAAGGCCCGGCTGGATAAAACTGTAGCTGGAATAATTTAGTGGGAGTGGTCTTGCTTTTTTTGGCAGGGGGTTGGACTAGATGACCTCATGAGGTCCCTTCCAACCCTATGATTCTAAGTCCTGATACATCTGACAGTAGAGTAGAGGGAACATGCTTGCCATGCTCCTTTTTCCACAGTCTTCTCCCTTACATCCACAGTGGAGTGAGAAGGAAGAATAGGGATCTCTATGCCAGTGGCCCACTGGCCACTGAAGTGGGTTGATCTTCCTGGGGCCATACATGAGGGCTTTGGGGCTGTGAGAATGTGGGTTGTGTGTCACAGGCTGTTCCACAGCACAGCGAAGGATCTGGGACATCACAGAGAATAAAGGAGATGGAATTATTTTCAGATTCAGGGTCTGATCCTGCAATCCAGGAATAGTGGATTTGGTGCCTAACGTGACAGAGGCATTTTACACCTAAGGGAAAGGGACTATTCATGGCTATAAACCCAACTCAGGCAGCCCTTGTTTACAGGATCAAGCCCTTGGACATGATAATCTGAAAGTACTGTCATGCAACCCATAAACACAATTTTCCCAAGTACCCATGATTTGAAAGTCACTAAACAATAAAGGGTGATATGCGTTTTTCAAGTAAACAAAGCACATCTGGCAAAGCTCAAGTTAAGAAAGAACTTTATACAGAACTTTGTGTTAATCCCATTCTTCTGAGACAAACTAAATTCCCATTGTTGTCAACAAGGAGGAATCCCTCAGATGGAAGACTTGATTGGGGTGCCTCGCAGAGATGTGAAAAGGAACATTTCATAGACACTTTAAAGAATTCAAAATGAATCTCCAGATGAAAGTCATTCAGAATCCAAAACACACAATGCTGAATTTTAATTTCAAGAGCATAATATAGACCTGAGGCCTCTAACTGATAAATGAGCAATAAATTTATTTAAAATACCTGTACTTATAAATAGTATTCTAAAGCAGCACTTTACATTCTTTTTTTCAATCACTGAATAACTATGGACACATAATGAAGAGTTTAGATTGAAATGTTCTCATGGTTCAGAGCTATTTGGCTCAGCTCTTAACTACTAAGAGCCATCAATCATATTAGGTAAGTTCTGGTCCTGAGCTCTGGTTATGTCTCTCCTTACATATATGACAATATGCGCAAAACCCACTGAATGTTAGAAAAAGGAAGTTGCATGTTTGAGTGTGGTGTCATCAGAGGGCATAGCTTTTGAATAAGATAGTAAGAAGATTGTATAATGGCATTAAGAACCCTTTATGCTAGCAGTTGCTGTATGCAGGGCCATCACTTTTAGAATTGTGCAGATCCATAGCTCATGGTCATTAAATGAAAACCCTCCACTTAATTCACCTTTCACACTAGCACTGAAGGACACTGTAGAGGACAGTCTTACACTAGACAGGGATTTTAATGAGCATTTAAAAGATTTAAGCATCCATCTCTCAAAAGCCCCTTTGAAAAATGTTACTCTCTACATCTTCCCTGTCTTCCCCTACAGCAAAACAGGCCTTTTTCCTGATTCTAGTACTCACAACTCCAGAATACATTATTGGAACAAATATCTCTTTTCAAAGTTTTAAAAACTTTATTTTCACTGCGAAAAGCATATTTAAGACTTGGTTACTCTCAAATGGGCTTTTTCCATTTAACTTCTAAAACAATATTTTAAAGTGTCTCAGGGAGGTGCTTCTCCTAAGCAGCAAATGTTGAGCCAGATGATCTTAGTTATTGCAATATAAATTCAGTGCAACTCCACGGAAATCAATCGATTACATCAGATTTATGACAGTAAAATTAGGACCAAAATCTGACCTCGGTGATAAGTCTTTTATAAAACTGTTAAGGATTTCTTTTGTGCAAGGAAAAGCATATTTGAGTATAAGCAATAAAGGAAACAGTGCCATTTTGTGAACAAACAAACTATTCCAACCTTTAAAGCTAGCAATGTGGCACTCTTCAAGCAAGCAAGTTATATCAGAAGAGTTAAGTATTTTAGCCATTTCAATTTCTGGGAATGTTGTAATCAAACTTCTGAGTAACCTTCTGGGTATTTACTCTTCTATCTTTTCTTACAGACCGATCAGCTAGGTACAACAATAAAATAAAAGAATTCAGTTCCTCTCTTGCTTCCACTGAAATCAGTTTTACCACTGGACTCACAGCCGCATCAATATAAATCCATGGTAACTCCGCCGACCTCAGCTAAATTATTCCAGAGCCAGAGTTGTATGGAAACAACTTACTCCACTGACTTCAATGCAAAAAAGACCTGGTCCTTCTCATTGAAGAATGCAAGGCCGGGTTATCTTGTTCATCGCCCCCCCCCACTAAATATAAAAGAATATATAGACATTTCACCTAATGGATTGTGAATTTCAATTACTGGAGAAGGGCCACTCAGTGACACTGTGACTTCTTTCAGACTGGGATCAAAAGGAATTTGCCAAGTATTTACTGTCAAGGTCAAATGGTCTGTGGATAAGAGATGCACTTTGGAGGCCTGCACCGCTTCTTCTACCCATTTCAACACCTAGAAAATAAAATAATATTGATGTCACAGGACAGCATGTAAATTTTCCATAGCACTGTTAATTCCAAGTTGTAGGTTCTATTTTATTCAGTTTTTAGTGCTTTGACTAATGACCCTGTCACCCAGACCTATGTCAGCACCATCATTAACCAACCACTGAGAACACTGCACGGTAAAAGGCCTGCCAATGCTAAAAGTCACGCTTGCCAATCAAGATCAAGCACTCTCACCAACTTCAGTGAAATTATCCTGCTGATGAGGCAAGCAGTATTTGGACCCACATCAGGTAACAACAGTAGCCCAATAATAAATAAGACAGTATTGCAAATACCTAACTTAACTATATCTATACGGCACCCAGGGGCGTCGCTGGCGCCTGGCACACAGGGCCCGTGCCCCGAATGCTGGCGCCAGTGCCCCGGGTCCTAGTGGGGCCCTACCTCTCCCAGTCTCCAGTTGAATCGGGCTGGAGATCCGGGGCCCAGCCACCTGCAGCCACGGCTGCCACTCCCAGCCCTGTCCCCCGGCCGGGGATCCAGGGCCAAGCTGCCCACAGCAGAAGCGGCCACTTCTGACCCCTTCAAAGGCCAGGCGACCATGCACCATAGCTGCCGCTCCCCGCCCTGTCCCCAGCCGGGGGTGGGGCCCAGGCCCATGCCCCGGGTTATTCCCCAGGGCAGCAACACCCCTGATGGCAACAACAAATTTTTATAAGATAAGATGTGTCTTTATTTTCATTGTGCAATATGAAAACAGGCAGAAAAACATTCGCTATGTAACTCATATACTGACTAAAATGGTGTGCTAGAAAAATATCAAGGGTGAAATTCTTATCCCTTACTCATGTAATTATCCTGACTGAAGCCAATGGGACTATCCACAGGATTCAGGCAATTACTTAATCTTAAAATTAAAAAAGAACCTTCGTTTTAAAAAAAACATTATATGAAATTAAACTATGAAATCTGCTGCCCCAACATATCATTGAGGCCAAGATTAGTAAGATTTTTAAAAGATAAGACATGAATACAAATAATGAGAACAACCACAATTACAATACTGTAGTAGGACATAAAAACCCCTCACCTTCAAGGCATATGCTAATCACGAACTGTCTGGGCTAAGAGGAAACTTCCTTTATAAATATGTTATCCCCCATAACATCTATGGCAGTGGTTCTCAATCACTGTTTTAGGATACAATACTGTGTCACCACATGTAAGCATGCCACAGAAAACCAGGGAGATAGCAAGATCTGGCCTGGAGCGGGTGGGCCAGTGTGTCCTGTAGGGTCACGATATGCTGCCAAGTCTGTCACGACTCAGTAGAGGTTGAGAACCACTGATCTACGGAGTTTACTGAATCTTCTTTTGAAGCATCTGGGACTAGCCACTGTCAAAGAGGGGATACTGTGCTAACCAAACCATTGTCAGCCCCAGTGTGACAATTCCTATAACATTACATAGATACTTAGGGTAATTACCTCAGGGCTAAGATTATCTGAAGGAGAATTAGGACCCTTAACCTTCAGCATTTGTAAACAACTGGCAACAAACCAATATAAGAAAGTAAAATCAATCACTGGAGTTCAAGGCTCTGTATTTCAGCTGCAGCTGCTAACAATCTTACTAACAGAGCTGTGAACAATTTGGCACATTTTCTTGATAGGGCTTCATATAAACTGTTTTTGTACTGGTTCACATTCCCTGAGTTTGAGTCAATCAGGCCTCACATTCAAGGCTAAAGCCAGTCAGAACTACTAAAATCAAGTCAAAATCATGCAAGGTTTAAACCTATCAGCAAACCTGTACTGAGTTTCAAGTTTGCACTGAAGAAGGGAGCCTGACATGTTTCATGTGATTTCAGGTTTCACTGTGTTTGTATAGCTCTTATCAAGTTTAAAATATAACAGACCGTATCTTCTTGATACCTCTTTAAATGTGATTAATGTTATCAGCTCTTGCAGGGGAAACAGTGAAGGTCAATGGCCCTATCCCTGTTCTGCATGAGCAGAAACCATTTTAAAAACAATTTCCTGTCTGGTCAATGGAGATGGTGCACAATCACTTGAAAACCAATCTCAAAACCATGCACACTCATACTGAGAGGCCCTCAGCTCTTGAGCAAGATACTACCACACTGATTTCCAGAACAGCTCTGATTTGTTGATCTTCAGGGCACACTGCAAGGTGCAGCAGCTGACTTGAAGGTGTATTTTAATAGCTGTTTCCAATGAAAGAGAGTTCTGTGAGGGGAAAGGGAGTTATGGATTCTACTACTTAACTAATTTATTTTGTAGTTTATGGCAGGAGCATCCAGAACCTTGGGGGAGCACCCATTTATCTCTTTGTACAAATCTAAAGAAAAATAAATCCATGATTAAAGGCCAGTCTACACTGGGAATTTGCATCGGCGTAGCCACATCTCTCAAGGGCATGAAAAAAATCTACACTCAGGAGATGTAACTATGCCATGAGCCAACTTTAACAAGGTACGCCTATAAAATAATAAGATCATCTACAAAGAGAGTTCTAACAATATAACATACTAGTTTAAATTCACACCTTAGGTTATACCATAAAAAGCTCTCTCACATAGACAAAGCCTAACATTATGGACCTGGGAGCTCAGTTCTACAGGAATTAAAAGGATGTGGTGGTACAATGGGGAGTACATTTTTTCATATATGCCATGATCTTTTTTTTCCTTCCACTAAAGGAGCACATCAAGCATCATATCATCACTTGATGGAATAGACATTGTACAAATGTTTACCAAGGGTCCAAAATCAGTTTTCGCTCTGATTGTAAAGAAAAACAAACTGAAGTGAGGTAAGCTTTTGTGTCAAACAGTATAGATTATACAAATATACAACACTTATTGGGTCATTCTGAAGCTATTTAAAGCCTGTAAGCCATCATTCTATATTATAACCCAATTGCCAGAATTTGTTACAATTACAATATTAAATCTACTAATTGATATAATTATTTATGCACATCTCCAAGGGTCCCAAAATGCTTGACAAACTTAAGGCAAAAATTGCAACAAGAGAAATGTAGCCATCCCCGAAGCTGGAATCAAAGATGCACTGTCAATGGCCACAATCCTAAAAGCACTTAACACACGCGCACAACTTTAACTATGTGAATCATCACATTACTTTAACCTTCACTGATGCCAAATGATGGAATTTTAGAGTACATTTAAAACTGCTCTAAGAGACCCGAATGCATACACTGCCATTTTTAGCCCCATAAGCCAGAGTTAATTGACCTAGGCTTGGAGACTTGAAGCAAGGCTTTTTTGTTTGTTTGTTTGTTTTGTTTTTTAAGTGCAGATACCTGTTTAGATTACTACAGTGATACTTCAGACTACTCAGGTAGGTAAGGGTAAGCATGAGTCCATCTGAGTGACTGGGGCCAGTATTTACTCAAAAGACAATCCCACACTAGAGCTTCAATTAATCCAGGATGAACCTTGTATACCAGTGTGTGTTTTCACAAAGCATAGGAGGAGAGACCAGGGAATCTATTAATTTATTTCCCCATATGAACAGAAATATTTCCTCATAACCATAATAAAAGAAACCAATGAGTAGAAAGTTTGCAAACAAATTTTTATTAAACTACATTTTGCTGGATGGATGTGTTTCTACTTAGCTCCTTAAAATACAGCTACCCAATTTAACACTGGTATAAAGAAATGAAATTCTACTGTGCTTCAGTTTCAGCGAAATTTATGCAGCCATGCAATACAACTGAATTTGGCTCACTGAATAATATTACAGTGCTGCACTGTGTTCCAGTATGAGTAACTTCACCTGGCAAGTGGAAGTATCATTTAGGGGAAATACCTACTTAAAATTCATATAAATCAGCACAACAGTTTCTATTTCAAATATCAAAAGTAGTTCTCCAATGTATTGTTACAAGACCCTTGAACATCCCTTTGACGGTAATGATGTAGGAGTTTTCCCAGGCGTGCTGAACTCCATCAGAGCCAGGAATATCATTATATTCCTCCCCTCTGTTTAGAAGCAGAATTTTAATAAGGTCTTGCAAGCAGATCACTGGGTGAAATGTGACACCTTGTAGGCGTACAGTGCTATCGGCCTGTTGGGAGGGCGCCTCCTACCTGCAGTAAAGGGGAGTTAGCCGGTAGGGCGCCCCTCCCAGCAGCCAAAAGAATGTCGCTTGCCTGATCCCTTGGCTGGTCACGACACTTACACAGTCTAGAGCCCCGGCCCCCAGGCGGGGCAGGCAAGTACAAAGTCTAGAGAACAACTCGGGTGGTTAGGGATCATGGTATGTTTTCCTCTTTCCAGGAAACGAGGGTGGGGGGGTTGGAGAGGGAGACGCAGGCCCACCTGCTCCACTGTGTCTCAGCCCAGGGCCCTATACTGGGGTGGGGTGGTCCACCACAGGGTCAGTGGAGTGGCCTCTGAAACACGCTGCCTGGGAGTCTGGCCCATCGCCCTGCCCTCCCTGGGCTACTTCCTCCGACCCCGCTCTGTCCCCCACCCGGAGTACCTATCTCCAGATGGGGTAGCCATCCTCAGGGTCTCCCTCGTAGACGGCTTGGGGCACCCCAGCAAACCCCTCAGTATCCATTGGCGGCAGGTTGGGATATTCAGCAGGTTCCTATGCAAGGGGCAAGTCCTCTAGGTCCTGGGGTCCATACGGGACCAGCGTCTCCTCCTTGGCTGAGGGTAGCTCCTCCAAATCACAGGGGACTGAGGCAGCTGGCAGCTCTTCTTCTACAGAGGACAGCTCCTCTAGGTCGCAGGCCTGGAACGGAGTCTGGCCTTCTGCTTCCCCAGGTCACCCCCGAGTGGGGAGGCTGCCACGGGGGCCAGCAGCCATTTAAGTGCCCACGCCAGTCAGCCGCCTCCGGGCTCCCTTCCCAGTTGCCTGGTCCTGGGACACTGGGCGGGCCGTAACGCTGAGCGTGCCTGGAGGCAGGGGCTAGCTGGCAGGTCTGGTCCTGGACTAGCCTGGCTTGCTCCCTCCGTGCTGGCACGTCCTTCCCCCTCTGGAGCTCAGCCCCAACTGAGCTCCCAGCCTGAGCTCTTATACCGCCCCTTCCTGGTCTGGCCACACTCTTCCGCTTCCGGGGCTGAGTCCTTCTTGTTCCCTGGTCTGGCCAGCCTGGGCTTGGAGGCAGGCCACAGTGCCTGTCTACACACCTATTTAATGGTGCACAGCAACACCGTTGACTTAATTATAGGCACAATAAAACATGCAAGAGATGAATTATAGTTGATAAACTAAAAATACATCCCTAACGGCATAACACTGTAGCACAACTGGCACTGTGACTTTCTGCATAAAACACATTTTGAAATTTTCCATAGTTTATCTGCAGCATGGCAGACCAGATCTACTGGTAATTTGAAAATAAGTGCGGATTTAAAATCTGGTGATTACACAGAAAGGTGCTCAAAGAACATATGTTTTATGTGTTCAGGGATTGATTGAATGTTTAATACTAATTTCTAGGCCAATAAAATCATAACTAGAAGGATGACATCTCCAACAATTATCCAAGTTCTATTGGTCAAAATCACTATTCAAAGATTAGCATAGGGATAGCAAGTTGCTAGAAAAGAGGCTAAAGAGTTATGAGTCTACAGTTTGGATTGCAAACTATATTTTAAAAAGAAAATCCTGTAAAATTGGACTCTCTTTTCCTTGTTCAAGAAAATTTTTAACGTGGGGCATGGCTCACTTGCTTGTGGATTCTCTGTATCTAAGAGACTTTAAATCATGACTTGAAGACTTTAATAACTCAGTCATAGGTTAGGCAGTGGTTCTCAGCCACTGTGTTGGGACACATTACTGTGTCACCACAAAGTGGTACGTGTGTCATAGACAGCCATGGAGATGGCGGGATTTGGCCTGGCAGGAGTGGGTCAGTGTGTCCTGTAGGGTTGTGAAATGCTGCCAAGCGTGTTGCAACCCACAAAGTGTTCAGAACCACTAGGTCAGAGGTTCCAAAGGGACCACAAGGCTCCTTGCTTTTTTTGGGTTAGAGGTGTATTGCATGAGTTGGTAGGTGAGGTTTTGTTGCTTGCATTGTGCAGGCAATGAGTCTAGATGATCATATTGGTCCTTTCTGACCTTACAGTCTATGCGTATAATCAGATAATTCCAAGGAATAAAAGAGGCAGGTATAATCTTAATGAGAAATATGGAACAAGAGAAAAATCAAGAACTATTTGTATTATTAATTCTTATATAAATATGTAATAAAATATAAGTTAATTGATATTGAATGCTGGAAATTAACTGTGCATTTCATGTGTTTTAGTTTATAGACACGAGACCAACTTCCCTTTTGTGTTGCCTGTGATAAATGAGCAAGTCTTTTGCATTTACCTTCTTATAGAGCTAAAAATTAAGAGTGAATGCCCAGGCACTCCAGCAAAGATAATTCATTACTTTATCCCAGTCAAGGGGTCTCTGAGGGATTACATAAACTAATTAATTGGTGATTCAGCCACACTGTCGAAGAAACTGATGTAAAAGCATCTTCAGCACAGTAATTCAGGAATAGTTATGATCATGGATTCAGGGAATGGTTCCAATAAAACAACCCCTAGTTTGAACCTCAGTCAAAACTCTAATTGATTTCCTTTAGCATTGAAAAAAGTTAGTTTTCTTACATCTGTGTTTCCTGTTTATTCAACTCTAAAAGCAGAAATATCTGTCTTAAATACTTGTATATCTTAAGGCCTTGTGTGGCCCCTACTGCCCTAGTATCACAGCACCTCACCATCTTTCATGCTTTATCCCCATTTTAGAAAAGCAGCAACTATGTCACTGAAAGACTATGCGAGTTGCCCAAGATCACAGAGGAAGTCTGAATTAGGGCAGGGAACTCACTCCAGTCTCCTAAGTCTGAGACTACTGCCTTAACCATTGAACTATCCTTCCTCTCGATTTGACAATACTGTGAGAAAAGCTACCCTAATGGTATTTCTAGTCAGTCCCAAATCCAGAAGTACCAGATAATTCATAAGGGTTCTTTATGAAAGATATCAGACTTGATCTTTCGGCCAAAAAAAATCTGAATTGCTGAGGTGGTCTAAATATACCTAAATTATGAGGAAATTTTTATCTGGATCCATAACCAGATAATTACCATTCATTCTTTACCATCAAAACATA
This sequence comes from Podocnemis expansa, assembly GCA_007922195.1. Taxonomy (NCBI): domain Eukaryota; kingdom Metazoa; phylum Chordata; order Testudines; family Podocnemididae; genus Podocnemis; species Podocnemis expansa. The sequence continues at coordinate 30,429,414 of ML682014.1, forward strand.
TGGCACACAGTTCAAAAAACTAAATAAAGAAATTAGGTAACATCCTGGCCCCTTTGAAACCAACAGCACAACTCTTGACTTCATTAAGACCGGAATTCCAACAATGGTCCCGACCCTGAAAAGTATATGATTTAAAGTCTCTCTTTAAAATAATGTTAGGATTATAAATTAAAACAACAAATAAATCAAAGGATGAGGAAGGGAGAGAAGGACAATGGTAATAGTAATCATGTTACTCAGGAATAGCCTGGTCCAAATCCCATTCAATGGAAGACAGATTAGGCCCAAAGCAGGTACTTATCTTAACAGTTAATTCAGATTTTGTACTTTTTCCCTCCTTTCACTTCCCATAAGTAAGGCAGCTGAAATCAAGAGAAGTAGTTGGGAGTGCAGGTTTGGTGAAGGTGATTCAAATGTAAAGGGGCAACGTGGAAATAAGCACAGAGTAGGCAGCCAGAGGGTTATCTGTCTGGTGTTGACAGCAAAGTGAAAAGGATAAGAAAACAAGAAAGGAATGCAGGTTGGGGACAAGGAATTCAAGATACTGAGTTTTAGAGGTTTTTCTAGCTTTGGACAAACATCTGAATTCTTGGATGCTTAACCTGATCAACTGAACCTCTGGAGAGTCACCCATCACATATTGCTTGAGCTGAGGAATTTCAACTTATTATGAAGACAAACAAACAGCAACAGACCAAAACAGAAAAGGACGTCACCTCCTCCTTTCCTGTTTATACTATAGTTTGGATTCTCTTAGTAAAGTCAACAAGAACAATCTTTATATGTAGAAATAAAGCAGTTGCCAAACAAACTGAAATTCTTATTTTAATTACTGTAGCACTTCATTAGTTCCTGAAGCCAAATCACTTCTCTGTCTAGTGCTGCTGTTCAGAAATACAATCCATGGGAGGGAAGAGAGTTCAAGTTTTGAAATGGGATGAAAAACTTAAGGTGCATTATAAAGGGTGAAAACTAAACACAAAAATATAGATTAGTGGAACTGCCTTTAACCTAGAATCCAACTGACTGACAAAGTGTCACCATGGCGCTCCCCACCTCTCTTCTTCTATGCAACACCAGACTTTACTTAACACCCTGAAAAGAGTTTCTAAACATGTAGTTAAATCTATTTTATTTTTTAATTAGAAAACATGGAATGAAACTTTGGACTTCAGCTGCTGTCACTGACTGTTCATAGCTCAGATTCAAGAACAGGGCCCTCACTCGGGGCTTTTGGTACCAGTCAGCAAATCCATGGTTTTCCTTAGCATCCCTCCATTTAGGCTGATAGACTGTCTAATTATGGAGTTCCCTGTTACAAGGGTTTGATACTCCATATTTGATTCCTGCAGCTTTGCAAAGTCTTTAAGGAATGTGAAGCTAATTCATTGCAAAACATAAAAAAAGAAATTGTGATCCACTGAGTGCAACAGACACAAACTCAGAAGCAAAGCAACACATTAAAACTACCTTTGGAATGTCTAATATATGAAATATTATTAATAATTGTAATTTGTATTACTGTAGAAGCCCGTCTCATAGACCGGGACTCTATTGCACTAAGCACTGTACAAACAAAAACAAAAACGGAACCACTACTCTAAAGCCAACAGTTACCAAGAGTTACCTTGCAGTGGTATCTCCGATACTGATGCTATTTCCTTTTTTAAGCATAAGGAGAAATAGATATCCTGGGCAGTCTGTTGTAAAATTGGTACACAATGACTCTTTTAGTGCAGGCCAATGGAACTGAGAGATCATTCTGAATACTCATTAGTACCAGTTCAGAAATTAGTGTCAAAAACAGTTCTCGAGGTTATTTTAAATTATTTGAACTTCTGTCAACACTATAGAAGCCAACAAGGCTAGGAAAGAAAGCTGGATTTTGTTCTAATTCATACAGCAACAATAGGAAAAAGAAAGAAAGGGCACTCCTGGAACTCAGGAGAGTAGGGTTCAAGTCCCTGATCCACAAAGGCTGTGTTTGAGACATTAAGTCACTCAGCCTCAGTTCTTCACCCATAAAACAGGGATAATGATACATTAATAACTACAAAGTGTGCAAATTATATATTTGTGGGGGAGATACAAGTACCTATTCAGATAGACCAGAACTCTTTACCAAACTCCACTTAGCAAATTCCTTGCAAGCAGTCTGAAAGCAATAGCAATGGAGTTGCACTGGTGTCACTGAAGGCAGAACTTGGCCCGAGAAACCATTATTACTCATGACAACATATGGGGAAGGGAATCCACTTACATTGTTGGATCTGGGGTTGAGGTTGCAGAGCTGGCAGTTAGTAATAAAATAAAATAAAAATAACCCTTAGCTTGTAACCCCAAGCATTTTAGATTTTGATATCATCAAGAGTCATTAAACATGGACTCCCACTCAGAGCAGAACTGGACCTTTAAACAAATACATATTTGAGTTTTTCATGCTCACATCTGAATACCAAAGCCAAATTGAATAACCCAGCTAACCTACCTCTGGAAGTAATTTACCAGTTTGATTATAATTTTTCCCACTGTGTAATCAGTAATTTTGGGCAACCCCAATTTTCTCTCTTTATTCCTATGAGGTTTCTCAACTCTCAGGTAAAATTGACTTTGAAGGTAGTTTCCACCACCACCCCCTTTGGGGGCCTTACAAAAAAAAAAAAAAAAACCAAAAAAAAAAACCCAACCCCAAACGTGTAATTTTTCCAGTTGTGGCTTGATTAATACTACAGGGAGAATAGAAATAATTCACAACATTTCCCCAGAGATCTCATCCCCTTCTCCCCCTGACAGGTTATCCCTTGGAATACATACAGAAACCTGGAAAACTATATAGAGTATGGGCTATTTCCATGTGTTTATTCCAAGTCATAAAAGAAAAATTTAAAGTTAAACCATTTAAATGCTTTGTTAGTTTCCCTATGCTTCGTGAACAGCAAGCAAAAATTTTGATTATCTTCTATGCTGCACACAAATTGAGAGAGAGCTCTATATTTGAAATAATTTAGGAAATGAGCACTATGAAAACCATGCTATGAACAGAAATGTGATATATATGCATAACATTTTATATATATATATGTACGTACATATTATACATGAAAAATACTGCACTGAGAGATCATCAAACTTGAAAACTCAAGCACTCAAATGTTAGGAGATTGCCATATTAAGGATGCCTGTTGCAGTGGCTCCTCCTAGAAAGGATATATTTACATTTGTAAAGTCATAGACTTTGATGATGTTGATGATCTTGAATTTACAAAAAGCTTTTCAACAAATGCCACACAAAATACTTTGCAGACTTTACTAATAGAACATGGGTCGGCAACCTTTTCCAACCGCTGTGCCAGCCCTTCCCACTACACACTCAGTGGGTGCCGGGAACAGGGCCAAAAGGGGGTGGAGCTAAGCCTCTAGTTCAGGGCAAGAGCCAGCCCTTGCCCTCGCTGGCAGGCAGTCTCCAGGTCCTGGCTGGGGTCACCGCTATCCCTGCAATCTACAGGTTCGGCTAGAGCTGCCTCTCTCCCCCGCCAGCATGCAGCTTCTAGTTCCATGGTCAGAGCCAGAAACAGGGGGGGGGGACCTGCCCTGATCCCCTCCAGCCCTGTCCAGCAGGGGGCATGGCTAGCAGGGGGCTGGGAGCCATGCAACGTGGCTTATTCCGCCCAGTTGCACAGCACTGGGGGAGCAGGGCCAGAAGGGAAGCCTGAGTGGTGCCGTGTGCCGCTCAGGCTTGGCCCCATACCATTTTTTGGCACGGGTGCCAGGGGTTATCAACCCCTGTAATAGAATATGATAACATATACAATGTAAGAATCCCTTCTCCCTCTTCACACATATCCCCACAGGTAACAAAGATAGAAATGCTTGGGAATGGGCATTCATTTACACTAGTTCTCTGCAAGATTCAAGATCATTAAAATATATTCTCTTATCAAGTTTTAAGCCTGTATATAGTGCACCCATCTTTACTTATTTTAGGAGGACAACACAATTGTATCTTTGAAAAAGTCTGTGAAACATGTCATTTCTTTTGGACTGGAAGCATTTCCAGTTTAGACTCTCTCGTAGAAAAAGAAAATTAATTTTCTCAAATGTCTGAGTAGTAAAAGAATCAGAAATGCTAGCAGTCAGCCAGCCCCAGTGTGAATTCTCACCATGAGTGATAATAGCCAGTGCCACCTGACATATTAGACATTTTTACCAGAAATGATGGAAATAGTGTAGGCACACTGTCCTTTAGGGGCCTCTGAAATCAAGTAGGAGGTTAACATTTAAGCAGTTTCCATGTGCTGTAAGTTTTCCACTAACGGACTACAACAGGTGGTGTTCTCCTCGATCCTTGCAGTCAAGGGTAGGGGCCTGCGTAGAGATAGATGCATCCTAGAGGTGAACGCCTGGCTGCGAAGATGGCATCATCAGAAGGGCTTTGGCTTCCTTCACCATGGAATGGTGTTCCAGGAGGAAGGACTGCTAAGCAAAGATGGACTCCATCTGTCGAGGAAGGGGAAGAGCGTATTTGGAGGTTGACTGGCTGACCTAGTGAGGAGGGCTTTAAACTAGGTTTGAAGGGGAAAGGAGACCAAAGTCCACAGGTAAATGACAATGTGGGAGACCTGGGGGAAGGGATGGAACTTGGAGGGAACAGGGACTGTAACACCAGAGATAAAAGAGAAAGTAGTTGGAACATGGAGGGAATCAAATAATTATGTTACATGTTCTAATCAAGCTTTAATACCTGAGGCAGCTGCAGGAGCACAATCCCAGGAGAAAATACAAGGAGATAGATGTAATAGAACTGAAAATCGACTTGGGAAAGTAGAGCAATCAGCCTGGTTTCTTAAGTAACTGTACGCAAATGCAAGGAGCCTGGGAAACAAGCAGGAAGAATGGGTAGTACTGGCACAGACAAGGAACTATGATGAGCAGGATCCCTTGGGAGGCTGATCTGAAGGGGAAAGGCATCTAAGAGAGCTAGCTGTATTTGAAAGAAACCCTGCTAAGAGCGCAGAAAGATACCATTCGATGACAAGAAAGAACAGCAAACGTGGAAAGCGCACAGTGTGGCTTAACAAACAACTCTGCACTGAGCTAAAGCATAAAAAGGAAGCTTACAGGAAGTGGAAGCTTGCACAGATGACTAAGGAGGCATTTAAAGATATTGCTCAGGACTAGAGGGATAAAATCAGAAAGGCCAAAGAATAATTGGGGTTGCGGCTAGCAAGGGAAGTGAAGGATAACAGGAAGGGGTTCTACAAGTATGTCAATAACAAGAAGAGGATCAGGGATGGTGTAGGTCCCTTACTGAATGGGGCAGGTATCCTCATGATGAAGGATGAGGAAAAGGCTGAAGTGCTCAATGCTTTTTTACTTCAGTTTTCACAGGGAGGGCCAGCTCCCAGCCCACTACACTGGGCATGGCAGATTGGAGAGAAGAACAGAGGCCCTTGGTGACAGAAGGTCAGGTTAGGGACTACCTAAAGAAGCTGGATGTGCACAAGCCCATTGTGCCAGAGAACCTGCATCTGAGGGTGCTGAGGGAGTTGGCGGATGAGGTAGCAGTACCAGTGGCCATTATCTTTTAAAACTCATGGCGAATAGGAGAGGTGACGGAGGACTGGAAAAAAGCAAATATAGTGCCTATCTTCAAGGAAGGCAGAAAGGAGGATCCAGGGAATTACAGACCTGTCAGCCTCACCTCAATCCCTGGAAAAATCATGGAACAGATTCTCAAAGAATCCATCCTGAAACACTTGGAGGAAAACAGAGTGATCAGGAACAGTCAGCATGGATTCACCAAGGGTAAATCGTGCCTGACCAACCTCATCGCCTTCTATGATGAGATGACTGGATTTGTGGATGTGGGAAGAGCTGTTGATGTGATATACCTCGACTTTAGCAAGGCTTTTGATACGGTTTCCCACAGCATTCTTGTCAGCAAGTTAAGGAAACATGCGTGGCATGTGTGGACTGTAAGGTGGACAGAGAACTGGCTAGATCAATGGTTTCAGCGTGTAGGAATCAATGGCTCCGTGTCTAGCTGGCAACCAGAACGAGTGGTGTGCCCCAGGGGTCAGTCCTGGGGCCAGTTCTGTTCAATATTTTCATTAATGATCTGGATGATGGGATTTATTGCACACTCAGTAAGTTTGCGGATGACACCAAGCTGGGGGGAAACAGCAGACACGCTGGAGGGCAGGGAGAAGATTCAGGAAGACCTTGACAAATTGGAGCAGGGGGCCAATAGAAATCTCATGAGGTTCAACAAGGACAAGTCCTGCACTTGGGACAGAAAAACCCCATGCACTGCTACAGGCTGGGGAGCGACCAGCTAAGTAGCAGCACCATAGAAAGGGACCTGGGGGTCCTGGTGGATGGGAAACTGGATACGAGTCAGCAGTATGCTCTTGCTGCCAGAAAGGCCAATGGCATACTGGGCTGCATCAGTAGAAACATTGCCAGCAGATCGAGGGATGTGATCATTCCCCTCTATTTGGCACTGGTGAGGGCACGTCTGTAATACTGTGTTCAATTTTGGGCTCCCCACTACAAAAAGGATGTGGACGAATTAGAAAGAGTCCAGCGGAAGGCAACAAAAATGATCAAGGGGCTGGAGCACAAGACCTATGAAGAAAGACTGAAGGAACTAGGTTTATTTAGCCTGAAGAAGAGAAGACTGAGGGGGGATTTGATAGCAACCTTCAACTACCTGAAGGGATGCTCCAAGAAGGATGGAGCTCAGCTGTTCTCAGTAGTAAGAGAGGATAGAACAAGGAGCAATGGTTTCAAGTTGCAGCTGGGGAGGTCGAGGCTGGATATTAGGAAAAACTTTCTTACTAGGAGGATGGTAAAGCATTGGAATGGGCTATCTAGGGAGGTGGTGGAATCTCTGTCTTTGGGGATGTTTAAGGCCCGGCTGGATAAAACTGTAGCTGGAATAATTTAGTAGGAGTGGTCCTGCTTTTTTTTGGCAGGGGGTTGGACTAGATTACCTCATGAGGTCCCTTCCAACCCTATGATTCTATGAACTCCCGTGATCCCTCGGAAGAAAGAGAGGTGAACAAAGGAGTCTCCGGGGAGACAGAGAGAGACATGCCTGAATCTGGAAGCTGCTGAGAGTGCTCCTGGGGTTCCTGAAGCTGCTCCTGGGGTTCGTGAGACTGGTGGAGGCTCACTCAAGCACGGAGCTTCAGAAGTTGGTGGCTTACTCAGCCCAAAAGCAGGGTCTGAGCCTAGAGCTGGCTGAGCTAGATCTGCAGTGAAGGTGTGAGTGTCTGTCTCCTTCCTCCAATTTGGAGCAGAGCTTGTAAAGCCAGGGAGTCTGCTGAGAGTCTGACTGACTGGGCCTGAGGGGAGGCAGTGTGGCAGTCCCTTTGAACCAGGGCCAGGATAACAGACCATTGGTTGGGCTCACTATGGATCTGCAGCGTGGTTCTGAGTGGATACACTGGACCATCAGTGTGCTGCCTTGTCTCCTTCATTGACCCTCCAAGTGCGCCCACACAAGCAAGTGGTTGGGGTTCTGAACTCTGGGAAGTGTGCTCTCTGAGTTGGATAAAGGGCTGTGAACATGCCAGTTAGATAAGTTACCTGTAAACTGTATTCTGTGCCTGCTCACTGATTTATTTACTTGCCTCTGTGTATTTAAATTAGTAGTTTCTGTGCTAAGTAAAGGTTTGTTATGCAATCAAGCACTATGAATGTATTATATATGTAATTAGTAAATCTGGATTAGACCCATCCCACAGGTTATTTTTAGCCGCATGGATTTAGACCTGGAGGCTCCCAAGGCATGCCACTGAGCATGTACCAGACCCAGCCAGGTAAAGGCACCACCAAGCTTAATTTCCTGTAAAGCAAAGGGACTGCAGCAGAAGAGTGGATAGAGGATTCCCACGATCCAGCATCACCACTGGGAAACTCAGGATCTCTTTGTCATCAAACTTAGGCGCCTGTGCATACCTGAGTGTTGCCTGCTCCCAACTAACCCAGGGAGAAAAGGTAGAGGGTTACAAGAGTATGGAGGTTATTTATAGTGTCACTGACAGATTAACCTGCAGAGTTGCCAGGTTGTATCAAATTCATGCTCCAAACACTACTGTTATTCTTAAAGCTAGCAAAACCCCTAATGCAGGGGTGTCAAACATGCAGCCCGAAACTCTTCCATTTGGCCCTTGACTGCACTCTGTGGGACCATATTTTCTTGCCACCAGAGAGAAAGAAAGTGTAGTCTTGTATACCCAGGGCTGTGCAATGCCATGAAAGTGTCAGATCTCATGTCATCATGGAGTGCTGGGTATGCGAGACCACACCCTCTCCCTGATTGAGAGAGAGCGAGATACCACGGAGTGCAGTTTCACATACCCAGCACTCCGCGGTGCTGCAAGAGTGCCATAGTATTTCAATGTATGGTATGTACTTAAAGTACAATTAAGTTAAATCCAGCCCGCCCTAGCAAATGTATTTGACACCTCTGCCCTAATGAAATAGAACCACATGCTGAAATCTCATTATTTATGCACGCATCAGTTTGCTGGAGAAGTGTGGGATAGAAGACTGCAAGCTGACCTGAACCAAAAAGGATCCAGCTACAATAGCCGGTTTGGGTCAAGCCCAGTGCATTCGTACAGCACACATTCAGTCTTGGTTCAATTCAGATAGTTTCTGATCACACAAAATGTCTACATGAACATTTGCTTTGAAACAAACTGAGGTACAAATCTACTCTGCCCTCACTTGCTTGCCACAGACATAAGCTATGTCTACTCTACAGCCTACGTCGGCAAAACACGTCACTGGGGGTGTGAATATTCCATCCACCGAGCAACACAAATTTCACTGACATATGCATTTGTGTACCCAACACTATGGTGGTGGGAGAACTCTCTCTTTGGGTATGTCTACACTGAAAAGTTCTCTCGAAATAAGAAAGCTTATTTCAAAAAAAACTTCTCCGTGTCTATGCATTTAGTTATTTCGAAATAAGCACTTTGATATTTTGAAACAACAAAGCACTTTTTTGAAATCACTAAACCTGATTTAATTTCAAAAGAGCAGATCATTCCAATTAGTTATTTCAAAAAACAGGCCATGGAATTAGCTTTTTTTGAAATAATTATCAGGGATTCACCCGAGGAGGACTGCATTTTGCCATGGGTCCCTTCCCCAGCAGGGCAGGATTCCCAGCCCCAGGAGAGATGCCCTCGGCGGCTCTGTTCCCTGAGGGAAACAGAGTCCTCCAAGGTGGTTGCACTCCCCACCAGGGAAGCCAGGAACCCTGGTGGTGCTGTGCTCCCCACCAGGGTAGCGAGGAAACCCTGGAGGAGCTGCACTCCCAGTCAGGGAAGCCAAGGAACCCCAGCACAATCAGGGAACCCCTGCAGGTTTGTGCTCCCTTGCAGGACAGCCAGGGAACCCCAGCAGGGCAGTGCTCCACGCCAGGGCAGCTAGGAACCCTGGCAGCACAGTGGTCCCCGCTGGGCAGCCAGGGAATGGGGGTGTTGCTGATCTGCCCCCCAACACCTCCCTGTTCAGGTTTGGGGTGGGGGCTACCAGGGGGCTAGGAGCCCAGGCTGGGAGCTGCTTATGGGGCACTGCAGGCAGCTCCAAGCCCAACTGGGCTCCTAGGCCCCTGCTAGCCCCACCCAGCCTGAACTGGGGGGGAGTTGGGGAGACAGATAACCATGCCTGGGGGGGGGGAGCAACACCCCCATTCCCTGGAGCACTGTCCCACTGGGGTTCTCTGGCTGCCCTGGCAGGGAATGCAGCCCTCCCAGGGTTCCCTGGCTGCCCTCGTGGGGAGCGCAGCCCCTCCTTTCCCTGGCTGCCCTGGTGGGGGCATCTCTCCCCAGGTGGGGAAATAGTCGGCGGGGGGAGGGGAGGGGGGAGAGAATCCATTTTGAATTTGAGAGTCCAATGTAGACTCTCTAAGTTGAAATACTAATTCCTACTTTATTTTGAAAAAGGAGTCTTGTGAAGACTCACTTTTTTCAAAATTATTATTTTGAGTTAATATCGGCAGTTATTTCAAAATAACTTTGCCAGTGTAGACAGAGCCATTGGCATAAAGCATCTTCACCATGCTGCTTTGCTGCAGCCCTGAATGTATAGATGTGGCCTAACTGTCCATGCACGTCAGGGCTCTCAAACTCAAATCACCACGAGGGCCACATAACAACTAATATGGTGTCCAAGGGCCGCATCACTGAAACCTTTTCATGCAACAGTATTCCAAATATTGATAGCAATAGTGTCATGGCAAGCCACAAGAAATAACTTTAGGGGCTACAAGTTTGAGACTCCAGATGTATGCCATGCTGACATATGCATTAAAAGTTCATTAATAAGCTTAGATCTAGCCCTGTTTCCAAGATCAAAGTATAGCATTTGCAATCATTAATCCAGGTGTCAGCAGTGTGCAGACAGACAGTGAATCCACAGCAGGTTAGCACAGGTGGAAGATAAGCTTTATCTGAAGCCCAAAATTGCCATCACCCAAAAAAAGCAAGAAAACAAATGGAACAGGGAAGTAGTATAAAAAAAGTGAACTACACTTTTAATAAGAGAATGTAGCCCTGGATCAAGGAAAGACATCCTACATATTTTTTAAAACAAATGAGTAATTATTGTTACTAGTCCCAAAGTAAACATACCTTTGAACCCATTGTGGTCTCCTTAAGAGCACCCACTAAAGACTTAGGCCTATAGCAGGCACGTTCCTTGGAACATGATATTCTTCCTTTTGGCTCAAGATTTAAACTGCAGAATTCTTCCAGGACAAATACAGCAAAAAGCATGAAGCCGCCAGTTCAAAGGGGAGATCTGATGGGTTAGGAAGCACCAGACTAAGGTCCCCCTAAGCCACTTGTCCCAATGCTAGTAGAAACAGCCTACTTAAGAAACCAGTGCTAAAGATGGGGAATTGCTTGCTAGGTAAGAACCCAGTCCCAGTGGCTGTCACAGGCGAAGACAGAACTGAGGAGGAGAGGGTCCCCAGAGCCCTATATTTAGCACTGTAAAGCCACGATTCCAGGGGGCTCCACAGCTGACCCTAGGGGAAAAAACCTTCCAGCGGATTGTGCATGCAGCATGCACACACCTACCTGGAATCAACATGAGTAATCACTCAAAGAAAAAATGCCCTGTTTTGCTTTGCAGGACATTCATATAGTTTGGGCTTCAGTTGCTGTGTTTGATTGTACTTTATGTGGACATTTACTAAAAAAAAGAAAAATGGCAACACGGTAACTTCCAATTTTTACATTAAAACAATTGCTAAGATAAAGTCATAAATTGTGCACTGTCCTACAAAACACTTCTTTCTCTCTCTCACACAGAAACATCATACATAGTTTGTTCTATAATACATAGGAAGGTAGGGAACCTTCTTACCTCTCAAGGGGTAAAACCACATGAGACATTTCTCTTCCTAGGTACTTTTAACCAGAGCCGGTGTTAACCCACTGGGGGCTCTAAGCAGGAATATTCTGCCTTTCCCATACAAAAACAAGCAAGTTCTTATTATAAATAAAAGCAAATAGGGAGCTCCCTTGAACTGTTTGAGGCCTGAAGCAATTGCTTAAAGCCTTAATCTGCTCATGCCTAACTCTGGATCTGCTTTTAACCCTCCACCAGATGAACAGGGATACAACCTCATTTCTACTAGATAAACCAAGTGCCAAAAATTGCAATGCACCAACAACATTTATGAAATCAGACAAAATTGTCTGACAAATCAAATTTTTCTCCTTAGATTTTAATTATTAAAAAAAAAAAAACAACACAACCACCCAGTGACATAATGTTGTGTACTCCAGAAAGTCAAAGTCATGTTTACAAAGACTGACAGATGATTCCAATTACCCAAATAGTTAACATGTGAATTAGTCTTCATAAAATTAATTCTCCTGCACTTGGGAAATTTCAGTTGTTTGTAATAATTTAGAACCCGCAAGTCACTGAATATTCTGTAGAAAACCTTCATTTTAGTCTATGATCACCAGCACTTCAAGCCAATAATACTAGCAAACCATTTATTTAGACCAGATTCTGCTCCCTCACTCTCAATGAGCAGTAAACCAAAAGGATGACTCACAAGCAAGGTATTGTTCAAAGCCTCTGGTCCAGAAAGCTCATCCTCAGAGACAGGCTGCAGTTAAGATCTTCAGAGGCCAAGGAGTCCATCAGTGTAATTAAAATAGTGGAATCAGGCCCTTAGACACTATGGCTATGCCTACGCAGCACTTTTATTGCGAAATAACATTCGTTATTTCAAAATAAAAGAAATTAGGTCTACATGACGTTTTCTTATTTTGAAAGGACGGATCTCGTCCTTTCGAAATAAGAATCATCATTTCGAAAGACTTAAACCTCGATGTTTGCGAAACAGCCGTTATTTCAAAACAGTTGTTTCGAAATAATGCCGTGTAGACGTATTATTTCAAAAAATAGCCATTATTTTGAAATAACGCGCTCTGAACATCTTCCCAGGGTGCACAACACCCACAGGAAGAAGGAAGTGCCCAGCCCTAGAAGCGTGCTGACACCTCCACAGGCATGTCAGCACGTGGGGCAGGAGCTGCGGAGGGCAGACGGCGTGGTCCTGTGTGGACCAATGAGGAGGTCCACTGGTTCCTCACCATCTGGAGCAGGCCTGAGATCCTGTCGAGGTTCCAGGCCAGACAGAGGAACTGGGCAGTGTATGCCGCCATAGCAGCAGAGCTGCCTGCCCAGGGCCAGGAGCGCAGCACTGAACAGGTGTGCTCTAAAATCAAGGCTCTGCAGCAGGACGATGCGCGTGAGCTCCAGGGAGAAGGTAGCACTGCTACCTGCCACTTTTTTGAGGAGCTGCATGAGTTCCTTGGGCGTGAGCCCAGTGGCCGGCCTGCCTGCCCAAGCCGTGGACACCAGGTCCCCCCCCCAGCACCTCCTCAGGCGCAGAGGGACCACCCAGCAGTCCGGACACCTCCCTGGATGTCGGGGGTCCTGCAGACCAGCCACCACCACAGGCTGACGCAGGGACCCCAGAGATGGTCCCCCCCTGGCTAGGGTGGTGCCAGTGAGGAGCAGGAGCAGCAGCAGCAGGAGCTAGCTGCGGTGACAACCCCGGGGGACACGGAGGAGGCAGAAGAGGGGATGTCCCGGCGGACATCAGGAGCCCCTGTTGGTGAGTCTCTGTGCCCCCTATGAGGAAGCAGGGTTAGGTCCACCCAGGTCATGAGCAGTGACGGGGTCCGGCACAGGGGCAGGCAGGGCACCAGGCCAGGGCGGGGGGGTCAGGGGTCCCCCGTGGACATGGGTCCCCGGGGGACGTGTCGCACCAGGGTGACAGGCCGCTGCATGCCTGAGTTTGGTTCAACAAAGGTGGGTGTGACGGATGCAGCTGCATCTTGGGCAGGGTGCACAGCCTGCAGAGCAGACCACTGGGAAGTGGCCGTGTGAGACGCTGGAGAGCAACCCTTCCGGGTGGGTCCAGCTCACATGTGGGCACCACGAGGCCCTGCGTCCCTCTGGGGCAATGTCCCACAGGACTCAAGTCCACATTCCTGCTCACAGTGAGGGCGGAGCTGGGTGCTGTACATAAGCTGCACACAAGGCAAGGCCAGCAGGCAGCAGGCTCTAACCTGTGTGATGCTTCCTTCCCGCAGTTCGTGTCACCAGTAGCCAGCGGGCGCGGAGCCCAACCGGCAGCCCCAGGCCACGGAGGAGGAGGAGGAGGGGACCCTGGATATGCAGCGAGATCCTCGCCAGCCTGGAGGACTTGGGGGAGCAGGCCGAGGCATCCGCCCAGGCATGGCAGCGAGAGCAGGCCACCCAGCAGGACGTGGCCATCCAGCTGCTGCGCAAGGCAGCCACCGCTGATGAGCATCGGGTGGCTGCCTTTGAGTGCCAGGCTGTGGCCATGGAGTGGCTTGGGACAGTGGTGGATGATGCAGCTGCCAGTCTTTGCCGCATCGTCGACGGCATGGGGCCACCAGCAGCTGGCGGAGCACCATCGCAGGGCGGGGCTCCATGCCGACCCCGAACCCGGGGTGGTCCTGGGCAGGGCCGTGCTAGACCCTCCTTCCAGTGATCCCCCTCTCCCAGTCGCAGCCCCGAGCCCCAGTGACCCCTACCCCAACCCCGTCTCCCAGTTGCAGCCCCAAGCCCCAGTGACCCCTACCCCCCCCATTCTTTGAAAATAAAAACACTGAGCCATGTCATTGGTGTGTGCGGTGTATTTTATTGGTGGTGCTGCAACAGTGTGGGTGGATGAGTGGGGCCTGTCTGTGGTAGAAGGGGGAGGAGGGTGGTGTGTGGTGGGGCAGGCCTGGCCTTCAGAGGTCCTCCTCAGCTACAAAGTTGTCTATGAGTGCCTCACGGATGGTGACGGCCCTTGTGGAGGCCCACTCCCGTGGGGGCACGGGTGCGGGCTGCTCGTACTGGCGCCCAATGAGCTGGGCCTCAGCCTCCCAGGCAGCTGCAACAGGCTCACCCTGCATTTCGCAGAAATTATGTGGGGCCAGGCAGGCGCTGATGACCTGGGGTGCTGTCTCCTCTCCAAGGTGGAAGTAGGTCAGGAGGCACCTCCAGCGGACCTTCAGCCGTCCAAAGGCCTGCTCAATCACTTGGCAGCAGCAGTTCAGACGCCGGTCAAAAAGCTGGTGGCGAGGATCGAGGGGCCCTGTGTAGGGGCGCATCAGCCATGGGCGGAGGGGATAGGCCGCTTCTGCCACGAGGACGACGGGCACCTCTACTCCCCCACCATTGATGTTATGCGGGGGGAAGAGGGTGCCCGCCTCCATGCCCCAGTACAGGGACGAGTTCTGGAGGACACAGGCATCGTGCGCTCTCCCTGGCCAACCCACGTAGCAGTTTTGGAAGACCCCCCCCCCGGTGGTCCACAACGGCCTGCACAATGATTGAGTGGTAGCCCCTCCCGTTGCGGTACTCTGCCGCTCGGTGGTCCGGGGCCCTCACAGGGATGTGGCTGGCATCCAGGATTCCCATGCAGTTCAGGAATCCCAGCGCCGCCATACCGTCCATGGTGGCCTGCAGCTCCCCCTGTGTGACAAGGCGCCGCAGCAGGCCTCTGTTAATGGCCCTGGTGACTTGGCCGAGGATGACACTGATGGTCGCCCTGCCAACCCTGAACAGGTGGACCACAGACCGGTAGGACTCCAGGGTGGCCATCTTCCATATGGCTATGGCCACTCTTTTGTCCACAGGTATGGCCGGACGCATGGCGGTGTTCCTACGATGCAGCAGTGGCGTCAGTTCTGATACCAGCTGCTCAAAGCTGGCCCTGGCCATCCGGAAATTGCACCGCCACTGGTCGTCGTCCCAGGTTTGGAGCACTACCCACTCTCACCAATCAGTGCTCGTCTCCTGGGCCCAGACTTGGCGAGGCACTGAAAGGGGCAGGGGAACTAGGGCAGCTCTGAGGCCCAGGGTGCTGGCAGCCTGGGGCACACCCTGGTCAGCATCAGGGTCCCTGAACAGCGTGTCCCCCACGAAGAGCACGCTCTGCAGACATGCAGTGTGCCTACTAGTCACCTGACGAAGGCTAGGCAGCGTCCATCTGTGTTGCTGGCAGAGTCCTGCTAGCCAGAATGGACAGGGAAGTGAGGTCAGGCCAGCCTTTTATAGGATTGGCTACCAACATGGCCACTGACATGGCTCAAGGAGGCGGCCATGTTGCCACACCTCCCATGGTGCCTTGCCCCTGAAGCGAAATGCAAGTCCACTGCGTGGACATGCTATTTTGTTTCCAGCTTTACCCCTTATTTTGCCTAGATCTGTCATTATTTTACTTCTGGTTATTTTGAAATAATGTTCTTATTTCAACATAAGTTATTTCAAAATAACAGGCTACGTGTAGACATAGCCTTAGACTCTATGACAAAGAGCTAGGGTATAGTCACTACACCAGTTCTTCAACATCCAGAATTCATCCTTTGTAGGGAATTCCCAAGAAGCTGGTTAAACTAGCTTTCTGTCTGTTTGGTATTTCAATAGCAGCAAAAAGAAGTTGGAACAGAACCCAGAACTGGAACCATTAAAGATCTGGAGCCATTAAATGAAAACCCATGCCTTCCATTTTTCTATATATAGCAACTAGCTAGCCATAATAAACAACTATAATTACCTCATTAACTTGCTTTTTGTCCAAATGGAAAACTTGACCGGAACTTGTTGAGGCAATTTCTTCATAAACCTTGTAACCAATATGTGACCTATCATCACAGTCTCCAGTCAGCACAAATACAACCTGGGGTTTAAAAAAGGAAAAAACATAAAAGGAAATAAAGATAGTGAGTCAGTGCTTAAGTGAAATCTCTGCAGGAAAAATTTTATTCTCAAATATAACAGCAAATTATACAAAAAAAAAAAAAATTAAAAAGGTTCACATTACTTTGTGTAAGGGACAGACTTTTTACTTTTGAGACATCTACTCTGAATATTGTATAAATGAGATGTACACCCAAAAGAGGAATGCTGCGACTGTAAAGCTCATCTGGATTCTGTATCCACTCCAGACATAATATTCCCACTGTTTCAATGTGATTTTTTTTTTTTAAATAGGAATTCTATATGGAAGGGGAAACCAATCATGATTGAGGGATGGAAAGTGATTGATTGATGGAAGGAAACAGATATACAGAAATCATGTCATGAGCAGATGAAATAAGAAAGCTTATGGCAGGCCTTTCTATTCCCAGAGTAATCAGCATCATAACTCTCAGAACAAATCCACAGATATCAATGCAACTGCCAAGATGATAAATATTGGCAGTGGAACATTTTGTGGTATTTAATAATAACCTTAATTAATGTCTCTTTAATTTCCATTTTTATTAGTCATACCAACTAAATTTTTATAAAATAAAATAAACAACAGTTGCTAGAATGGCAACAGCATGACCCCTTTTACAGAAAGATTTCACAAATATCTTGGAAGGGACTCTTCTGGACAATGGTAAACAAACAAGAATGGCTAGAATATCGATCTCCTCCTTACCTGTGACTGCTTTTGCTGAATGAGCTGCAGTACTTCATGGGCCAGCCTATAATCTTTGGACCGTGCATCAGTAAATACATAGATAAAAGAACCAGGAAGAGAAATTTCTAGAGCAATTTTGATTGCACCAATGCTCATTTCTGGACAGTCACCACCTCCCTGTTCACAATTACAGGGGAAAAAATAAAGAGGAAAGGAAAATGGATGTTAGCCAAAATAAAATAAAATAAACCGTATGATTCTAAATAGTTTTGTATTTAGAAAGATCAAAGTAGATCTCTTTTCCAGGTGCTAATGTTTCATTATTTTTATACACAGCATTGCATGATCTCTGAAGAATATTTACTTTAAAAAAATAAATAAATAAATAAAAATAATAAAGCAAGCCAAGTTTTAAAACATTTCATTGATGGTCAAAATGTAAAACAAAATGAACAAACAAAAATAAAGATACTAATAATCAAGCTACACAAAATAGGGTAAGTCCAAAATAGGGTAAAAGCGTGTATGAGCAGGGGCATTGGTAACAATGAGCTAATCTATTCCTAACTATACATGTACCAGTACCATACCCAGAATCTACATGCCCTTGTACACAAAGGACCATGTTTGGTTCCCAGTTAACCAAGCAAAAATCTGGTTTAGCTATACTGGTTAGACTTACGCCAGTAATAACTGAAAGCAGGAGAAATAGCTTAAGTGATTTCTATGGGAGTGAAAGTAGCTTAGATCCAGCTCCTGCAAAAGTTCTGTCCTCTAATCACAAGCCTCGCTCACTGACAAGATAATTGTTCCAGTGGCATAAAGGTGTCATGGAAGGTCATGGGCCTAAATGGAGAAGTGATCCCTCAGATAGCCAGGGCAACCTCTTGGAGAGCTTCTGAGGACTATCAGAACAGCAAGACCTTAAATTATACTCTACACTGGGGGAAGAAGAGGAACAGTGTTTGGAACTTAGCATTGGTGAGTGATGTGTTCACAAAAACCTCTGTCTGATGGCAACCAACCTTACACCTGTTGGAAGATTTTTGTAGGGAGCATTAAATCAAAATATTGTCAAGTATTGCTAAGTTTAACATTTTCTAAGAGTCAGTTTCTACTCTTAATTTAAAATTTAAGGTGCTTAAACAAAAGTTTTATTTCTCATATAAATATAATTTCCTCCTCTGGGAGGCTGACATTCCTAGTCTTCACTTGCAACAGCAAAATCACTGCCATCAAATCAACCTTCCTGATCAACTTACTCAGTTGATTGGGAAGTGAATATATTATGACTACCCCAGCAATTAGAGCAGGGGTCTCAGATTCAAATCACCACAAGAGCCACATGAGGACTGGTAAGTTAGCCTGAGGGCCGCACCACTGAAACCTTTCCATACAACAATATTGCAAGTATCAGTAACAGTAGTGTTGTTGCAGGCCACAGGAAATAGCTTTATGGGCCACATGCAGCCCCCAGGCTGCGTGTTTGAGACCCCCTGAGCTAGAGTAATGCTGAGTTGAAGAGAGGCCCTTCCATTTGATTCAGCACAGTGGACGTGCTGGGTGTAGGGCATTCAAACTGAGATACACAAGTTATTTTAAGTAACTTGTGTATCTCTGTTTAACTACTGCCAAAAATGGTGGGCAGTATAGACCTGCCTTCTACAGATTAGAATGAGACCTTACCACTTTTGGATGTAAATGCAAAACTTAGGGTTTGTCTCCACTTGAAATACTACAGTGGGAAGGGTTCTCCTGTCAGTGTAGTTTCAGGGGTTTCCAAACTTTTTTGCTGCTAGGACCCCTTTCGAAAATATTTCAGGCTATAACATATCCCCCTTGCCAATGCCATCCTTAGCAACATCCATAGGGGGGCTGATAGTTCATGACCCTCACCCATAATAACCAAGAAACCCCCTGAGGGGTTATGACTCCCAGTTTGAGAATCCCTCATTAAGTGATTCTTCCCCAACAGGTGATAACTAGGTGAATGGAAAAATTCTTCAGCTGACCTAGCACTGTCTACACTTAACTATATCAGCTGGAGACATGGATTTTTCACACCCCTGAGAGGTGGAGCAGCAGCGAGGGAGCAG
>ML682014.1:30448893-30490764 GCA_007922195.1 Podocnemis expansa
ATGGATTTTTCACACCCCTGAGAGGTGGAGCAGCAGCGAGGGAGCAGCATGCAGCGCAGACAGGTGGTAGCGGTATGGGCCCTAGACTGCCTCCTGACCCCTCCCCACTGCTCCAGCACAGAGCCAAAAGCAGCGCATGTAGCTGGGGGGGGAGGGGGGAGTCTAGGGCCCATACCGCTACCACCTGTCTGCGCTGCATCCTGCTCCCTCGCTGCTGCTCCACCTCTCAGGGGTGTGAAAAATCCATGGGGGAGGGGGCACTGGCAGCACTGAACCAGGCCACCGCTTTTGGCCAGCTCGTCTAGTCCCTGGCATGGGGGGGACAGCAGTGTGGGCCCCCCAGAGACCTTAGAACTGCGCGGTCCAGGACGGTTGTCCTTCTCACCCCCCATCCCGAGACAGCTCTGCTGGTTTGGGAGTGAGGGGCGGGAGCCCCCCCAGATAAGCACCAGCCAGCAGGAGAGTGAGGGGCAGCTGCCCCCCCTCCCAGGTGCAACAGGGATGCTGAGACCCAGTCCTTTCAGGTCTGCAACCCAGTACTGCATTGTGACCTGTAGTTTGATGAACACTGCTTTAGAGGCAATGATGTTAGTCATGTTCACTGATAAACACATAGACAGACAGGTGAAAAATGGCTTCTTCCAATAATCTTCCAAATCTCAGTAAGGCTGGCTCCTCAAACTGACCACTGGAACGTAAAACTACTAGTAACTACAAAGATTGTAATCTCTATAAAGTATTTATGTAGATGATCCCAAAATAGGAATACTTCTATCATCTACTATTGCACAGAATGCATTTGTTCTTTAAACATTATTCTAATTAAAAGGCCCCCCATAATCTCACTTTGACTTTTATGGGAAAAATCAAGCAGTAAAGCAGATAGCCAAAAACCTGGGAAAGGCTAAGTCTCAAAAAAATCCCCTTTTGACTTTCTTCTGTCAGAAATTCGTTCTAGCAGTGTTTTTGTATCCTAAGGCAGAAGTCAGCAACCAAAAAGATGAGTCATTTTTGAAATTATTTCACTAATCAAGGGTTTTGAGATGCAAAATGGCTGTAGCCTCCTAGTAGAGGACTGGGCTTGGGCACCTGCAGCAGGGTCTCATGCAGTAGAGGAGGGGGGAACCTGGACCAGGAGCTAGCTTCCCACAGGGTCCCCAGAAGTGGTAGGGAGCCCAGAGACACAAGGGGGTAGCCAGAGAGCCTCATGTGACTCCAGAGCCACAGGTTGCCGTCCCCTGTCCTTGGGGATAGTTCACTGTAACTGCAGTTCAAATTAACTGCTTTAGGTGCCCTGCCCGATAAATGACTCCTCTGCCTTGAGGGTTACATTTGCAGACAAAAGCTAGATAATGGTTACTTTTTTGAGCGCTGCTCGGATACATTCAGTGTGAGATACCTAATCGTGCCGCAGCGCATGTTTGGGCAGAAACTTTTAGCCCTAGCCTCTCAGAGCAGGGTCGGTGGCCAACATACCCTCTGGCCACTCCCCTGGCTACATATATGGCCCCAACACTGATCCATCCTCAGTATAGCAGGAAATATTTCCATATTACAATGTAGGAATGCTGTCTTCTTAAAAAGTTTATCACATTCCCTTAAAAAATTATGAGAGAGCAGCTTTACATATCAAACAGTTCCTAATGGAAATTCCCTTAGAATTCTTTTTTCTCCCCCCAAACTGCAATTAAAAATGCTTATAATTATGTCCTGAAATTCTCTAGGAAACTACTGATAAGTTCATTCCAGTTTGGATAAGCAACCGGAAGTTTAACTGGAGTTCATCTGAACCATCCTCATGTCTTAAATTAGGCCCTGGCATAACTTCACTATCTTCAAATGGAGTCTCACCCAATTATACTAGGACTAAATTTGGTCCTTACCATGCAAAATCTGACTGGAAACATTATTAGAAAAGACTCATCTCATTACAATAGTGGTAATTTTGCACTGGGCATTATTCAATTAAGCATAATCAGGGGCTCCTTCTAGTATTATTAGCAGATAAAAGCTTGTGCTGTCAAATAGCTGTACTTCCTAAAGTCACGTGTGTAAAAAAGCCAAAACAGGACTGAGATCTTAAAAACCGAATAGTAACAGACCATGAATTCCTTGATGATTGAACCTGGTGATATTCTAAACAAAAAGAACTCATGCTTTTTAGCTGTTTCCACTGCTTTACACTGACTCAATAGACACTGTAGGCTTCAGATTGACGTTATTTCGTGCAGTCACTATTATATGGCTGGTTGTCTTCATTTGTGTGTAGACTGTATTATGCTGGAAAAGTTGTGTGGATGTTCGTGGGTAGCGAATGAGTGGTGTGTGCTACTATGAAGAGCTATTTGTGTTTGGGGTTATTGTGTATGCTAGCTGTATTATTGTGTAGATGGCTGTGTTGATTTGCATCTGATGTGGTTGTGCTAGGAGATGTGTGTTGATCTGTGCAGGACACTTAGGCCAGGGGCCTGCAACCTGTGGCTCTGGAACCACATGTGGCTCTTTGACTGCCTCCATTAGGCTCCTAGCTTCAGGCCCCCTCACCACCAAGGGACCTTGCAGTCAGTCTGCTCCTGTCTCTTGTCCCCACCCCTGCCACTGGGGTACCCTGAAGGTGGTCTATGCCAGGCCCCAGGCTCCCCCTCTGCCACCAGGGGACCTTACGGATGGCCCTCTGCTGGTTCCTCCCCTCATGATCCCTGCCAGGGGACCCTGCAGCAGACACCCTGGCCCAACTCCCCCACCAGGAGGCTACACCCACTGAGGTTCTCATAACACTTACTTATTGAAGGAATTTTTAAAAATGGCTCTTATCTTTCAGGTTGCTGACCCCCTGACATAAGCCAAATAATCCACCATCTGCACAGTCTCACTCATATAACTAATGCAACAGCTGCATGCAAAACAGCTGAAGAGTAAGTGTGGTAATTGGCTGAGTTACCTCTAATATCACAACAAAGAAGGAGTCTAGGACAGGAGTGGCCAAACTTATGGAACTCAAGAGCCACATAAGTTGATTATTAAGCCTTCAGGAGCCATACAGAGGCATATAGCCATATACTTTTACCTACTAAATTGATTTGCTAACATTCTTCTGTGAACCACACTTTTTCATTCAAGAGCCACGTGAGCTCCCGAGCCGCAGTTTGGCCACACCTGATTTAGGATCTTGGAGGCACAGGTATTGTAGTTTTTTACTCTAAGTGGCTATTATTCATAAAGTTAAAATGGCTAAGAACTTAAAAACTGGACAACAGAACTGTGAAACCTAGCAATGATTCAGCCTAATGATATTAACAAAAAGAGCTGTTAGTCACTCGAAGTTGTTTTCATTGCTTCGCTATCAATTCTTTCAGTATCAAATTTATATTCTCTGGTCTACATCTAGTGTTTGTACCTCTTTACCTATTAACAGTGGCAGTGTTCTGCAGTGGAGAGGAGCTGTCTGGGTCTCGGTGGATCAGGCCCCCTTCACTCCACAGAGTGTGTAAGTCAGTAGTTCTGTAGGCTCAGACCCCAGACAGTACCTGTGCCTGCTTTTCCTAGCCATGGTGTTGCCCTGGAGCTGAATACCCTCAGTCCCTCCTCACAGGCTGCTGAGTTTGCTTCTCCTCTTCTCTCGGGGATACTGCTTTCCTGGTTTTGGAGGAAATCTCTCCTTCTGTTCCTCTAGGCCTCAGCTGGCTTATCTCCCTGTTTTCATCCCTCCCATGCACTTCTAGTACAGGTGGCATTTTTAATAGAGCTGGAGCAGCCTTTGCCTCGCCTCAGATGTGTCCAATTAGGCTGTAATCACCTTCCCCCTGCCTGAAGGGAAAAAGGCCATTACCATCCTGAGGCTCACATAACTGCCCTTAAGCACCTTTTTATAGCCTTCTGGCCTGACTTTGTCACAATGAAGAATAGGGTCACTGTATGTTGAGGGAAGAAACTGACGGCTAAGTGGGGGTTTTTTCCCCTTCATACCCTGGCATCGTTCAGTGCACAAAATTCTCATTGAAGTCAAAGGGGGCATTGTATTAACAATTAAAAAAAAAAAATAGTAGTATAGAGCAGTGTTACTCAATGACTGATCCACAGACCAAGACTGGTCCCTAAAAATCTCCCTGACTTAGTATAGAAAGCTGGTCCCCGATACCAAAAAGGTTGAGAAACACTTCTATAGACTATAGTCATATTGCCCTAATAGTAAGGGTTGAAGAAGAATTACATTTGTGTTTGAAGGACACTCTAGTGACTTTTTAGTCAGTTTTGTTTTGTGCCAGATCGATTTGTTATCCCCAAATGATCCTTGCTACAGAGGTGTCATTTCATAATCTCCCTTGGCAGCTCATTACACTGTCTAACTGTTCTGATAGTTTAAGTGCTTCCTTAAAATATTTAATATTTGGCACTAATTCTGTCCTTTTTGATAAATAAGTATAACTGATCCATGTCCTTTCCTTCAACAGTAATCTATCTTATTGCAATGTAAAGATGATGATCTACGTCTCAAGCTGTTTTTGTTTTTTCCAGTGTTTTCTTTCCACTCAATTTCCTGTGTCTTTTTAATGCTTTACTTGGAAACGCACAGATGACAAGCACTTGGAAAATGTTTCAATTTTCTGGTAGAAACCCAGGAGTTCTAATGAAAATATTCTAAAAACTTTTACATAGTTCCAAGTACTTTTTTAAATTTAGATTTCTGGTCTTTCAAAGGTCATGGTTCATTCAAATAGATTTATTTTCTATACTTCTATTAACTTATATGAATGCAGACAATTTGAAAGTAAAGTTATTAAAACAATATGCCATTGGCTAGAATTAAAAAAAACAGCTTATAGAACTTTACAGTATTTTTTTTTTTAAAGAAGTTGTTTGGAACTAAGACTTTGTGCTACATTTATTACAAGGTTCTGAACTCCCATAAGTTTCATCTAATTTGCATATCATCTAAATATTTGCCTTTGGCTTCTTTTCTTCTAGAAACAGCACAATTGTTTTTCAAGTTATTTTTCTCTATTTCGGTCATGAAAAACAAACCAAGGGTGGAAGCCATTTTTAAAGTAATTACTTTAAAACAATGTCAAAACAGAAAGACTTAAGAAAATGAGGACCATGGCAACTACTATATACAGAAGAGATACATCACTCACCTGTACATAAAGTTCCCTGAGTTCATACTGAAATTTCTTAGGATCAGTGGTAATTGTCACTGGGCCAATTTCTGGGATGAAAAAAAAATGCAAATTGTGTAATGAGATTACAGTAAAATCCTAAAGGCTATTAAATTACAATTCCCCTGAAAGCTAATCATTTCTGAATCACACAATCAGGTTTTAAAAGGATTTTTTAAAATGAAGAAAAACAATGTTATTGTATTTAATGATAAAAGCACAGAATGCTATTTTCAAGGCGCTGATCTGTGATGGGTATCATCTCTCTCATCCCCATCATGCACTAAGCTCTACGTCACATCTTTTGGCAATGAAGCACAGTCCCCTTTCTGTACCAAGTCAGCTCCATGTAATGCAAAACACTGTCATTCAATTGTCAATTTTTCCACATGGAGCACTTTGAGTATGAGCACTTGGAAAACAACAGCCATTTAAATGCCCATGTTAAAGAAGAGTTGAGAGGTTACATGCAGCAAAAGAGCTGCTTGCTGACTTACAGAGAAGGTATATGAGTCTTGAATAATTAAAACAATTCAGATAATTTCATTCAAATATTATTTTAAGTTCCATGCATCTTAGACATATACATCTATATACATGTGTCTGTTTGTGTCTCACATCGACGCACAGCTATCTTTTGCCCCATCACAGAATTATTCAAGGTGATTGAGAAGGGGGAAAGATAGTGGTTGTATCAGAATTTAATGAGTTTGTTCCAGATGTCGTCGTGTGTCTGAGTTTCTCCCATGAATATTACAAAAATGTGTCTCAACCCATGCCTAAAGAGCATCTCACTTCTCGAAGGAAGAGCATATTTCAATTTCCATGCCCATTCATTCTCTGGTGTTTCAGAGCAAGACTGTCAATAAACATACCAACTAGAATCAGTTCCATTCAGTGCTAGATTTCCCATTAGGCACTGTAGGCACAGTGCCTAGGGCCTACAAAGGATGGAAAAAAATAAAGCAGAAAAAATAAGGAAAATCATGTGGTTTTGCATAGATAGAATAGTTTAAAGTGCATCATGTCAATGTTTACCCCTCTTTTTGCACATTTTGGAGTGAAAATGCCTAGGCCTACAACACCAAAATCTGAATCTGATTCCATTTCTTTTCGGGTAGATGCCTGCCAATATCAAATTCAATTGAACTGGCCATCAGACCACCAGTAAACACCTTTCAATAATCAAATTGCTCTATTTATACTGGCAACACAGATTAAAGTTTAAATATTATATTGATACCCTAGCCCACTCAACCATTTTTTCCCACTTGTCATCTACCCAATTATCAGCCAGTGTGCTTATACAAAATGTCTCTCCAAGTGTCTACATTTATTTTTCCATAGTCAATATAAATTAGAGGCTTGTCTACAGGCAGAGATAATAGCTATCCCTGATTAACTATTCCTAAATAACTCATGGGTGGACACTCAATGTGGAATAAAAGTATCCACATATGAAGTTAATCAGGAATAGTTATTCCACTTTCACACTCTACCTTATTCCAGATTACCTTTAATGTGTGGACAAGTATCAAATAACTATTCAATACCCACATACTCATGATTTTTTTTTCCTTTCAAAGCATCCAAAGCTTCACTTGACAGCATCTCCAGCAGCACTTGTCACTGCAATCCAGAATGATCAAAAACAAGGATTTATTTGGGTACTGCATTTATGAATGCCTGGTTCTATGCAGTTTTTACTTGGTTTACAAGATCACACAAAATATCTGCTGGAGTTATGAACTGTAGCTGCCTTAAGACACAGTATGGTTTTGATTTGAGTCATTTAGCTGCAAACGTTTGCTAAAGTATTCAAAACATGTTATGATTTCCTCAAAAAATATCATTATACAAACAAACACTTTGTTCTTTGAATAATTTTGTTTCCCTATTTCCCCCTTCCTCACCCTAATCTTGTCTCACATTCACCCACCAACTCATTTCTTCTCTCTTCCTGGTTTCTTTAAAAGTATATGCCTACAATGACACTGTCTCCAAACTGTTCAGATTGAAGTCTATTCTTTGACAATCACTGTTCTTAATGTGCACCATATAAATTTACTTAATGTGGTTTTACGTATGTAATAAAATCAGTGCCTCCTTTATTCCTTCATCCACTTTAGGAACAAGACTTTTCAATCCCAGAGCAGCAAATGCTTTTGAAAATAGTTATTCTGCTTATCAAAGACAGATCTCCACTACTGGAGAGCCAGAGCCTCAGCTGATTCAAATCATCATAGCCAATTTATACCAAGTGAAGAGCTTTTCCAGTTTTAAACAGAGACTGGAAACCTCTCTTTGAAAATGCACACCAAAACAAGAACAAACCTGTATAATCTGTACAATTAATTTTCGTTTTGGTTTTATTGTTTTGTTCTTGTTGTTTGTTGGGTTCTCCCCTCGCCAAACAGAAAACTGGAGAAATTCTAATCCAACACCTTGCATTTTATACCTGCTGGACACACAAGCATTGGCTGGGTGGTTACATTCCTAATTTTCCTCCATGAGGTCTTTTCCCATTATTGCTTACTGGCAACTGGAGACTGAAATTCCAAAACAAGCTTGAGAGAAGGAAAAAAATGGGATTCAAGCTCTTTCTTGGAATAATTAATTTGGATTTTACCTCAGGATGGTGAAGTTCTCAATAAACAGTAGCAATTAATTTTAATCACTCTTAGAAGTTCAACACATGCTTTACTCTGCCTATAGAAAGTCAACAAAATTTCCAAGCCAATGTGCTAAATAAATCTGTTAGTCTTTAAGTGCCACAAGACCCCTTGTTTTTTTCTCCCAAGCCAATGGTAAACCAGAATAATAAAAAACAAACAAAAGTGCTAGCTAGAACACTGCTAATGAAAAGAGGTGATCTTTCCATTTCAGAGGCACTAGCCATGACTCACAGTGCTTGACAAAAGTTAAGGGGAATTCTTAGTAATGGTTACCATACAGCACAATACAACTTTATCTTGTATGTCATCTTTCACAAAAGCTGTACAAAACACTTCATGGAATAAAACCATGCAAGATATTACCATGTGCACTTGCAGAGAGCACCAAGGCAGATACTGCAGCCCACAGGTAACATTCTCTGACCTTCCCTGAAGTGCATTGATTGGCTGTTTGCTCCAACCATCTCTTCCTTTACTCTCATCCCCCTTTTCTTTCCATTCAGCAAATCCCCCAAAATAAATCCACCACCACTGGCAGTTTTAGTGGTATGCAAAGCAGGCGACAACCTAGGGCTCTGAGCACTAAGGGGCCCCCTCCTCAATTTGGTGGGCAGAAATGAAAATACAGAAAAATATAGAAATTGTTCCCATCTAGCAGAGCCAGAAGGGCTTGAATTCTCAGCACTTTTCAGTCTTGACTCATCAAAGCAAACTTTCAGCAGGATCTGTGCTTCATCTGAATTGCAGATTTCACCATTATCTGCCCATCACCTTCACATTGACATGGTAAAAAAGCAAGAGCAAGCTCTTTTGACACTAACAGAAAGCACAATAGCAAAAACTTTTCCAATAGTCTCATCTTTTAGTTCTGCAGTGTGGCCATTTATTAATCCCACTTCTGAAATTTTGCCTTTCCTTTTCTTTTTTTCTGTTCTTCTTTTGCCTTTTCCTTTTCCTTTGTGACAATTCTTCCTTTGGCTTTGGTTAGCTCAGGTTACCAGGTAGGTCCATATAGGCTGCTACATATAAACACAGTGCTGCCCTCAAGCAATCTTTACAGCTGTGTGTGATGTCTGTGCTGTATGTCTTTCTTTTGGTAAAAAAATTTTTAGCTTCTTTAATATTTTTGAGGGGGCCAGAATCTTATAAACTTGAGCACTTGAGAGAATTTCATTGAAATTTGGTGTTTTTCATTTATAGCTTCACACTGGAAACCTTTTCACTTATTTTTAATTATTCATATTAAACTTTTAGTGCACATAAACCCAAGTCTATATGAAAAATTTGTAAGATTTGCCTGCCAAAATTTTAAATGTGGTATTTTAGTTATTTTTGAGCCATCATTAATGCTGCTACTTTTTATTTGTTAATTAATGCACACAGTTTTTAAAAAAATTTAAATGTTCATTTTAACTTTGTAGTTCAGCATTAGCTTATTTATGTTAAATTAAAGATGATCAACTTACAAGCTTCAAGATGGAAAGATCTTTAAAAATCTCACACTCAAGGATAATTTATGAGTTCCAGAGGGATAATCATGTTAGTTTGGCTCAGCAAAACAAAGGAGTACTGGAGGGACGAGCGTTATGGCTGCAAGGGGGACCAGGGCCATGGGGAGGGTGGCAGTGAGGGCCTATAGGGGGCCCCCACAATGGGACTTTGCCTAGGGCCCCCAATTGCTTAAGGCCACCACTGACCACAACGATCCCACCACAAAAGTCGAACAAACATAACATTTTCTCGCATTACAGCATTCACTTTCCTTGTGCATTCTATCCTTCCCCCTTTCGTCGTCTTCTCTATTTAAACAATATTGTCACATTGTTTCTCTGTCCTCCCCCATCCTGTAAAGAGCCTGCTGGATTACAGGAAAAACCATATTTGATTTCATTTTCTGGGTGTTAAATTATTTCTCAGGTGGAGGGCAGCAAACTGAAAATTTTCTAATGTGGATGCATTAATCCAGGTGCTTAAAGATCTATTCAAGGAATTAACTTTATGTACCTTCATTGATGAAGCTGGGATTTAATTTTAGATTCATGGAAGTCTTTCCATTCTTCATTACCTTGTTGCTCTTCTCTTCCTTTCTCCACAGTTAATTTTCCAACAGGCATGAAGACTGATGAGACTATAGCTTAATAGCTCATATTAATTAAGATGTAATTTTATTCCCTTGTTGGGGGTGGGGGAGAAAGGTTCCTAAAACTGGAGAACCACAAAACAATTTAATACAACCAATATGGTGTTTGGCAGTTGCTTAGGGACAGGCTTAAAACACTAGTACATAGAATTGTCTGCCAGTGAATATGACAGTAACCAAGAATGTTGATACTTCTCTCCCAAAAACAAGACTGGGGGAAAAAAATGACTCAGTCGATAAATAGGAAAAAAGTTCTTAGTCAGTAAACTGAGAGGTTCTTCAGTTTGAAAGGTATTGGTGTATTTAAAAGACTTCCTACACTGTGATCTGATTGCATGGGTACATGAGAGCTGAAGAGCAATGACTCTAGGAAATCCTAAAGCTACCAGGAGATTACACAGTCATAGCTCATAAATGCTGCAGTGGTGTTCGTAGTTTTGGCAACCAACAGTTAGTCTACATACAATATAAAACATCTATACAGTAGAATTGGTATGAAGGGCTGGATGTTTAAGAAAACTAGTAAAAGAAATATGGAGTCTTTCCCACCAAGCCATCAGCTATAGACAGCACTGGCTGAAAAATGTTTGTTACCATGGGATAGGTGTTTGATGGCCTTTGTGAAATAAATAGGCTTTGTCCAGTTCTACAGCACAAAACCATAACCATGTGGGAATCGCAGCAAACCAGCTAAATATTCATTGGTCAGTTAACTATCTTTTTACCCTGAACATTCATTCCACCAAGTTAGCACAGGAGCATAAGGCAGCATCAGGAAAACCTGACTATGTCCAGATTGCACCTTATTATGAATAAAGGCCCTATTCTGTTATCATTATTCAAAAGATTTCTCTAAAAGGGGTTTGACCTGGTTACAGATTGGGACCCTAGCCATTAAAATCAATCATGAGAAACAATTATAACAATATAAGAGATCAGAGAGTTTCAGCCTATGACCCTTAACATTTGACCATTTTTTTTCTAGGTACTATGTGACTCATGAGAGAAATGAACCAGTTTTCTTCATTACAACATTGTATTTTTCATTTACTTGAGATGGTTTTGAGATTAAAATATGTCAGACTACATATTCCATTTCTTATCAGTTCATATTGTACAGTGTGTTGCTATTTTACGTTGGTGAAATGCTACCTTTTAAAGAAATGTTTAAGACAACTCATCATTGATGATATCAAATTATTCAGAAAAGATGAATTTTTAAAAGTATATACCCTGCATGGTAGAATAAAATAATAAATATACACAATGAAAACGGTACAGTCTTACTGAATAACCACCACTATTAAGAGATCACCTCTTAAAGTAACACACAGTTCTGCTCCACACCTTTACTAGAAAACATCTGATTCTTGTTATTTTCACTGTACAGTCTATGCTAAAATTTGTCCTGAATTTCAATTAATGTGAAAGCTGTAAATCAGCACTTTCCATAAAAAGGCAAAAATCTGCAAATGTGGGTACTTAAAGTTAGCTACTAAAACCTATATTTAGTCAAGTAACAAGTTCCTTGGTTTTTATACATGTTGAGCCGCATGCTCTCTCAGGGAGTTTGGAGTACCTGGCTCAGGAAAAATCAGAATACTTGCATAGGAAAATATTTTCAAAGGCCCTTAGGTAACCAACCGTAAAAATTTTGGCATAAGAATATTCTGCTGGAAAAATCCTATAGTTGGTAATAAGCTCCAGCACTACTTCCTATTCTCTACTTGAATATCTGCCAAATATACCATTATATAAGCAGCTGTCGAAGGGGTCTCCAGACAGGAAGAAGTTATTCACTCCATTTACAGGAATGCTTCACCAGTCAATGCCTTCAGATCTGCAGCCTACAGCCCTGTCTCCACTTGAACCATGACTCGCTCATCCTAGTCCTCCTTTCCTACTTCAAGAAACTTGTTATTTCTGTCATCTACGTTGTAACGTAAGAGTGCATAAATCTGAATATAAGGTAAGTACTACAGTCGACACAATGCAATAGTGAATGGGAAGTGTCATGTGAAAATGGTAAAGAATCACTGGAAGAGTTGCTTTCTGTGACCAATGAACCAGTTGCTTTATTAGAACAAAATATTACCCTGCAAACATCTCTCTAATTCACGGGAGTGCTTCTGCCCTCAATTTTCCCATGTTCATTACTGTGGCTACTAGCCCCAGATTTAAAGAAACTACACATTTCTTCTCATATACCTCAGAAATGGTACATATAGGTACAGTATTTTCCAGACTATAAGTTGCATTATTAGAAAAGCATCAGTTTTCTTTTAAAAAATTCATATATTGATCACACCATTATATAAGTTGCACTAATAGAAAAGCATCAATTCATATCTTGGTCGCATCATTATACAAGTCGCACTGCTATAAGGGTTGCACTGCTACATTAGTCACACCCTGTTGTGCGTTGACATCACTTTTGAATGCGGACAAGTGATCTCTGAACAACTGTGCTCACCCATAAATTAGAACCCACTGCAAGATAGTGCATTAGTTAATATTTGTTACATTTTCTGAAATAAAATTTATTCCATTGTTGTATGATTTGTTGTTATTAAGAAAGAAAGGATTTAACCTCGCCTCCTTCTTACACATCAGCCATATTTAACCAAAGAACATACTGCTATATACACTAATGATAATGCAGTTGTTAACTATTAAGTAAGCCAGTAAAACTTAGGACAAAGACACTTATTGAGCCTAATGGAAGACAATATGAAATAAGCATAATCCACAAAGTTCAATCATCTTCATCATCTGCATAAGAGAAGCCATCAAAATCCTCATCTTCAGTGTCACTCTGAAATAGCTTGGCTATTTCAACCAGCAGATTTAGTCCCTGATCTTCCCTATCTGGGTATTCATCTTCCTCTTCATTTTCTTGTACTGTGTCATCATTTATTATTTTCACTTTCTTGAACCCTGAAGTGACTGTTTTTGCACTGAGACTCATCCAGGCTTCACTAATCCACTGTACCACCTCCACGGAAATCACATGACGCAAACAACCAGGGAATGCAGCTTCACGGCCACCATCTGTCATCCAGGATTCCCAGAGGCGGTGCAAGACAGTCTTGAAACTCCAATTAACAGAGATATCAAGAGACTGCACCTCCTTTGTTAGGCCTCCCGGAATTATTACTGGCACAGAATTTGTATTTTTTATTTGCATCTTTACCCTCTCTGTTATATGCAATCTCATACTGTCCATGATCAGTAGCGCTTTTCGTGCTTTAAAAAAAAAAAAACCATCTGGGCGTCTGCTAAAACATCACTCTAGCCAAAACCTTTTTTTTTTTTGTCCGTATGACGACACTGGATAGAAACAAATCGCACAGCATAATCTTCCTCTTAAAAAATAATCATAGGTGGAAGCTTCTTTCCATCTGCACAGCATGCTAGCACAACACTGAAGTGTGACTTTTCATGACCAGTTGTTCTGACGGTCATTGTTTTTTCCCCCCTCATTAACTGTTTGGCCAAGGGGAATGTCAAATGTCAGCAGAACTTCATCCATATTAATTATATGGTCAGAAGTCACACCATACTTTTCAGTCATGGACTTCACGAAGGCCAGAAAACCATCAACTTTCTCTTGTGATTCAGCTGGAAGTTTCTGGTACATCATTCGTGCAGCATGCTAAGTTGATGCCTCTGCATGAAGTGGAAGCACCAGGATGGTCCTCCAACAAGTTCTTGCACTTCCATTTCTTGGGCCATTGTCTGGGCCTTCAGTCGCACCCAAACAGTAGACAATCCGCATCCTCGAGCTCTTTCCTCCACTATCTATTGGCGAAGATAATCTTTCAGATCAGGCCACCTAGCTTTTTGTCCGCGGTTCGCTTTCTTTGTCCGTTTCATGACTTGAAGTGAATCTTTCATTTTTCGTCAGTCACAAACTAATTTTTCACTTACACCGAACTTTCGTTCAGCTGCCCTGTTGCTATTTTCTTCCACGAATCTGATAACTGTTAATTTGAATTCGGCAGCACAACTTCTTTGTCCTTTTGTCGGCACCATTGCTCTTAAACATCACATGGTTGTGGATTCATCATTGTTGAAGCTTGGCAGTTTTTCTTCACTGGACTGACAGCTGTGGTGAGATTGACTGAACTTACTTTCACAGGTACCCTATATATAATGATTTAGCGTGTGTTATTGGTCTTTACCATCAGTGATTACTTAATTCCCAGAGAACACACACAAATTAACTGAGCCAGCCAGAGACTATGTCAACACAGCAGACTCTGCATATCCCAAATCTGTGTTTCTAGAAACAGTGTTGTGAGAAGATGATTGGTGGAGGGAAACTCTTGCATATCCTTATACTGAGGTTTTAATACAAAAAGGCATTCAGTTCAGGTGCTAATGGTAACTACCAGCAGACCATTGTTCACAGACCTTATTTGAATGTCATTTATTTCAGTTCCTTTATCATCTCCATTTTCCAAAGACCACTTATTTCATTTTTCTTGTAAATTCGATATACAAGGCACACCATTGTATAAGTCACACCTTTTAAAATCTTTGTAAGAAACTGTGACTTATAGCAGTGGTTCCCAACAGTTTCTCTGCTGTGGCACACCTTGCTACTTTTAATTAATTTGAGGCACACCACCATAGATTTTCCAAATAAACTCATGAATATTCATGAGCCAGTGAGCCAATCCAGAGCTCTTTGAGTAGTTTTTCAAAAAATTTTGTGGCACACCTGCTCAAACCTCATGGCACACATCTGTGCCGTGGCACACTGGTTGGGAAACACTGACTTATAGTCTGGAAAATATGGTAGTAACCATAAATGCCATAGGATAGAATTGGGCCCAATGTGTGATATACAGGGGCTTCATTCAACCAGAAACTATACATGAGCTGAAAAAGGGTAACATCCTATTGTGATATTTTCTTTCTTGGTCAACAAAAATTGATAGCTAGAAGTATGAAGGATAAGAGGAAAACACCTACAGTCCTAAATCTCTCCGTCAGCAGCCCCGGAAAATATAAAAGTATAAATCACCAATTGGGAAGAAAAACTAGTAACATCAGGCATGATTCTGTAAGACAGCGAGCCTTATTAATGCTCACTGAAGTCAATGAACATTGTGGGAGCCCTCTACTTTGAGGGCGGCAATCAACATTTTGCAGGAATGAGACAATAAGGGCTATCCACTCAACAAAAGTCCATGTGATGCATGACCTACTGGAATCTTTATTCAAAATCCATTCAATGGAAAGATTCTCATATTGACTTCAGTGGGCTCAATCCAGTGCCCACTGCTTAGTGGCTCAGTAGCAGAAATATTTCATGACATGAACTATTAAAATTTCTTCCTACATAATATCCTCTGACTGATCATTCTCTTTGCTCTCAGTCTTTAGCCTGGGTTTAATCATACTGATTTAACAAAAGCCCCCAGATTGCAATGAGCAACAGTTACAAGATCATTTCACTGTAGGTCACATGGATGCATGTGTTTCTTCAGTTGTAGTGACTTTACTATTTTCAGTCTTTATGGAGCCTAAAATCTAACTTTAAATCACAAAATTCACTTCACTTAGTGTAATAGTGAGAGGTTAGTGTAAAGGAATGTGATTGGACATGGAACTTTTGACCTACAGGTTGATTTTCAAATCAAAAACCAGACAGGCCCTGAAAACAGTTATCACCTGATGACTCTTTGGTGACCTAAGCAACATGAGTTGATAGCCTCAAATGGATAGCATCACACCCCAATCATCCATCTCACTGGCACCTTCATTAGTTTCAGCAGACAGGTCAAGGTATAAACAAACACAAACTGAAATGCCTAGAGCTGGTCATTCAAGAACAAAGCTGAGGTCTATTGACAAGGCCGTGGACAGGTAAGTTGCACTTCTGCTTTCCATTCTCCTTGGATTTTATGGAGAGAGAACATCAGTGTCTATGTGCTAATTTGGCATCTTTTGAAAGTACTGCATTTACTTTTACTAAAAGCAGACAACAGAATACAAAGGAAGTTCTCAGAAAAATGTTACCGAAGTTATACATTAATACAGGATGCAGCCCACCCCATGCCAGCACTAAAAGACAATAAAACAGAGACAATAATGCTGACACAAACAAGGAGTCCTGTGGCACCAGAAAAAGACTAATATGGCTGCCCCTCAGGAATATGTCATAATGCTATCATGTGCCACCACAGGACAGCACAAACTCTTTCAGGCTAGAATTTTGAAGCAGAGACTAACGGAGTTAGGGGTCCAACTCCAACTGAGATTCAATGGGAGCTGCCTACTTAAGTCCATTTAACTGCCTTTCACAGTCTCAGTCTCATATGACTCCTTGATGCTTTTCTTGCATAGAGGCAGAACTTTACATGAAGTTTTCAGGTTTAAAAAATAAAAGTTGCTTAAAATTCTCATAAAAGAAAACATGGAAATCTCCAAAATTCTTGAGGGACAAAAATTGACAGTGATCCTATGTCCATTGTAACTAGTGTTGAATTTCATTAGTGTGAGCGAAACAACAGATTTTTGCAATGTAGATTAATTAAATGCAGTAAAAAATAGTAAGAAAATGTTATTGTGGATTACTGATCAAGGGTAGCCTACATTAATTGAATTTATTGCACACTCTTCCTTTTTCAAGAAGTTATATTGATATCACTCAGAATTGGCAGACATGCACAGCCTCCATTTGAGTGTGTGCTGCAGTGTAGTCATGGGTGGGCCTAGGCCCACCCACTGGACCCAGGCCCACCCACTGGACCCTGAGGCCTGCCCACCTTCACCCCCAGAAGCAGTACAAACTTCACCACTGCAGCCATGAGGCCACCCAGCAGCCACAAATAGAGCTGATGCTTCTGCCTTGCTTGCAGCTGTGGTGATGAAGTTCACACTGCTCCCAGCCTAGGCATGGTGGCTCTCCTGCTTTGGGGAGGGGTAAAGGGAAGGAAGCTGTCAGTCACATGACCAGAAACAGCACTTGGCCAGGCCCACCCTGCACTTGCAGGGGCCAAGAGAGAAAAGATGAGCTGGCTATGCCCCTGAGTATGTGCAAGACATGGTTATGATCAGAAGGTAAATTCCATTTTCTTTCAATTGGACAACCCTAATAAATAGAGTCTTAGTGCTCTTCATGCCTCTGATTTGGAGGATATTATATTGTACCCAGTATGGAGTCAGAGTTGTTAGCTGGGATTTAAACTAATGAAATAAGGTTTAAATAAAATAGCTTTACTCAATATGGAGTCTGAGTTGTTAGCTGGGATTTAAACTAATAGAATAAGGTTTAAATAAAATAGCTTTAAAGTTTAACTCTAGTTCCAAGAAAAATATCCCGCTTAGAGGCACATCCTCTCTGGTAGACAGAAAACTTATCATTATTGGCAAGCAAACATGGAAAGCTGGAAGCCAAGAACCCTGACTCCATGTGGTTAAGAAACAAAGCCGTGCCAGTGGGCATTAAACGTTGCAAATTGAAAATAGGATTGATGTAAGACACATCTCTCTTTTGTGGGAGAACCAATGAATTTCCAGAATGCTGAAATCTGTGAGTGACCTACCCTCCAACCTACTCATTTGATTCTTTTAAATAGCACTGTAGGTCTAGTCTCAGTAAGGATCCAGTTTCAGAAATGATGCTACAACTAATGGTCTCTATCCAGTTTTTACTTCAGTGAATGGTTGCCTAAATTACAAAAATAACAGCCACAGCTGGCAACTCTGAGAGATGCTGCAGGACTCATGGAGCGTATGCAAGTCTCTCATTTCTGGTTGGTCCCTCTAGGTCAGCATTGAGCCACACTAGTGAGACAGTTCAGAGAAATTTTCATTAGCTGGTCCCCATACTGCACCTCTTCCTGTGATAGGGGATTTTAGGTTTCAAGGTTGTCACTCTACCACTTCTCAAGTACAAAAGTTCACACACTATTTATCTTTTTGAGATAAAGAACCAGCAAAATAAAATGCATGTGTTTACTCTTAACTCAAGCTTTGCTAATCATTTGCTTCTTTCATCTATGCGAGGAATAAAGTTAATAAGAACCACAATGGCTTCTTTACTGTACTGAGTAGCATGCAATGACAACCATTTATTGAAATTGACTAACTCATCATACTTTCTGCAACCCAGGAATAAAATTCCTTTTATATTGTCTTTTTAGTTAAGTTCTTTCTCCATGATGAACTTTAGATCAGTCCAGAGTTATGTTGCATGCAGCCATTTCTGTCTAATCTCTTGTGGTGTGTGAATGATCAATGCTTTTTGAATATTTGCAAATGGTGTTAGAGAGAAGGAAATAATACTTAAGAGGAGGGCAGGACTAAATATAGCTACAAATTGTGCAGTGCTATTTTGAAACAGGTAATTTGAATAGTTTAGTCTTTTAATACTAATTCAAACAAGATCAGAAATATTTTAAATTCAAAAATAAAACAGTTCATAGTATTTTAACAAAATTAATGTAATATCCTGCAACCTCCAGGAAAGATTCCCCTTGAGTTCCAGACTGAGATGTTGGATAATCATACTAGATGGACCCTGAAGAAGTCTCTGGTCTGGTATACTATATGGGGCTAAGTAAGAGGGATCCACCTTTTGGGGTTTCTTGATATTCCAAATCACTGTCCATTCTTGGGTAATGTTCCTTCCATTTGGGTATTAATAAAATTCAAGACTGATTCTGTGTATGTGGGCCTTCTAGTTATATTTGACATCTTATTGATCAGAGGACAATTAGAAAGGAAAAATCACAATTACTATTTACTCAGAGCTACCTTTAAATTACAAAGGGAATGGGTGCCCTTAAAGTCTCAACAATTTGAATTACTTCATTCACAGAACATTTATTTTAAAGAAAACAGGGAAGATCTTCAAAATGGCTAGACATTTTCTAATCAGAGAAACGTTTTTTACATTTGCTCAAAGCACAGAGTAAAATTTGAAAGAGTGAGTAGCTCATTCTAAAATTTCAGCATGTAAACTTTCCTTAAGCACATGCACTTTTAAACATGCTGATAAAAGCATAATAGCACTCCCACCAGCTGTTCAGGGTTAGTCTCCATTTACTGTTGCAAATCTGCACCACCAGATCAATCTTCCCACTCAGTTGGTCTGGTCTGTGAAGACGTGCTCAGCCAATCCTATCATTGAAGGCCACCTCAGTGAGTAGAGTAGCACTGAGTCAAAGGGAGGGGAAGGCATTTCTCTTCAACTCAGTGCACTGAAGACACCACGGTAAAAAGGCAGTTGAAGGGAGATACACTAAGTATTTTAAGCGCCTTGTGCATCTCCCTTCAACTGCCACGGAAATCCCCTGTGTAGACTGGCCCTCACTGTTGCTGCAAAGAGGATTCTGTTACCTCAGAACTGATAGGTGATTAACATATGTGAGTACCATAGATGCATCAAACAACACTCAATTTGTCAGGATAGGTCTTCATTGCAGAGCTAAAGGACCTACACTCAATTTGCTGTTTTAGAGTCAGCCTAAATCTAGTGAGGGTAGGAACACTTTGAAACGACACCCAAGTGGCTGTGTCTACATTGACATTGCACTCACTTGGGTGTGTCACTAAGATTTCAAGGGCACATGCTATGATTCTTAGCAATATAGTCAGTTGAGTTGTTCTATTAATTCTTTTTCAGTGAATTATGGACAAACCTGTATCATTTTGGGGCACACAGGGGAAACTGTGGTAAAGTATCATAGGACAAGTGGCATTTCAGTGGCAGTAGCCTGCATTCGCACTACATAATGGTTTTATTAGCAGCTAGTGAGTTATGTTCACCTGAGCATTAACTGATCTTATACTCACCTAATCAACTGATGTTAAAAGTATTCCTGTACTTGAGTCAAGGGTCATGTATGTGGACAAAGGTGTACCTTAACATTACTGAGGTTAGAACTCAAGTTCACTACTCGCTGAAAACAAGCTCTCAGAAGACAGATGTGGTGGAGGAAGGACCTAGGGCACACATGCACTGCCTTGCCTGCTATCAGTGGAGTTGCCTGATGTCTCCTTCAAGCCGTCTAAATACTGTGCAGGGATTACAGAAAGCAGAACACCACAGCTTGTATTTAAATTGACAAGGGTGGGCCCTGGTATCAGACACATTCCTGGCCTTCAAGGATACTATCATGTTAGTTCCAGGCTATCCTTACATCAATAATCTGTGATTCTTTCAGTTTTAAGAATACGAAGCAAGTTAAGTTAAGAACTCCTCAATGTACCATGTATGGACAGTTTTTGGTTGAGCTGGTAAGGGGGGGGGGGGGCAGCAAGGAGGTTAAGTAAACTGAAAGGTAACCAGATAGCACAGTTGTCATTCATTGACAGATCATATGCAGATTTCAATGAATTTTAGTTTATTTCCTCACCCCATTCCATATATGAGCGTTAGCGTAAAGAAAAATGAACCTAAAATCCATCCAAATGCACACAAACCTCTAAATTCAGCTTATTCAAAACACCTGGCACCCTCATCCCCAAAAGCATCCCAACCCAGGCCAGCAGAACCAGTTCAAAGCACATTAATGGATAAAAGTAAACACTGAGGGTTTGTCTGTACAGAGGAGCAATGTGCCATACAGGACAGTGATTTTGACAACAATATGTTAAAGTGGAACAAGAAACTTTTAGTGAGCACCAGGTAGGTCTACACAGGGCAGTTAATGTGCTGTTTGCTACTGCGCATTAGAAATCACACCTCTGTAAGGCATATTACCCCAACCTGTAGATGATCCTAAACATTATAATTACAAGCCTACCCTGAAGGTACACCCTTCCCCATGTGGCAGAACTACTGCTGAAACCAGAAGTGCCTCCAGGTCATTGGAATCATTCTCTCCGAGTCAGCCAGAACGTCTCATAGGATATCAGCCATCGCATAGCAACACAGTTGAAAAAATAAACACCCAAATCTAATGTGGGATTTCCGCATATGGGACTGATCCTGCAAGATGTCAAGTGATGACTTGACCACTAAATAGCATTTAGCATATTAGTGAATGAAGCTCTCTATAAGCAGAGAGACTATTCCTCAACTAATTAGAGGGGAAGGAAAAGTAAATTTCTCACTAGTTGTATTAAGGTTTCAAATTTAAATTCCAGTTTTACAAAGTAACAGTAATCTCCATTTATGTCACAAGGAAAGATAGCTGCCAGTGGATTTATTAGAAATATATTAATTCTTCAGACTAAATTCTACCATTGATCACACTGATTTCTAAATTTTAATTCACTTGTATTTAACATACCTGTTCATCATACAGGCATTTAAGTGACATTAGACAAACTACTTTTCCCTTTGTAATATACTCAACGGGTAAAAAGTATGAGAAAATGGCCTGCTTTGAATGGCAAGCATTCATCAAATGGGGGGAGGGTGAAGAACCCTAATGAGGAGGAGATGCTTTAGGTCAAAAATAAGTACTCTGTCTGTTCAAATATATCTGTTTCCAATTTACTGCAGGTGATTAGACTGTAGTATCCTGGGGCTGAATGGTTGAAAATACAAAGGAACAGCTATTCTGGAAATGGCCTTAGAATTTTATTCATCTTCATCAATGAAGTCAGTGCTAAAAAGATGGCATTTGTAAGTAACAAGGCATGAAAATTAAAAAAATTATGAAAGGTTTAAACAGCAGATCTACATGGGTATTCGTTTGTACGTACTTTGGTAAAATATGTTTTTCTCTCCACGAAGAGAAGCTAAAATAATGGAACAATCCTAAAAGGTACTACTAAAATATTTTAAGAGATTAAACAACAGAACAGTTTTACAGAATGGATTAGAAAGATTAGTAAAAGTGACGTGTATTATTACAAACCTAACACACCACCACATAGAAAAAAAATCAAATAGGTGCTCTTCTGTTCTAAAATACAGTGTTTGACTTATTTTTCTACCTATCTATTAACATATTTATAGTAAGACCACTGCTGTAGTGTCTGAGCACCTCATGACGTGTTAAAGAAATGCATGGATATTACCCATATGGAAATTAGAGGATTTGTCCTTTAGAGCCCAACTCTACAAACCTTGAAGCATGTATTGAACTTTGCTCACCGGAGTAACTCTGTTGAAGTAAATGGGGCTACTCAGCTAAGTGAAGTTCCTCACCTACATTAGCATGTGAAGGATCAGGGCCTTACCAAAACAGCCCTTTGGAGAAATACTTGTCACTTTACTCATAAGAACAAGCTCCATTTACTTCAAAGGAGTTACTCACATGACTAAGGCAGGAATAATAGACCCATAATAAACAGCTTAATTTATATTTTTTTCCTGACTCTGGATCCAATCCAATTCCCATAACAGTCAATAGAAATAGGATTGGCCTCTTTATGTGTTTAAATACACAACTAAAGGATTTCATTTTCTCACCAGTGTAACTCCATTAATTTGAGTGGAATTACTACTAAGTTATAATAGTGAGAAAGGAGAATCCCAGAATCATAGGGTTAGAAGGCACCTCATGAGGTCATCTAGTCCAATCCCCTGCCAAACAAGCAGGACCACTAAGTTATCCCAGCCAGGGTTTTGTCTAACCGAGCCTTAAATATCTCAAACAATGTTCCCTGTAAGCTGCGCTGGCGCGCTGCAGCACAGCCCACCGCAGCCGCCAGCGCAGGGAAGGCAGCTGGCAGCGCACTGCCAGCAGCCAGAGTCCCTGGTTAGAGCTCCTTGTGGAGCAGGGAGTTTTGAAAACTCCTGCCCAGAAAAGCTCTCACAGAGCATGCCCAGAAAATCTGGGCATGCTCCGTAGAGCCTCTCTGGCCCAGGAGTTATGGCTGGGCCCTGCCCCTCCAGTCCAGCCCGGAGGTAAGTTTGTGGGGGTTGGGGGGGGGGCGAGCAGGAGCAGGGGGCATGCTGCCAGGAGCGGGGGGGGGGGACTAGCAGGAGGGGAGGCGAGTGGGAGCGGGGAGTGATACCGGGGTCAATGCC
Source organism: Podocnemis expansa (assembly GCA_007922195.1). Lineage (NCBI taxonomy): Eukaryota > Metazoa > Chordata > Testudines > Podocnemididae > Podocnemis > Podocnemis expansa. Next base: position 30,471,811 of record ML682014.1, read on the forward strand.
GGGACCGGGGGAGGCCAGCGGGAGCGGGGGGGGGGGCGATGCCGGGAATGGTGGCCTAGCAGGAGCTTCACCACTCCCCTAGTAAGAAAAGGTTTTCCTAATATCCAACCTCGACCTTCCCAACTGCAACTTGAAACCATTGCTCCTTGTTCTGTCCTCTGTTATCACAGAGAACAGCCAACCTCCATCCTTCTTGGAGGGATCCCTTCAAGTAGCTGAAGATTGCTATCAAATCCCCACTCAGTCTTCTCTTCTGCAGGCTAAATAAGCCTACTTCCTTCAGTCTCCCTTCTTGGGCCTTGTGCTCCAGCCCCTTGATCATCCTTATGGCCCCCTCCACTGGACTATAATTTGTCCACAACTTTTTTGTAGTGGGGAGCCCAAAACTGGACACAGTATTCCAGATGAAGCCTCACCAGTGCCAAACAGAGGGGAATGATCACATCCAACGATCTGCTAGGAACACTGACTGATGCAGCCCAGTATGCCATCAGCCTTTCTGGCAGCAAGAGAACACTGTTGACTCATATGCAGCTTCCCATCCACCATGGCCCCCAGGTACTTTTCTACAGTGCTGCTAATTAGCTGATCACTCCCCAGCCTGTAGCAGTGTATGGGTTTTTTCATCTCAAGTGTAGGACTTTGCACTTGTCCTTGTTGAACCTCATGAGATCTCTATTGGACCACTGCTCCAATTTGTCTTGATCTCCATAAATCCTGTTCCTGCCCTCCAGTGTGTCTACCGTTCCCCCAGCTTGGTGTCATCCACAAACTTGCTGAGTGTGTAAACTATCCCATTACCCAGATCATTAATGAAAATGTTGACCAGAACTGGCCCCAGGACTGACAGCTGGGGCATGCCACTCATTACTGGCTGCCAACTAGACATGGAGCCATTAATTTCTACTTGCTGAAACCGTTGATCTAGCCAGTTTTCTATCCTTCTTACAGTCCACACATCCAACCCATACTCCCTTAATTTGCCAATGAGATTGCTGTGGGAAACCATATCAAAAGCCTTACTAATGTCAAGGTATATCATGTCAATGGCTCTTCCCGCATCCACAAATCCAGTCATCTCATCCAAGAAGGCAATGAGGTTAGTTAGGCATGATTTACCCTTGGTGAATCCATGCTGACTGTTCCTGATCACTCTGTTTTCCTCTAACTATTTCAGGATGGATTCTTTGAGAACATGTTCCATGATTTTTTCCAGGGATTGAAGTGAGGCGGACAGGCCTGTAATTTCCCAGATCCTCCTTTTTCCCTTTCTTGAAGATAGGCACTATATTTGCTATTTCTCCAGTCCTCAGGCACCTCTCCGGTCACCGTGAGTTTTCAAAGATAATGACCAACGGCACTGCTATCTCATAGGCCAACTCCCTCAGCACCCTCGGATGCAGTTTCTCCGGCCCCATGGACTTGTGTACATCCAGCTGCTTTAAGTAGTCCCTAACCTGACCTTCCATCACAAAGGGCCTCTCTTCTTCTCTCCAATCTGCCACACCCAGTGTAGTGGACTGGTAGCTGGCTTTGCCTATGAAAAATGAAGTTTAAACAAACAAACAAACAAAGCACTTCAGCTTTTTCCTCATCCTCCATCACAAGGATGCCTGCCCCATTCAGTAGGGGACCTATGCCATCCTTGATCCCCTTCTTGTTATTGACATACTTATAGAACCCCATCCTGTTATCCTTCACACCCCTTGCTAGCCGCAACTCCAATTGTCCTTTGGTCTTTCTGATTTAATCCCTGCAGTCCCAAGCAATATCTTTGTATGCCTCCTTAGTCATCTGTCCAAGCTTCCACTTTCTGTAAGGTTCCTTTTTATGCTTTAGCTCAGTGCAGAGTTCTGTTAAGCCACGCTGGGTGACTTCGACATTTGCTGCTCTTTCTGGTCATCGAATGGTATCTTCCTGTGCTCTTAGCAGGGTTTCTTTCAAATATAGACAGCTCTCTTGGATGCCTTTCCCCTTCAGACCAGCCTCCCAAGGGATCCTGCCCATCAGTTCCCTGAGGGAGCCAAAATTTGCTTTTCTGAAGTCCAGGGTCTGCATTTTGCTTCCTTCCTTTTTTCCATTAATCAGCATCTTGACCTCTACCATCCCATGGTCACTGCTGCCCAGGTTGCCATTCACTTCTACTTCCTCAATCAATTCTTCTGTTTGTAAGCAGCAGGTCAAGAGGTGCAAGGCCCCTAGGTGGTTCTTCCAGCATTTGTACCAAGAAATTGTTCTCAACACTCTCCAAAAACTTCCTGGATTGCCTGTGCACTGCTGGATTGGCCTCCCAGCACGTCAGGGTAGCTGAAGTCCCCCATGAGAGCAACGGCCTGTGATCTAGAAGCTTCTGCCAGTTGTCCAAAGAAAGCCTCATCTACCTCATCCTTCTGGTCTGGCAGTCTATGGCAGACACCCACCACGATATCCGCCTTGTTGCCCTCTCCTCTAAACTTAACCCACAGACTTTCGACTGGTTTGCTTCCACTTCCACAGTGGAAGTCTGAGCAGTCACTGACGTCTTTTACATATAGCGCTACTCCTCCCCCTCTTCTTCCCTGCCTGTCCTTCCTGAACAATTTATACCCATTCATGGCAGAGCTCCAGTCATGCTATCCTACCACATCTGTTATTCCAATCATATCATAGTTCCTTGTCTGCACCAGTACTACCAATTCTTCCTGCTTGTTTCCCAGGCTCCTCGCATTTGAGTACAGGCACCTAAAAATCAGACCTTGAATGTTGCATTAAGGTTTTGCATTTAATGAAGTAGTTTTTAAAAGGAAAAAAAAAATCTCATTTTATGGGGGGTGTAAAATATATTAACCTAACCACTAAGTAGTTACCCCCAAAACCCAGCTATATCACCGTGTAATTGCCCATTGCATAAATCTATAATGCTAGAAGGACCAGGGTAATTCATTTTAGTTTAAAAAAAGATTGTGTATGCCTGTTTATTAATTGCTTATAACCTAGTATCTCTTTCCCCAAGCTTATACAGCACCTATCCCTTAGAGAGAATTAGCTCTCTCTAGCAGCTAGAGTCTTCTGGCATCTTGTAGACTAACAGATTTCTTTGAGCATAAGCATTCATGGGCTTCAACCCACTTCGTTAGATTCATGAAGTGGAAACTTCAGTGGAGAGGTATATATAAACATGCCAGAATGGAGAAGGACAAATGTTAGAGTCAGATGGGGCCCATTCACACTACTAGATCAAAGGGAGAGAATGTGCTAACCATTCTACATCTCTATTCAGACGCAGCCCGATGATATCAAATGTGCAGATTAGCTCCAATTCTGCAATTTCATGCTGAAGTCTGTTTTTGAAAGTGACAGACTTGAAAGTTGCCATATGAGTGTCCATGGAGGTTGAAGCGTATTGTTTTACGGATGTTGCCATTTTTTGTATCTGTTTTGTGTCCATTTACCTTTTTATGCAAGGACAGTCCGGTCTGCCCAATATACATGGCAGAGGGGCACTGCTGGCACATGATAGCATATACCACATTAGTGGATGTGCAGGTGAATGAGCCCCTGATGGTGTAGCTGATGTGGATGGGGCCCGTGATGGTATCACTAGAGTCAGTGGAGTTGAGGCCACTAACTTTTTTAGACTGGATTGGGCTCCTAGTCAAAGATAAGCTGTTTTTGATTTACCCATCCTCCCCAAAACCACCACATTTATTTCTGAAGTGGAACATCTTGTAGATAGAGGACAGGAGTTTCCCATATTTTCATAACTAAAAATAATATATTCTCCTAAAAGTTTCCAGAACAATTCACCATTGGATCAAAAGAATACAAAAAGATGGTTGTTTTGGAAAATTATCAGGAAATGAGAGTTATAATGAAAGTCACCTTGCAACCTTAACAAAATAACATTTCATGACAAAGTTGATTTGCAAGAAAATTTGAGGAATTTTTGTTTATAAACAAAGACAGATGTTGGCAAATATTTAGCTTTCTGATACTTCACTAACAGTGTCTAGCAATGTTATCAAGAAAGTGATGTAGAAAACTGAAGAACTTACTGTAACTGGAGGTTCAAAATGCATGGTCCCTATTTGGATTGCATAAGTGGATGCGTACGTGCCAGAGCTGGTGCTTTCTGTAGTAGCATCTGTCAACTCACATGCTTTGTGCATTGACCATGTAGTGCATCCAAAGTCTTATGAGGCTGTGTGGGTTAACAATAGGCACATAGCCCATAGCAGAGGAGATGGGGGGCATGGACTGGAATTCAGATAGGAATCACAGAACTTGAAGAATCTCCAGTTACGGTAATTAACCTGCATTTCTGCTTGAGTGCTTGGTCACATATATTGGTAATCTAGTGAACAGTCGTCAGCATTAAGATGGTAGTGAGTGAGTGAGAGCTCACTGGAAGTGAGTATGTAGGACTACATGTTCCCCTACCATATCTGCTGCCACTGCCAATCTGCTGGCATACAGAGCAGTGAAAAAGTGAACTGGCAGTCATGTGACATATGCAAGAAGGGCAGCTGTGGCACCTTGGGCCTCTGCAGAGTGGGTAGTGATCCCAGAAGGCAGGGAGATGTGGCAAAGTGAGTATAACACCATAATGCAAACAATTTCTTTGGAGAGGCATTGTGAGGAAAGAGCATATCCTTGGCAACACTTGGCAATGGCAAGGAAAAGTTGAGACAAGGTTTGTTCAGCATAGATGCATTGAAGATAGAAGGTCAACAGGTCACCTTTGTGAGAAACTTAGGATGGAGCTGCAGAAAGACTATCCTTGTGAAAGATGCTAAATGGTGGGTTGGCCACCACAGTCACCAAATTACTGATCTGCTAAGCCTGGATGATGGTCACCAAGAAGATCACCTTCATGGAGAGGTGGGCAAGGAAGCAGGTTGCTAAGAGCTCAAAGGGCAGTCCAATAAGGGCAAAGATGAAAAGCTTAAGGTCACAAGGGCAGGTGAATTGGCAGACAGAGGGAAAGATGCTGAGGAGATGATGAAGGAAGTGAGTAGTAGTTGGGTGGCTAAAGGCAGAGAAGTCATCGATAGTCATTTGAGTGCTATGAAGTGGACCCAGAAGGGAGAGTGAGCAAGGCTGGAACATGAAAGGTGAACAAGGTAATCAAGGATAGTAAGAATGAAAAGAGTCCAAGGGGTGATGCTGTCAGGATCCCCAGGAAATGAAACATCAACATTTGGGTGCAACACACACTGGTGAATGGTTTCCTGCTGCCCAAGAGGATGTCACACGTGAGTGTAAAGCATACACTATCTACATATGAGACACCATCCAGATCGCTGTGAGTTGAAGCAGACCTGGTTTGGGGCGTTGGATCTGACTGTGCACCTTTTTGAGCAGATCCAGGAGAGAAGGAAGGTAGAACAGAGAGTAGGTAAAGAGATGAAGGAGGCTGGTGAACCAATATTGGTGAAGCCAAAAGGGAGCTACTAGGATGAGGACTGCCTGGTGCTGTTGCACCTTGCATACAATCTGCAGGAAGAGTGGGAGGGCTGGGAAAGCACAGCGAAGGCTGGGTGTCCAGGGAAAGAGGAGTGCATCTCTCTGAGAGGCAGGTCTGAAAGCACCCATGGAGCAGAAGAGGGGAAGCTTATGGCTGGTGCAGCTTACAAAGAGGTCCTACAAAGGTATGCCCCATTGGAGGGGGATGGAATGGAGAGTGGGGTCTGTGACCTGGGCTTCCTGGGATAACCACCTGAATATGCAAAAAGGAGAGCAGATTCTCTGAGCACTGGTGGATTACCTGGAGATGAACTCCCCCAGTCAGTCACAACCAATGCTTCTAATCCCTTACAGTGGATATCAAGAAGCCACCATAAAACATACCTAGCTCCCTTTACTGCATTCCAGCCACTGGCCCCCAGTACTGCCACTACATCTTTTAAAGAAATGTTTTCCTGACCACAAATGGTCAACCAGAGTACACAGAACAATATAGGCTTGAATCTTACCTAAAATACCACCCTGCAACCAATCCTTTGGTAACTACAACTAAAGGTTTAATACAAAAAGAAAAAACAAAATGAGAGATGTTATAGGGTCAAAGTGAATCACATACATACAAATGATTTAGAGTCCATAGAAGATAAATTCTTGTTTCACAGCTTCAGTTGTTAGAAATCCAGTTTTAAGGAAGAGACCAAATAATCCAGGTGTAGAGTTTGTTCTAGTTCTCCCAGTGAGAATTAGCAGGGCAGTTTCCAGGCCAGTGCTGGCTGAGATCTCAATCCTGTGGCCCAAACTTTCCCTGAGAAGCTTGGACAGATGTGAGATAAATGAATTATGTTCCCAAGTTCTTTTTGTAGTTGTAGCTAGCAAAGTGGACATTTGCAGGTCACTTCTTCATGTGGGCTTTGATGACAGTTCCCAGGTACTTTCGTAAATGGAGCATAGCAACATATATTGCCCTTTGAAGTAAAGCCTTCACCTCTCGGGTACACCAGGTAATTAACTGGATTAGGTCCATTAACAGACAGTTTACATTGGTACAAAGGTCCATTTAGATGTTAATGTTCCTTTTTGACCCCTTCCAATAGAACAATGGTAACATAGGGAAGCACATCATTCACCTTGCTTGTGCATCCTAAATTATAGTAATGCTTTATATAACAGTGAACAAGGTTAGAAATGTTGTTATCTGTCATTTGTATACCTGAATAATTAACGTAGCCACAGCTTTGTAATTATACAGGGTGTTATGTTTGGAAATGTATTTGTATGACTAAATGTTGGATTTTATTTGGAGTCTCCTGTAAGTTCCCTCCTGACAGCGGCTGATAGGAGTATGAAACCCAACCTGCTGGACTGGTTGCCAGGGTGCAGTAATCTGCCCGGCAACCCCTGGAACACGAGCTGTCAATCACAGCAGGCAAAGGGAGACTGCCGGAAAGTTCCAGAGACTTGGGACAGGGGCTGTCACTCAAAGTGAGCTGAGGGGGAAACTACCAGAAAGTTCCAGAGAAGGAACACAGGAGCTGGTGGCGCAAGAATCAGGCTCAGGGATTGGTTAGAAAACCTGAGGTAAAGGCTTTTTAAGAGCCTGCGCAGCAGTTTGAGAGAGTCCCTGGTCGGTGTGTGTGGAGTTCAGATCCATGTTCGTGCCTTCGTTTGGAGCTTGCCTTTGCCCCCTCCCTCTTGCTTGAAGGGAAGGGTCTCAGTCATAGACCCAGAGTGGCTGGAAGAATCGTGGCTGTTGGAGCAGAGTGGCAGGTGCTCACACAAACTGCCTGCGATTGCTCGAGGAACTGGCAATTGTCCGGAGCAGCGCAAGGACTGCCTCGCACGGACCTTGGTGGCAGGAAGATATCGACGGGGCCACAGAGCCCACTTGGATTTACAATCATCGTTTGAGGAGATTTGAGACTCCCTTCCTATACCAGTGACACCACCGGCTTCGGACTTGGGAAGTCTAGTGACTATATGGGGCGTTAACTTGGGTTCATTGCGGGTTGTAGCAAATTGAGTTTTATGGCATGGGAGTGGGTAGCTTGAATAGAATAAGGTTCTTTTGAGTTTATTTGCTTATGTATTAGTTCTTACTTCACATTGTTCTCATTAAAATGTTTTAAGGCACAGATCCTCGTCTCAGACTAATGCTTTCACCCAGGGGCGGAACCTCTAGGTTGACAGACGCCTGAAGGTGGGGAGGGCCTATCAAGCGGGGAACCTGGCCCTTGTGAAATCTAAGATTTCCCTTGCTACATGCTAACCTCTAACAGAATACACGTAAACATCGTCAAGAAACCTGTAATGATATAAATGCATATCAAAGCCTTAGCCTACTTGTAACACTTCCATTATACTTTTCTACCATATGCCTTCAAAGGTTAGATTTGGGTCATGTATTTTACAAGATGGGTTGGCCTTCTCAGGCCTAGCATGACAGAGTCACGGAGCTCCCACCTATGTTTCTTGTGAAATGAGGGGCTGTGTGTCCACAGAGTAGTTGTTGATGCCCAGAAGATGGACATGTCAAAGAGGAACTAGTTCCAGCAGTGCTTCACCTTCATGGAAACGGATGGAGATTACTCACACAATCCTCTTTGTTGTTACACACGACAACCATCATATTATGTGAAAGGAGTTGCACATTACTAGAGTGGAGGTGTGGTAAAAATGCTGGGTAGGCAAAATGGAGGGCCTGAAGTTCCAAGATGTTGATGTGCATCCTTCCCTCCCTGGGAGACAAGAGGGCTTGAGAACTGTGGCCTTCCAGATGGGCACTCCACCCCACAAGCAAGGTGTTCCTAATTAAAGAGGTGCAGGGTGTGGGAGATTTGACAGGAAAATTATCCATGACAGTGGTTGAATTGCACCACCAAAAGAGGGAAGCCAGGACTGAAACAGGAATGAGAACTTGCTTGCTGAGGTGATCTATTTGTGAGTCATAGAGAGAGCTGAGCCACAGTTGACAGGCATCACACCTGCAGGTAGGCTTATGGTGTGATGGAGGTGCAAGCTGCCATATGGCTGAGAAAGGAGAGGCACTGATGGAGACATGTGCAGGGATGACCGTGCAGTTTGTGATAAGTGAGTGAGGGCAGCAAAGTGGTTTGGTGGCAAAAAAGCTTACCCCACAAGGGAATTCAAGTGAGATCTTATAAAGATGACATGCTAGTAGGCACGAAGGTCAACTTGTCTTCATTTATATAGATGCCAAAGCTGGTGAGGAATCATCCATGTGCGGGAATAAAGAGTGGCCAAGATGTTGCATATGCACTGCAATGACCGCAAAGACCTTTGTGAAAACGTTGGGGGGGGGGGGGACAGTAATTCTGAAAGGAAGAACCCAGAATGGGTAGTGAGTGCATCTTACCATGATAAGAAGGATTTTTGATGGGCAGGATCAATGTTCACGTGAAAGTACACATCCTTCATATCAAGAGTGGCAAACAAGGCTCCAAAGGTGATCAGATAATCTGTGGAGGATTATCGTCCAAAAGTGAAACTTCAGGATAAATCAGTTTAGTGTCTATAGACTTAAAATGGGGGGGGGGGAGAGAATGCTGCCCCTTTCTTCAGTATAAAAAATATGGGGAATAGATACCAATAACATGGGACATATTCTATGGTGCTCTTATGAAGCAGGGTATGCATTTCCCCTCGGATGCGATCTTCTGGGATGGACCCCGAGAGCCACTATAGGGAGGGTGATGAGGAGGTGAGGAAAGAAATTCTATGAAGCACCCTTGTGAGTGATGTCCACTACTCAGCAATTGGTCAGTAATCTCGCTCTGATTGTGAGCAAAGAGACAAAGACAGCTCCTGAATATAACAGGGGGGACAGTATGAGAAGTGAATAAAAGTTCACAGGTCTCAAGGGAAGATTCAAAACAGGTGTTTGAAATGGCAATGAGAGACAGCAGAGGAGGTGGAGACAGTAGAAGCAGAATAACAGGGTCACAGGGACCACTGACAGCAGCGTTTAGTTCTCGGTGGCACAGAGAACAAGGCTGATAGGCAAACCAAGCAGGGTAGAAAGGGCAGAAAGGAGCTCAGTGCTGTCAGCATGTTGGGGCCAGAGTGCAGAGACCCAAGAATCAAAGTGTGGGAAATGAAGTTGCTGAGCAAATGAAGAGAGTCATCAGTTGTGTTGCTGAACAGCTTTTGATTATCAAATAGGAGGTCCTTGAGGGCGTTCTGAACCTCCTAAGGAAGCCTGGGGATTGGAGCCAGGGGTCATGGCAAAGCACCACACCAGCTGCCAGGGCGCAAGATACTATGTCCACAGTGTCAATGAAAGTCTGGAGGGCAACCTTCACTACCCATTTACCCTCAGAGAGATTTATACTTCACCCATTTGTCCTCTGGGAGGGATGTTTAAAACTCCACCAGTTTAGAATACAAGACAAAGTCATACTCTGACAATATGACCTGATAAATGGTGATGAGGATGTGTCCACTCAGAGGAACAGATTTTTTGTACCAAGCAAATTGTTTTCTGGCTGCCTTATCTGGAGGAGTGGCTTTGAGGTGCTGCAGGGGGACAAACTCAGTTGCAACCAGTTCCACTAAAGAGGGGGATCAGAGAAGAAGCCGCCTGTGTCCTTGGTGGGGACAAAATTAGCTCCACTTTCCTGCGTGTGGAAGCACAAGAAGTTGGGATGTGCCAGATGGGGCGAGCCACTTGATGTATAAGTTATAGATGGGGAGCACTGTTAATGATGGCCCAGACAGTTGCAATATGTCCAGGAATTTGTACTGAGCATTCTTGCACATTTTTAACTGGAAGGTTGAAGGCCCCAGTCAGGGAATGCAGCAAACCCTCATACTGTGGTCATCCAGGGACAAAAGAGAAATCCTGCTTCCAATTTGCCCACATTAATTAATACATGTAAAAAAAGAATTTCATTGGTAATTGTTCAGACCATTGCCATCAACTGGAACACACAGAAGAAACATGATGAAACCAAATCCAGGTCATTGCTCCAGACCACGACATGTTCTGGTTGATGTGCAACATGTTCCAGTTCATGGGCAAAAGTAACTTCAAAACACCACATTTCTCTTGATCTCCATGCTTTTCCAGTATAATTTAGCCCTTTTACAGAATGGGTTGCATTGACCTAGCCCAGTTAGACTGGAAAGTGCCAGAAGACTGCTTCCAAAATGCACAACCCTCCTCACTTGAAAAGCTCAACAGTGGTCAGAATTAGAACCGACTGAATAACTAATAATTTGAACAATTAAAAGATATTAAGTAAGAATTGCTAAATGTGAAACTGTCAAGAGTCACCAGAATTATCAAATTTAAGTAATTCTTTGGTTAACTCTAGTTAAAAGATTTTTTTTCTCTGAGGAATGCAGATTTCCAGCCCTGAGGTTGAGGACCTGCCCACCCAAACTTCAGAGAATTCCATAGCCCTGGCTTGTACAATATCTCTGGGACAATCTGAAGTGAAATCACTGTCCTAATACACCGCAAAGACCAGAAAACATTTACTAAAAATTCTTGGAGCTTGGCCTGCCAATGCTGAAGTCAACAGCAATTCCATCACCAAATTCTGCAGAAGCAAGAATGGACTCATAATTTGATCTACACCAGCTGGTGTTTTCCCTCACACCAATGAAATCCTCAGCTACCATTTTAGCACAACTCTCCATTCTCTTTGTGCTGGCAAAGAGGTTTGAGTTGGGATTGGGGCGGAGGATACTGTCTCAGTGTTTATTTGTATTCCTATTTCCCATGGGCTCTTTAAATGTTTTGGGGATTCATCTGTTGTTGTTTCAGCCCTACATAGCTGGTTCTCATTAGTCCCTGACAGAGCAGAAATTCCAAAGAGACAAGATCCTGTATTATTTTGGTCCCATAAATGATTACTTACAGCATTTGTAACTGTACTTGTAAAATATCAAGAAATACACAGCCATGCGACTTTGTCAGAGCACTTTTTTCCCCATCTCTATTGGGACTCTGTGGCAAAGCGGCACGACACATATCTTTACACACACATGCATGCATTCAAAAAACTGACAGTCCAAACACAATAGCTCTTCCAAGTGAATGAAAGCCATCTGAGGGTAAAACAGAAGTGGTACTAACTCAGTCTCAGAGTACAACTAATGGCCATTTACATAGCATACAAGCTTGCACGTCTCTCCTCTCATTCCTGACCTTTTGCAAGAGTCAGATTTTCAGTGAGGTACAATAGTTCTTTCATCCTCTGAGCAATAAGTAAGGAGCTATATTCCCTCTAAGCTGTGCATGTGTGCGTGCGCACAGGTTGTGAAATCCGTGCACACAACAAAAAAAGTATGCACAAAAAAATTCAACAGTGCTAATATTTTTGTGCTACCTCAAAAAGGTGGTTTCACATAGAATGTTTCAAATAAGGTTTTGTAATTTATAAAAATCATTTCCATCACCATATCAAAATAACATTATTATTATTTTTTTTTGCATCATACTTGCTTCGTTGCACTCAGAAGTTTGACCACACTCACTGGAGTGCGCACAAATTTGGACACTGGTTCTGAAAATTTGCACAAAAGAAGTTTTTCCACACACAAACTACAAAAAGTTAGAGGGAACATTGGTAACGAAGTCAGTGACTTGACTGTATATATCCTCCTAAAAACCCAGAGGAATCTTAAGTTATTCTGAATGGTAAAGAGAGCATATTCTTAGGTGGTTAAAAAAATAAACATATACCAAGTACGTAATATTGTTTCAGATTTGGCTAAATATGGATTAGCAATACTTAAATGTATTCAGTCAGAAGGCTACACTAAACATAAAGAGGAAAAAAGCTTATTTCTCAATCAGGAAAGAAATATAGCACAACTCTCTCTCCTTCCTATTACGAACCTATAATCCTACATTTTTGCTCCACTCTGCAAATTCTCATTTCCTCTTTGCTTGCAATTGACAAAGGACCTGTTTCTCCTCATCCTCACACTTATTTTACACCCGTGCTGCTTCACCAATTTCATTCAAGTTACTCCTGATTTATACCTGGGAAATCAGAGTCACGCTTTTTGATTGGCGGGTTACCAGTAGTAACCATCCTTCTTTGAGATGGGGTGCTCACATATATTCAGTTACAGGAGTCTATGTGCTGCAGCACATGGTTGGCCAGAAAGCTTTTTGCCCTAGCCTGGCAGGGACCTGAATGTATGTAAACAGCCCATCTGGAAGAAAGATGGTTACTCAGGTAACCCGCCATTCTTCTTCAAGCCCTGCTCACATCATTCAGTTACATGTGACTACTAGCCATACCCAGGGGGTGGGCAGAGTTACAGCTTACCCAATTTGAACATGGCTCTGCCCAGCACAGCATCCTCTTGTGCCTGCTGGATGATCGCTTAGTACATTATGAAGGTGTGTACTGACAACCACATTGTTGCTCTGCAGATCTCCTGGATCAGGACCTGTGCAAGGAAGACCATTGAGGACACCTGCGCTCTCATTGAGTGCACTCTGACCCTCCAAGGGAGAGGCGTGTTTGATTTTTTGTAGGAGTCTTTAATACAGTTCACTATCCACGACTGGTTGGCCGCTTTCGTTCTACGACTGTGACAAATAGCTGGGATATCTGGCGGAACTGTCACGTACACTTGATATAGATCTGGAGACCTCTGCTGACATCTAGGGTGTGCCATTTCCTCTGGTTCTCTGTAACCTCAGAGTCTGGGAAGATGACTGGGAGACAGATGTCCTGGGTCAGGTGGAATGGGGAAGCCACCTCAGAGAGAAAGGCAATGTGCAGGCATAGAAGCACCTTGTCCGCAAAGAATTTCAGATATGGAGGTTCTGAGGAGACGGCCTTTATTTCAGATACTCATCTAGCAGAGGTTATGGTCACAAGGAAGGCCACCTTCCAGGTAGGACCAAGAGAGTGCAAGAGCCTAAGGGCTCATATGGTGGTCCTGTTAGGCTATGAAGCAACACATTCAGATCCCATTGAGGGGCTGGATCCCTAAAGTGAGGGTAGGTCCTCTTGATTCCTTTTAGGAATCTGGTGGAAGCAGGATGTGAGAAAATTGAGACCTCCTTCCACCTTCTCATGTAAGGCAGAGATTGCCGCTAAATGTACTTTAAGGGACAGTGTTGAAAGGCCCCTGTCTTTAAGGTGTAGGAGGTAGTCAAGTATAAATTGAATTGGGGCTGACTCTGGGGTTCTTCCATTTTCCCAAGACCAAAGGGAGAACCACTTCCATTTCATGGTGTAAGTAGCCCTGGTGGAGGGTCTTCTGCTACCAATTAATACCCTCCTGACCCTTTGTGAGCAAAGTCTCTCAGTCTCATTTAGCCACACAGCCTCCAGGCTGTTAGGTGTAGCACCTGCGGGTGCGGGTGGCATAGGTCAGCATTCATCAAAGTTCAGGTCGCAACCCACTCCTGGGTCGCAAACCCTCAGGAACTTGGGTGAGGGCAGGCGAGATGTGGGGAAAGAGGAGGGAGGAAAGTGGCTGCCTCTCTGTTGCAACATAGTATCAGCCTTCAGTAGTGAGCACTAAGAGAAACAGGAATGCGAGTCATTAGTAGTAACAATGAGGTGCTAATTGTTGTTCAAACAAACAATCTCCATGCCTCCTCTCTGAGTTAGTATCTCTTTGGGCTTCTCTCATTCATACGAGAAGGACCGAGGTAACTGGCAAGCAACCTTTGTGTCTTTTTTAATCGCTAGAAACCAATGAAGAAGAAAAAAAAAAAAAAAAAAAAAAAAAAAAAACTTTGAACACCCCCTTATTCCACCATCTCTGGGATCCTTGGATTGCAGTTATTTTTGCAAATTAGGATTTGCATCTTTTTTCAGTGGGTTGAGAATTCCCTTGCTTATAACAAAAATTACAACTTGCAGATTTTAATAAAAACTTCTTTCAAGAGACTGACTGATAACTAAAAAAAAAGAGAAAACACAAAACTGTTCCTGGAGGAGCCTGTGTTAGAAAATATGGTATTTTTTCCTACAATTAGAAAGCCTAAGTAACAGAATAAAATCCAACTCAGGGATGTTTCTGCTTGAAGGAGAAGTTATAATAACGTCCCAGTCTGAAGGGGAGTGGATAGCCCCATTGTGCTGCTGCCTTATGCACAGTGACAGGGCTCACCAGACCAAGCCAGGAGGACTAGCACTCCTTCAATCACAATATTGTAGACAATTGTGTGGTCATGGAAACTCATGCAAACTCAGTAAGCAGATAAAGAGCAGAGGTGAAAGTGAAACCTAGAGTAGAAGCCTCAAGAGAAAGGATGAAAGCTATGAGGGATTCCCATCCCCACCCCCCATAACCATGGCAGCAGCCGCTTCTTTTCAGCAAAGGGTCACAGCATAGCATAGAGGTCTGGAGCTGGGTCCCGAGGAAAAGAAGTTTGACAACCACTGGCATAGGTGGCCTGAATCCACAAGTCTGCCCTGTATTGGAGGTAGAGAGGAGCAGCTATTGATAAGTCCCATAGCATTGAATACCAGGGCTGTTGGGGCCTTCAAAAGGTGAGGTCCTGTATGGCCTGCTGCATTTGGGGTGACAAGCTGGAGCCCTGCATATAGCGACTGCTGAGGCTATAGTGCGGCTGGCCATATCTGACATGTCCCAAGACATCATAAGGGCATCACATGAGGCCAGCAACTCCTCCTCCTACCAGAGTCTCAGTCTCTGAACTGCTCCAAAGATTTCCACAGATTAAAGATGTATCATCCAATGAGTGCCTGATGGTTGGCAATACAGAGGTGGAAGGCCGAGGAGGAGTAGACCTTCCTCCCAAAGAGGTCTATTTTCTTAGCCTCTTTATTTTTGGTGGTGGAAGCTGGCTGTCTACCTCTCTTTCTGGTTAACTGAGTCCACCACAAGGGATGCAGCTGTGGGGTGGTTAAACAGGAATGCAAACTTTTCTGGTGGGACATGGTATTTGCACTCAGCTGTTTTAGACACTGGCGGTATTGAGGATGTGTTTGCCTGTGCACCTTAGCTATTTTGAACACCCCATCCTGGAGGCAGACTGTGATTCTGACTGGAGGGGCCACATCACCCACGTCAAAGAAAAGAAAGAAGTCCTCCTTGACAACTCCCACCCTGTAGATTTAAGCTAGCCACCATATGGCGCAGAAGGTCCTGGTGGGCACAGGTGTCATCCTTATATGTTAGGGGTCTTGGGTACACAGCCTCATCTGCTGACGACGACGAAAAGACCCTCGATCTACTGTGTCGGGCTCAGCAGGTACCAGTGTCAAACTCCTCCTCAGAAGCCCCAGGGGACTGAAGCTCTGGAGGAAGGTGATCTGGAAGAGCCTGGTGTTGCAGGCTCATCCTGTGAAGGCCAGTCTATCCATTGGCCGGACTATTCCCAAAATGAACAAGATTCAAAATCTCAGCACATTCGGGAATGTCCTCTCATGGTGGCGCTGATCAGGGCTGCACCAGTGGCTGTGCAATCAGCTCTCACCTTTGGTCGGTGCCAGCGATATGGCCAATATCGATGCCAATGAAGCCTGCACCAAAGAACCTGCGCCGGAGCCCCCATGGTGTGTCAGTGTCAGGGACCGCTTACATTGGCGCTTCCCTGCTGGCTTTAAGGCTGTCAGGGATGGTGCCAGGGGTGACGGTGAGCGTCCATGCCAAGATTCAGCATGGGAGGCATCAGATGAGCCAGACTTTGACCTCACACATCTGGAACCTTGTGAGCATGGGATGGAGCGCTTGCTAGAGGCCTCTGAGGAGAAAACTGAATACTCCCCATGCTTTTCCTGCTGTGGCTTGGAGAGTGCCAGAGAGGACCCCAGTAACAATATAGCCTGTAGCAGAGTGGATGGGCTCTAGCTTGACCTCTGTGCCAGCGAAGGACCATGCCCTAAGGTTGCCCATGCCTTTGAGAGGAAAGCTAGCTTGCCTCTAGGTTTTGTAGGCTTGGGAGGTGTGGGAGTAGGTAACTGAAGGAGAGTCTTTGTGGCTTCAAAGGCCTCCGGTGCGGACAGCATGGGTAGAGGCTCCTGACCCTTCCCTCAGGAGGGAGGTGGCAGCGGGGAGCTGGAGCAGCACCGACTTGACAGTGCCAAGTCTGACCCTGACCTGCTCTTAGGCTTCGCTAGGGAGTGGCACCAAGAAGGCTTTGGTGCTGATTTTGCACACAGTGCCAGCATGTCCTTAGGCACCTCTGATGTACTTGGTACTGGTTATAGTGCCTATTCCAAGGCCATAGTGCAGAGTCTTTGCTCCTTTTCTTTCTGCATCCTTCACTTGAAGGAACAACAGACAGAGCATTTATCAGCCCAGTGGGACTCATCCAGGCATTTTAGGCAATTCTCATGTGGGTTGTTCACCGGGAAGGCCTTGCCACAGCCCACGCAAAATTTAAAGCCCAGCATGGTCTGTGGAGTGTTGGAGCGATTTTTCAGCTCCGGTTGTTGGATGGGCTCAGCTGAAACCCCGTAACGAAGGGGAACGATGTCCACAAACAGATCAAGTTTAAATGCTAGGTTCATAAACAAATGAGACAGGTGCTTTCACAAACACAAGAGCAGGCTGTTCCAGTATGGTCGCTGAGGGCAGAAAGAAGGAACTGAGCAGGGTCAGGGTCATATATACAGCTGTAGTCATGGAACAGAGGGGGCATTGGCCACTGACCCTGCCCCAACAAACCAGGGCAGGGGTCAGCAACCTGTGTCTCTGGAGATGCATGTGGTTCTTTAGCTGCCCCCTTGTGCCTCTGACCTCCTCACACATACCCCAGCCACCAGGGGACCCTGTGAGCTGCCTTCACCACCCTCTGGCTCCCCACCACCACCAGGGGGCCCTGTGGGCAGCCCACTCCTGGTTCTGGGTTACTCCCTCCCACCCCGCCAGGGGATCCTGTAGCAGGCTCCCTGACCTAGCTCTTCCCCTCCAACACCAAGAGGGTAAGCACCCATTGTAGCTCTCAGAACAAATGGTCATTGAAATCATTTTTTAAATGGCTCTTCTTATCTTTTGGGTTGCCAACCCCTAGGCTAGGGCACAAAATTTTCCAGCCAACCGTGTACTGCGGCACATAGACACCTGTAACTGAATGATGTGAACAGTGCTTGAAGAACCACCTCTGGTTTTTCCTCACTTTACTGGAAGACTCAAGCAGCGTTTTTTCACAGAACGAGTTTAACCACCTAATGAATTTCCACTATTGATCTTGATAAGACTCCTATATTGTTAATTAATAAACTACATCCAAACCACAAATCCACTATAGCAAAACTGAAAAACACTTAATAGATCACACAAGCTACATAACAGAAATACAAATGATCCAAGCTGTCTCACTGACAAAAGGGCCATCTAGTTGCCTTCTCTTGAGCATAAATTGCCAAAAAAATAATTAAAATGAAAATATTAAAATAATGAATAATGCAAATTATATCTGAAAATTTAGAAGAAACTGATGCTGAAACTAGTTATTATATAGGGCTTGTTCTTATGAATTTAAGGTTAGACACTTGCATGCTGCCTAGTTGTAGTTTTTTGGTCTTTAATTTGAATCTTCCTAAAGAAAATTAACTGTTATAGCTATGTTTACAATGGCAATGCCAAAGAACATAAATCACGTCAATATTTTATAAGAAATGAGTCTCCATGGACTTTAAGTAAGTGAGTACCATAGCATTTCTTCCCCTAAATGCTTTCAGACTTTTTTCTTTTTCAACTTACTAATATTAACTAACCTAATTATTTTCCTTCTATTCTTTGTGTAGCTTTATTACTTCATCAGATGTAAGTGAAGCAACTTTTCTTCTCGTACCCATTGTTACAACCTACAGGACAGCCATGCTATTCTGAGGAACAGTTTACTGTGACTGACTTCAACAACTGAATCGTACATGCTGCTAAGCCTCCTGAGCCCAGCTAGTGAATGGGAAAGGGAGGAAACACTTTGGGGGACAAATTGAGTCGGGATGATTATGTGCCTAATGCACAGGACTTGAGTAAGGACTCTGAAATTCTATTCCCAGCTCTACCACTGGGAAAGTCACATCTCCCTGTGCCACAGCTCCACTGTCTGTAAAATGAGACTAATACTACCTATATACCTCTCAGGCAGGTAAATGCACCCAAAGATACCCAGATGCAAGTATTGTCTTTAACTTATTGTTAGATAAGGGGGTGGAGAGAAGCTGAATCAAGAAGCACTCCTTCACTTTACACATTCATGTTTGCAAAAAATGTCGCCGAAGGAACCACTTAGAATGTGACCTTAAGGCATACAGTGTACCTCCTTGCGCCCTGTGGAATGGCTGTGTCTTTTCCCTATACCTTTTTGGGGCTGGCAGCACCTACTGGTGCTTGAGTGTTAGAGGGAACAGCACTCGAGCTCAGACAAGCACAAGGCCTGTTGTTACTATTGATATTTTAACATGCAGAAGGTCCTGGGTTCAATTCCCAGGGGCTTGGACTCGATGATCTCATGAGGTCCCTTCCAGCCCTATGATTTGATTTGATTTGATATTAAAGCAGGGGCGTCGCTGGGGCTGGGAAAGACCCGGG
>ML682014.1:30491164-30534320 GCA_007922195.1 Podocnemis expansa
GGCTGCAGCGGCCCCATCCCCCGCTGGGGATCCAGGGCTGCAGCCGCTTACGGCCGCACCGGGCCAGGCTAGGCTGAGCCGCGCTGCACAGCAGCGTGGGCTAGCTGGCGGCAGCGGCGTGGCCACCCCCTGGCCCTATCCCAGGCCAGGGGGCGGGGCCTGCCGGGCGGCCAGATAGGCCCCGGATCCCTGGCCAGAGACGCAGCCGCCGTGGCCACGGACCGCCAGGGATCGGGCCCCGGATCCCCGGCCCGATTGGGCCGGAGACCCGGGGCACCGGCGTTGGGACCCGGGGCATGTGCCCCGGGTGCCCAGCGCTAGCGACGCCACTGTATTAAAGGGGTGCTGCATGACTCAGACTAAGCCTTAGTCTGTACTTACAGGGCTTCTTAGTGGCAGTCGACGGCAGATATGCAAGGCACATAAAATACTCTGCACATCTGCTGACAACTTTCTAAGCCCCAATATGTAGTAGGGGAAGCCGACTGCAAATGCCTTGCGGTCAGCTTCTAACAACTCCAGTTCTGGGGCTGCAGGTGCTGAAGCAATTTCCAAAGCAATTCAGTGGGTTCAGGCTCCCCAGTGAATAGCGCCCGGAAGATTGCACTGATGGTGGCGATTTTGCAACGATCAGTATAGACATACCCCAAGACTGGGATCCCACTGAGCAAGTTATTGTACAAGACAGACTGCTAGAGAGTGGAAGGGAAAAAACATACACCAGGAGATAAAGTGACTTACACAAAGGCACCAGGAGGACTGCAGCAGAGGCAGGACTAGAACTCAGGTATACTAAATCCCAGTCTAGTGGCACTAGCCATTAAAATCCAATCCAGCAAGGCATTTAAACATGTACCTATTTTTAAGCATTTCAATAGCCCCATTGATACCAATGTGACTACTCCTGTATTTAAAATTAAGAACTTGCTTAAGTACTTTGCTGGATGAGAGCCTAAACTACCAGCTTCCACACAGCAGTAAGGAGGTCACAATCTGCTTTCGGGTTTAGTAAAAATACATATTATTAGAAGGGACCAAAAAAAAAACAAAACCCAGCAAAGATTCATTTTGAGCTGTTCTTCACAAGACAAACATACTTTTTTCCCTAAATTGCTTTTTATTTCCACCACCTTCCTTTTCCTAAACAATTAGAAACTCAAACTTAACATTGGTTCAATGAGCTACATTATGACCTTGCTAACTAAACAAAAAGCTCTGTCCTTGAAAACAGACTCCGACATACCACCGTGCAGTTTAGGAGAACTCAGGAAATGTTTCAGAGATATTCAGCATCCCCAGAGGCGCTTAACTTCAACTCATGAAAATACACAATGCTTTCCTGCTTACACCGCCCCCCCCACCCATCATGAATCTAATTTGAACAACATGGCAAGAGTCCAGCAATAACCTATGGTCATGGATTAGCACTCCAGTCCCAAGTTTATTGACTTGAACTTCTATCTGTGGCAATAGTAACATGAAAAAAAATTTTCATTTAACTGTGAAAACATTTCTCCCTTCTTAGTAACTGATGATAGCGATTCACTTCACTCCACTACAGCTGGGATTTTCAGTCTGAAAACCTGGAGCCAAATTCTTGGTTTTCAGTTACATCTCAGTGTAACCATCAAATAACTCCACTGATTGTAATGTTGTTACCTTACACTGATGAAGCTGAGAATTTAACCGTATCTTACATCATTTCTCTGCCATGAAGTCTGTATTAAAGACAGATGCTTTGGTACAACAGTCTATGAACTTTTTTTTTTTAAAAAACTGCCTTCATTTTTGTAGCACTGTAATTAGAACAATAGCAGACCTAAGGGAGAGTTATAGTCAATTCAGAAAAATGGTGCCAAATTACAAAGGAAGAACATTAAAGTTAATCCTCCATTTAGACCTCAGCCCTGCAATTCATCCTCTGCTGTGGACTCCCTAAATCCAGAGGCAGCCTCTAACTTCAGCAGAGCACAGGGGTCAACCCAAAAAGCATCAGTTCCAGAGCTCATTGACTTGAACTTCTGTGGCAATAGTAACAGGGGCTTAGTTTGCAATTGTTTCCTCCAATGCTTGTTAAAAATCCTCTTCCCATTATACATGCAAATCTAAGTTTTGGTTTCTTGGAGTCATGTTACATGGTACAAAGGTCCCAATCCTATAAACACCTGGCTATGTGAGCTAAAAAGTAAGTAAAGTTATGCCCATGTTTCAGCGCTGGCAGGGGCCTTAAGCAAATGAGACACCCAACTATGAGGGATACAGATTAATTAGACAAAAACTAATTCAGTATTTTCAGCCCTGTTTTGTTGTGTTTGATTTATTTAACTCTTCCTGTTATTTTGGGCTGAGAGCATGCCATTTTCACCTGTATATTAACGTTAATGTCCTGCAGATTAAATCTGTAGTTCAGTAGATTTTAGGAGCAGAGTTGCAACTACAGCAGAGCTCAATAATCCTACACTAGCCTCTGGGAATAGAAAGAGATTACCAAAGGTTCCAAAGACAGTCAGGATGGAAGAGCGCATTAGACACAGCGCAACAGGCTCATACATCTTAATAAAAGGACTGGATTCCCACAGCCTGCCTGCATTACTAACAAGTTTGTAAAGCACGTGTCATATTCCCCAGTTGTGGTTTATCTCCATAGAGAAAAATAGCCTGCTGCTTGCCAGCTAATTAGGTTTACTCCTTTAGTTCAAGTAGTTGGGAGATGTGCTTTGCAATTGACAATCAGATTCAAACCCTGGTGATGGCCTGCAGTACAGGCAGTTACCCATTAGCATTTTAAGACCAGGTTTAAGATTAGCCAGAATTGTAGACCTGTGTCTCCCAGACTAGATTATTCAAGGTTTCATGTTAATACATAGCATGTGTCAGGGATGGCCAAACTTATGGAACTCAAGAGCCACATGTTGCTTATTTAACCTTCAAGAGCCGCACTGAGGCATATACCCATATACTTTTAACCTACTAAATTGTTTTACTGATGTTCCTCTGTGAGCCACATTTTTTCATTCAAGAGCCACATACGGCTCCCAAGCCACAGTTTGGCCATGCCTGACATATCTCATCATCATGGAGGTAATCCAAGTTCTTAACAAGATTTAGTCCAAAACCCTACTGTTGTTCACATACCAAAACTTCTTAACCAGATTTGGAGTTGTTTTAAATCTAACCTACTTTACCTGATTGGGGTGTAGGCTAGAGCCCAGACTATTTTTAACTCATGCTGGATCCTGCCTACTTTACGGTGAAGATGTAGGCTAAATCAGTCAAGTTCTGATAGTCTTCCAGTGCCCCACTATTCCCCTAAGGGGCAGATAAATACTTCCACAAATAACTGGGAAAGAATCCTCAATTTTCTCAGCAGAAAGAACTATGGGATATGCCTCCAGATACACATATGTAAATGCAGAAACGGTGAAGACATGCATGTGGTAGGACTTTGTGCTGGGGATGCTCCTACCTGGCCACTGATTGTTCAGCCTAACTCTGCAGTGAAGACATGCCATAAGACTAGAGGCAAATCCTGGAGACTGCTTGGGGAAGCCACTTAGTGTCACTCCTGCCAGTGACACATTGGCTCAACCAGTCCTAGGGGAAACCATCTTAAGTGCAGAAGGGGATGGAAGCCTGTGCCTGAACCATGGTCTGGCTTTGGGAAATCTGACAGGGCAGAGAGCCCCTAACAAGTGACTTCACATGACAGAGTTACTGGGAGCCTGGCCTGAGTAAGGTGAGACAGCTGGATTTGAACATACAAATCTAATAGCCAAATTCAAATGGGGGCAAGGTTTATAACAAACATTCATCAAATGGAAACAGTGGAAGTTCTATACAGAACAGCATTAGCAGAAGCAGCATGAACGACATTGATCTCTTTGAAACAAAAAAGTTTACTCCAATTATAAAATGTAAATTTTGAATGAGTAACAGACAAACCAACAGTTCATCAAACAACAGACAACAAAAAGCAAAACTTGCAAGAGGATAAAATAGGACTAACAAATCAGATTAAATACAACCTAAACAGGAAATTCCAAAGACTGCCACCAGCTATGACTGAGCTATATGTAGTGCTATGATTCATGTATAAAATGCATCCTTCTCAGCAGAAGCAAATTAAATGCATGCAACTGTCGGACCAAATTATGAGGAGAAAGTACAGCTCCTCTGTCTGTCCTGATCCTCTTAACAAAATTGTCAATTACCAAAGCACAGAAAGTAGATTAAGTAACACTGCTAGTTTCTTTCAGCAGTTACAGCTTTTACCATCCAGGATCTAACAAACATACGTTCCCAATATTTCCCTTGATGAATGTGTCTCCTTCAAAACCAAAACATGGGGCATATGCCAACATCAAATCCTTCAGTGGTGAGCACATATCAATTGACCCCTTGAGTTCTCTTTCCCATCTGTAGTGTTCCCCTTAACATTCCTCAGGTCACATTCAAAATCAATGTACTAAATCAAATTTCTGTTCCTCCCCACCAAATCCCCTCTCCAATGACATCAATGTCCTGGTTATCTGATTCCTTAACTACTTCACCTGACTAAGGGCCTGACTGAAAGCACTAATTCACGACTAGGCTTCCATATAAGGCTGTGCATGTTATTTGGAGGCCTGACACAATTTTACTTAAGTTTTCATGGCACAGAAACTTGATGGCATTTTCACTGAATCTTACTCCAAAACACAGGTCATTCTGCACTCTGAGCCATGCTTATTTAAAACACTCAGTAAAATCTTAAAGGAATTATCACCAATCCCACTCACCTGGTGGAGGGGAGCAAACAAACACTCTTCTAAATTAAGTGGCATAATTGAGAACCTCCAACTGTAATCACCCCATGGACTGTGATCTTGAGAGAGCTCATAAGATATCTCGAGTTAGGTATAATCTGTATTAGGAAACACTTAAGTATTGCAGCAAGTAGGCAATGATTCAATGAGAGCTATTCATCCCTTCTGAGCTGCTAACAAAACAGTGTTTTTTGGGGGTGTTGAAGGACTCATTGCTAGTAGACACGTCCTCTGCCATAGAAGCTGTTAAATGGACATCTCAACAATTTACAGTCAGTCATTAAAGAACCAAGATTCTACAGCACTGCTCATGAACAGGGTTAACCTGGCAAAACAGCAAACCAAGTAGTTACATTTTGAGGCAGACAAAATGTAACTGGTAATGGCAGTGGCATCGCTAGCGTTGGGCACACCGGGGCATGTGCCCCCAGTCCCAATGCTGGTGCCCCGGATCTCCGGCCCAATCAGGCTGGGGATCCGGAGCCTGATCCCCAGCCAGCCACAGCACCGTCCCCGGCCAGGTATCTGGGGCCTGATTGGCTGCCCGGCAGGCCCCACCCCTGGCCAGGGATAGGGCCAGGGGAAGGCCACGCCGCCACGAGTGGCTTGGCCACAAGCAGTGCTGGAGGCCAGGCCCACGCCCACGCCTGCGGTGGCAGGTGGTCAGGCCCCCGATCCCTAGCTGGGGACGGGGCCACCGCAGCAGCCAGGCCCCGGATCCCCAGCAGGGGATCTGGGGCCCAGCTGGCTGCCTGCAGCGGCGGCAGCCCCGCCCCCCGCTGAGGATCCGGGGCCTGGCCGCTGGCGGCCGCGGCAGCCCTGTCCCCAGCCAGGGATCAGGGGCCTGGCTGCCCGCCGCTTCTTCTAGCAGCGCCACGCCACAGCCTAGCCACTTGCAGCCGCATGGCCTCCCCCAGCCCTATCCCTGGCCGGGGGCGGGGCCTCTCCCCAGAGGGTGGGGCTGCACTCATGCCCCTGGTCCATTGCCCCCCCAGCGACACCTCTAGGTAATGGTATTCTTCGCTTTCTGTCCTGCATGTGTGTAGTGTTGCAGCGCACTCTTAGCTAGGTGCTAAATTCCACCACAGAATTTGCTGACGTGCTAACCATATTTAATTGTTTATGAAGCACCTTAGGATAAACTGGAATGTACATATTCAGATACGATTTTCACTTGTAATTCCTACGGCTATGTCTATACCTAAAACTTTAGTTCAGACTTGCTTAGTCCAAACTAAATAGTTCAAAGTTAGTTCGAACTAAATGCATTTTTTTAAGTTTGAACTAACTTTTTAGTTTGAACTAAAAAAAACCACATTTAGTTTGAACTAACCGCTAGTTTGAATTTATTTAGTTCAAACAAGCATGCCTACATTGGGCTAGTTCAAACTAAATGTGCAAATTAGTTTGAACTAAGTTAGTTTAGACTAACAAGCCAAACTAATTCATACGAAGCTTTGCTTAGTTCAAACTAAAAAAAATTAATTCAAACTGGGCAAAGCCTAGTGTAGAGAGGGTCCAAATTAAGGCTCCTTAATTTGAACGGATTTGCTAGTGCAGACATTGCCTAAGTGAATAGGTTGTACCTCTCAAAATAGAAAGAGTACCTAAAGGTAAAACACTAACTCCGTTCAAGTCAAAAGCAAAACTCACATTAACATCAATGAGACCAGGATTTCTTCCTAAGAGATTGATTTTCATTTATATTAACTTCCTTCTGCTGTCAGAGCATTTTGAAGGGACCTTAAATCATGTGGAAACAGCACCCTGAAAATGACCCCCTGAAGCACCTCCCCATTCAGCATAGAATAGACACAAGAACTGTACACAGCCACTCCTCACATATGAGGGTAAACTAGGGATAGGGCAAGGGGTGGCTGTTGTATATTGCACTGTGACTACTGTTGTCTCTTCCCCGGGCAACAGGGAATCCGGGGGAGCGGAACATAAATTGCAGCAGCCCTGAGTTGGTTCCAGCTTACACCAGACTCCAAAAAACAAAGAGTGGCTTTAAGGCATCTTCCTTCCCCATACCTGACCCAAGGGCAAAACAGAGTAACTGAGTATCAGATCTTAAGTTTTAACTTCTCATTGATTGATCTTTTATGGCATTGAACCTGAACTTCAAGTATTTTCCTTTCACTGAAGAAATTAATATCCCACTGAACAAGTCTTTTTTTTGTTTTATTTTTGATAGCTATCTTTTAGAAAAATCTGAATGAAATCAGCAATTCAAGAGCCAACTATTCTGTGGTTGAGTTAATACTTGCTAAAGTGTTTTCTTCTCTGTGGGAACACAAGGAAATTACATTCATAAAGCCCCCTTCTTTCCTCCCTCCAGTGGATAAAACAGGTAACAGGTTCTCTTATCTAGGGTGCTACTAATAGACTTTAACTGCCTAAAGTAAATGGCATCATGCAATCAATTTAAATGAAGAGCCCAAAAATTTTACTAGAAATACACTAGCCAGAGAACTTAAACCTCCTGGCCAAAGGCTGATACAAGTGATAAGGGATGGTTCAAAATGGACGAGTTAAAGGCAACTCCCTGGAGAATTGCTATCAGAGGAGTTCTGAATAGCACAGTAATGCTGACAAATGTCAGTTTTATTTTGCCACTGCTTGGTAAACTTTATAAACAAAAGCTGAGGTAATGTCACTGCCAAGCTGCAGAAACAGGAATATATTGATTCATATTCACAACCATAAGGGTTGGAATATTTTTAAATTGAAGTTCAAAGTGTGCAGAAATTGATGGCTTATTGTCATTCACTGGGGACAACACATTATACATCATCTGCAACTGGATTTTCAGTGCTGTAGGGGACACGAAGAAAAGTTCACACTTTACCATTCCAGCACACGCCTTTATAACACCTTTTATAAGTGATTAGGAATACTGCAGCACTTTTCATTTAAAAAAGTATAATTTTTTTAATTCAGTGCCAGTAAAAGGTCTGTTATTATATCTTGTGTTTTCCTCAATACATATAACGAGACACCTAAAAAGGACCCTCCTATGATCTTCTGAACGTATTTTAAATTTAGACTATTGTATTACACAGCAACTGATGCATTATTATGACCTTGTGGTCTGACAAGTTTGTAAAGTTGAATATGGAAGTGTGATATTCCTTTACAGGATCAGAGCCTTCGTGGTTAAAACACAAACAAACAATCTGATTAAAAAGATGCAATTCTATTCCCAGATCTTCCACAGACCCATTGTGTGACTAGAAGAATCATCTGGCTTTACTAAACCTGTTTCTCCATCTGTAAAATGGAAACAATACTTTGCTACCACTTACATAGGCATGACATGAGACCTACCTAGTTCATCTGTTTGTGAAGTGCTTTGAGAGCCTCACGTTGATGATCCTTCAGAAGTGAAAGGTGTTCATTAATGAGGATCATCCAGGGCACTACAATGCTCATACTACCCCCAATACATGACAATATTACAAGCACAATTTTATCAAATTCTCAGCAGCAAATAAGACCTGTATCTAAAACAAATTCAACATCAAAAGATTTTTTTAATAAAGTTACAACATACTGTAATATATATTGGTTCTCATATGGTCCCAAACACTCAAGTTAAACATACCAGAATTTGAGAGAAAACATTACACTCCATTATTGAGCTACTGGGAATGGGAACCTTCCTAAACATTTTGGACTCAATTTTAAAATGTGATCCTTTTATCAGAACATCTGGAATCTAAGTTTCCCAGTAAGGCACCATATTTATAACTAGACTGCATCTGAAAATATAAGATGTAGAGGATGCATTGCTCTCATGTTCCCTCAGTTAAGTACTTAGTGCATTAGCTGCAATTTAAGTTTCATGGTAAAATAATTATCTTACTTTCATTTTTCCTTGTAATTTAAGATAAAATGACTATAGTTTAAAAAAGACATTCACTAAAAATATTTGTTTAAAATACAGAGGGAATTGCATCAGACCAAATTCATTTCTGGCGTGACTTCATTTGCTACAACAAAGTAGCACCAAGGATTAATCTGTCCCACCAGATTTATTTTCCATTCCAAAATTCCTTACTGGCATGAAAGGAAAAGGTGGCTGGCTACAGTCATTAAGCACAGACATGCTGGATCTGGTCCTGCTCCCACTGAACTCAAGGAAAGTCCAGACAGACAACTGCAAGAGTAGCTTTTGATCTTAAGCTATGGTGCTAATGCAAAATTTCCTTGCATCAAACATCCTTAATTTGTTATTTTTTTAAAATGAAAACATGCAATGGGATATAAATCTTTTACTGAGAATTCTTTGTCAGTAGCACTCTTGACATTTTATGCAACTTCTGCTTTCCTATTTAGGCACTGGGAAACTGATGCCAAAGCCCCACTCAGAAATTAGATGCATCAGAAACAGATGGAACCCAGCACAATGGTTAGTCATGGTCAGAAGACAGAACTCGGGATGGGTATAGATCAAAACATCCCAAAACGAGCACAGGAATGAGCATAACCTGAATCTAGATCTTAGTTTTGTGCAGACCACCATTCTGAGCTAGTCCAAATACCAACTATCAAACAACAGGTATTCAAAAATTCTCTAAATAGGACCCATCTCTAGTGGCTGACTGTTTCCCTTCTACAAAGGAACAATTTGACTTGGGTGTTATTAAAACCATATCCACCTGCACCACCTCAAAACAATGTGGTATCCATACACTACACAGCAACACAGAGAACAGAGAACATACCATACCAGGCATGACAGGACTTTTAAAGATCTCAGAAGTCATTTGGTATTTTGAGAGTCAGACACGGACAAGCATGGCACAAAAATTTTTTTTAAATGCAAATTTACTTGATGTGATGCACTGAAAGAGCTTTAAAAAACAAAAACAAAAAACACACACTTTTTGAATGACAAGACTAGATCTTCCATGCTTGGCACACTAAAAGTCTTCAGTGTTTCAAATATCACATCTGAGCTTTTTTGTTTTGTTCTGTGTTCTGCCCTCCCAACTTCTACAGTAACACTTGTATAAAAACTTTACAATTCTGTCTTCAGCAATACATTTAGGTGATGCATATATTAAATCTACTCCAGAAGAATTGTAGGAAATCCCCTTGGTGGAGTTATCTGCAACAGAAATTTGTAATTTGGGGAAGAGCCTTCTCAATATTGATTCTAAATTCTGCCAACTCATTTGTTTCATGCAAACCTGTTACAAAAAGGTGCCTGTTCAGAGGGTGGAAAAAAGGCAGTCCCATGTTTTGTTCCATCCATCAAGTACCCACTCTAAAAAAAGAGGGTCTCTTTTTGAGGGACACAATTGATTACTATTTTTTAAAACTGTTCCAGACAACTGCTGGATTAGCCAGTGTATGTAAAGTAGAGGCACACAAGCAGGCAGGCTGCCAGATGGCTTTAGTGAACACTTCTCTCCCTCAGCAACTACGACAATTGTCTCCACTCAATACCTGTTTTTTCACATGATTCTCTGAGTCTGGACTCCAGCATGACCGTTTCACTAGCCAGGCAGGGACAAATCATACTGCAAGTGACTGCATCCAGAGCACTGTGTATACTATGCCCTGTGACCTCAGGAGCCAACTAAATACACAAGACCTGCTGTTATGGTGCAAGCCCACTGGAAGAAATGGCATCAGAATGGATACACAAGATCTCAGGCTGTAAGGCATTAAATGCCTTCAAAACAGAGTGAAGCTCAACATCTCACAGGAGCAAACCTTAAATGAGATAAATACAAATAAAAAAATTCAAATATTAGTCAAGATTATAAAACAGGGATGGTCCAGTTTCTTATCCAGCAGTCCAGTCATTTTCAAACTTCTTTTCTTGGGACCCAACTGAAAAAAAAATCATTTATGCCTATGACCCAACAGTTACATCTTTCAGCAATGCATTCCAGTCTTTTAGCAGCAGCAGCAGCCGGCACCCCAACCCAGCACCTAAGGGTCTGCAACCCAGTATTGGGTGTCCACCATATGTTGGAAAACCACTGCAGTAGTCCATCCAGCCCAGGACATGCAAAGACTGAAGTACTCTTTGAAGATGAAAGTCCGATTAGCTAGTGTATTCATACTGTGGTCCTTGCGGGACTCCTATGGGAAAGGATATTAAATGGACACCAGTACATCACACAAAGAAAAAGTCAGTTTACCTGTGTGGCAGCTGAGCACAAGGCAAATCTTGGGCATAGAGAGGAATCATTCAAGTGTTGAATTACCAGACAGGAGTAACTTAAAGAATCTCTCAGCCACCACTTTACCTGACAGAATTTTGGAAAGAAATAGCACTAGATCTGCGCAAACAAATGCAAGCCAATGTGGGAGCCAGTGACTTTTTCTAGATGTGTAGAAATTCTACTTTGCGTTACATACACATCTTCAAAGTCTTCTGAAGTACCTGGTATTGGCCACTGCCAGAGACAGGATACTGGATTGGACCATTGCACTGATTGGTATTGCAATTGCTGCATTTTTATTATTCAAGGTAGAAGAAACCAGGAAAATTGCTTTTGGCTTGTAAGGAGAGGAGGAAGAAGGGCTGAGGGAGAATTACCAAAACTGAGTTTTCAAATATTAAAAAAGAAATAATTATTGTAGATTTCAGATGACAGCATTTAAGTTTTCCCTTTAAAACATTCACTCAAGTGGACTAAATTACCACTGCATACATGGCTATATGTGGAAGCCAGGCTTTTATCTAGAGATGCAAAATAGATGTTTATAATGCAAAATGTGATACTACAAACAGTGCAAGTTTTCCAATTTAAGGAAATATTTTTCATCTTAATTACAAAATGAGATTTTACCACTTCAATAATCAAGGGGGGGGGACCAGTCAGGAGAGGGGTCTTCCTGAGCCTTAGGAAAGAAATTGGCACTGAAGTTGTGGTTCCTATGTATGCAGGGGAGCAAGGAGACTGCAGAGGCAGCGAAAAGAGGAGGGGTGTGAGAGATTACTAAGGGAAAAGGAAAACTGTACAGAAGAGCAGGGAAAAGGCTAGTGACTGAGGGAGAGAACACAAAGGGGATGGGAATGAGAAGAGTTTACAGAAATGAGGGTTTAAAAGTGCTCTGCAATACAAAGCTAAGCAATGAAAGAATCACTGAAATACAAGTTGGGCATCCTCCTACCCCAAAGCTAGGCAGGAGCAGTAGGAAAGAGCCAGACTATACTGAACTTAGGAGACTTTGCCTGACAAAAATCACCTTCCAGCTTTTGGATTTAAGAAAAGTGTTTCAAAACAAATCATCCTAGAATGCAGAGCAATCTAGTTAGCTGTTGTACTGAAAAATAGGTTTTTTTTTCCTCCATTTATAATGTATTTGATCAATCTTCATTCAAAAAAGCTTTAATATGAAAAAGGTAGGAAAATCAAAAAGAACTGTGAACCTGAAATGCAGCTGATTTTTTTTTTTTTTTAAGTGACATACAGGTTGTTTCAGACTACTACAACCATTCTAGAATCCTGCCACCCGGATGATTTTTGTGGCTTTAGAATCATACCCTTTTTTTAATAAGAGCATGTCTCATGCAGGAAGACAAAGGAAACTGACTGCCTTCACAGAAGAACTAGTGAAAGTGCTTGATTGTCACAGAAGGCAGTCTGATATGATGGACAATTTCATAAAAACAGTAAATATACAAATGCACAAAAAGAAACTGAAAGAAGAAAACTTTTCAATAATCTTTCAGAATCATAGATCTTAGGTACTGTTTTTGATACTATCAGGTAAACTTTTTGCAAGCAAATATCTGTGGGGATTATTATTTTTACATTGATTGGCTCGTTCTAAAAGCACTTAGCATCTGTAATTTGGGGTGCAGTCATACCTGAGCTCCTGTGATGGACTCCCAGAATGATGCAAACAGACATCTCAGAGCAAACTAGAACCAGGAAAATCATGCCCTAAAACAGGTTTTTGTTGTTGTTGGTTTCAGATTTTGTTAAAGAAACATTTGGTTTGAACTACTTCTCTGTGTTGGTGGCTCCAGAAAAGCCTAGGGCATCCAATTTCTATTTCCTTTTCAAATCACTAACAGAGGTTTGACAAGGAAAGACAATGAAGCCGGGGGGGGGGGGGGGGGAGGGGAGGAAAAGGCTAGAAGACTAAACGCTAGAAGATACTAAAAGGACAAGCTATCTAGCAGAAAGGAAAGAAAAAAGTGAATGAGAGAGAGACAAGCAAAGGCAGAACAATACAATAGTAACTTGTGTGATTTTATCAGAGGAGTCAGGCGACTATTGTGAAGGTTTACGTAATAGAATACTGTAGTCCACTACTCCTGCTATGTTCTTTAATAGGAGAAAATCTTATTTTAACATCATAGTTTTTTGCAAGAGTGATAGTAGATCCTTTGAAAGTGTGCATGCATATGCATGTTTTAAAATCAGTTTGTGGGTATCTGCCTGATGGAACTACACATGTTGAGCACTCAGATGACAATGTATATTTTGTGTATGCAGTGACTGGGAGAGCGGCAGGAAGTTAACAGAATGCAACTTAGTTCTAAAGGGATAGCTGTGTTAGTCTAGTTCAGCAAAACAAACAGTCCTGTACCATGGAAAGACTAACATTTATTTATTGCATAAGTTTTTGTCAGAGCAAGATCCCACTTCATCAGATGCTTTGAAGATGGGGAACTTACAGAATGGGAGAAAATAAATGCACGGAAGTTCAAGTCATGGGATCAGGTCACACTAACAGCAAATCGAAGCAGGTGTTAGGAGTCAAAACAGTGGGAAACAGCACAGAATGTAACTTGATATTGGCTATTTATTCTGAATGAGAATAAAATGGGTAACAAAATATGCATGCGTTGGTCTTCTAAAATGCGGAAAGTTGGTTGGGTTTTGGGTTTTGTTTTTTATTTTTATTTCCACAGAAAATTCTGTGCTCTGTGTTTCCTCTTAAAATTTATTACTCTTGGTGTCCCCCAATTTTTTTCTTAAATACCATTGCAACCTTCAGCCTTTACATATTATAAGCTGCATTAACTTAATTCAGCAGATGATACCATGCATATACAGATGGTCTACTTCAGTGGTTCTCAACCTGTCATCCACAGATGCTTGGGGGTCCTCCTTAGTTGCAATACATGGAGTCCTCAAAAGATTTGCACCGAAACTGACCAAACAAAATTCAACCATGTATGTGCGCGCGCGCACACACACACACACACACACACACACACACACACACACACACAATTTCCAAGATGTCTGAATCTCCATGCAAAATTTCACAAGCAGTCCTCAAATGAAACAAAGTTAAAACCATTAGTCTATCCAGTTAAATGGACTTGGAAAAATATTTCCTTACCTGGATCATGGAAAGGCACCAAAGCAAAGTTGTAAAGTGGTCTCTTGGGTCTTTTCAGTGAAGTTTCCAAAATTTTAGATGCCCCTTCAATAACTTGAACCAAGTCATCATACATAGAGCCAGTCACATCAAACACAAATGCCAAAGTAGATGCTCCCTCTGGGATTTCTTCAGCACTGGGTTCCGTCTCTGCACTGGCATCTTGAGCACAGCATGAAGAAAGGAGAGCCAGCACGAATAATATGCATAATCCCACTTCCCAGATTGTTATATTTCCACGGGATATCATTTTTCTCAGCAGCGCCTAAGCAAAGTGCTAAGCACTCACTAAGTTTCACTGGGCTTCCACAGCAGTTGAGAAATGCATTTGATCCTTTTAAAAAAAAACAAAAAAACAAAAAAAACAAATTCTGCACAACTTCGAAAGCTGACTTGCAACTCACCACCTCCCCCCCCAAGTACACTCCACCAGTCCTTTGAATGAAGGAGCAGGAGAGCAAGGGATGCAGCAGCTTTGGTTTGTGTGTAGTTTCTGCTTTCTCACCTTCCCTGTCTACTTGTCTGCAGGACTTTTGTAGTTGCTCATAGAAAGAAGGGAAGGAGACTGGTCCATGCCCTGCCTACTGTGCGCTGCTGCTGTTGGAGTCTTTGGCAAGAAGCAGAGGCTCCCAATGTGCTGCTGCTGCTGGAGTCTTTGGCCAGAGACTGAGGTTCCCAACTGCTGCTGTGAGGCACAAGGAGCAGATGCCTAGCCCAGCCTCGTCTTTTCATTGGTCACCCGTGCTCCCCCTTCATTTGCCTTGGAGGCCCTTTTTCAGGGAGACTTTTAAAAATGTTTATAGGGTCACTTAAATGCCACAGAATCACTTGGAGCAAAATCTTCAGTGATAACAATAGAAGCAGGACTGAGCTGTAGGCAGGAAATTGACCCCAGATGTGCAGTCCCCCACTGTCCTGTGAGAGTCAGGGGAGCTGAATGTTTCCATTAGTGATTAGGAACAATGGGCTCACCAGGACTGGGTCTGCACATTCCTCTGCAAGGATGACATGGATAACCCTTGTACTCCTCCTCAGCTTGGGGGCAGGGCGGAGATCTTCCTAGCCCAAAGGGGAAAATAAGCTGACTGCCCCCTACACCTGGCAGAGAGTCTGGAGGGGGAGGGGAAGAGATTCTACTGGGCAGTGCAAGGTAAGGAATTTCCTTTCCCCTCTCCATCAGTTCCCTGCAGAGCTTCTACTCAACTCAAGTGTCATTCTCCCCCACTCCCAATGCGCATACTTTCTCCATTCATTTACATTTGCAATGATCTAGAGAAAAAATTTCATATATTTATATTTATATATGCACACAGTGGCCTACATCCTCCCAGCTGATTTGTTGCCTAGCTTGCTAGCCTAATTCACACTTTACTCAAGGTTTTCACCTCTATTAAGGGTAGAAAGGAGATGAGGCTCCATTATTTCTTTAAAAGTTGGAGATACCCGAAGGTTAAAATGCTGTACGGCCACAAAAATACCAGGATAGATAAGCTGCTGACAAGCAGAAGAGAGTGGCCAATATCACCCTCTCATCAAAGCTGAAGGAGGGTGACAACACAAAGCTAGTTGTAGGTCTTCTCTACCCCTCTAAGTCTGCCCCTGCTCCCTCCAAGAAATGAAACCACTGATGGGAAGGGAGGGACACATTCTGGCCCAAGTTTTTACCCTCCTTCTCCTCTACATTTCTGTTTGAATATCAATGCTCTCTATCTAACTGGTTAACTCCTGGTCTGTTTCACTAACACTGCAGCCAGGCAACTCAGCAGAGCTGCAGCCAGCTCAATCACCAGATACTCCAGCATCCATAGCTGGACTTCAATTTCCTTCCCCACGGAAACCTCAAACATGCCAAGACTCCGATTTCCTAAGGTAGATGCCTGCAGTTCTGCCTCACAGCAGCAATCCAAGGAGACCTAGAAGTAGCAGTTGAGCACAAGGAACAAATTGAGTATGAAAGTAGGAAGTACTTTCCGCATCCGAGACATTACGGAGGGATTGTCGAGAATCATCCGCCCCTCTGACTACTACCCCATGCTTCTCATCCATGTAGGAACCAATGATACTGCAAGAGGTGATCCTCGGCAGATCAAAGGTGACTTCAGGGCTCTGGGAGCGCGGGTGAAGGAGTTTGGAGCACAGGTGGTGTTCTCCTCGATTCTTCCGGTCAAGGGTAGAGGCCTGAGCAGAGACAGATGCATCCTGGAGATGAACGTTTGGCTGCAAAGATGGTGTCGTCAGGAGGGCTTTGGCTTCCTTGACCATGGGTTGCTGTTTCAGGAAGAAGGACTGCTAGGCAGAGATGGACTCCATCTTTCGAGGAAGGGGAAGAGCGTATTTGGACGCAGACTGGCTGACCTAGTGAGGAGGGCTTTAAACTAGGTCTGAAGGAGGAAGGAGACCAAAGCCCTCAGGTAAGTGACTATGTGGGAGACCAGGGGGATGGGATGGAACTTGGGGAGTGTCGGGACTGTAACTACAGGGATAGAAGAGAGGATAGTTGGAACATGCGGGGGGAATCAAATAACCTTCTTAGATGCTCTAATGAAGCCCTAATGCCTGAGGCAGGTGGGGGAGGTCAACACCAAAAGAAAATCCAGGGAGGTAGATACAATAGAATTGAAAATCAAAATGGGAAAGTAGGGCAATCAGCTGGGTATCTTAGGTGCCTATACACAAATGCAAGGAGCCTGGGAAACAAGCAGGAGGAATTGGTAGTACTGGCGCAGACAAAGAACTATGACATGATTGGGATAACAGACGTGGTGGGATAGTTTGCATGACTGGAGCTCTGCAATAGATGGGTATAAACTGTTCAGGAAGGACAGGCAGGGAAGGAAAGGGGGAGGAGTAGCACTATATGTAAAGGAGCTCTATGACTGCTCAGAGCTTCATTTTGAAAGTGGAAATAAGCCAGTTGAAAGTCTGTGGGTTAAGTTTAGAGGGGAGAGCAACAAGGGGGATGTTGTGGTAGGTGTCTGCTACAGACCACCAGATCAGAAGGAGGAGGTGGATGAGGCATTCTATGGACAACTGACAGAAGTTTCTAGAGCACAGGCCCTGGTTCTCATGGGGGACTTCAATTACCCTGACATCTGCTGGAAGGCCAATACAGCAGTGCACAGGCAATCCAGGAAGTTTCTGGAGAGTGTTGAGGACAACTTCCTGGTACAAATGCTGGAGCAACCAACTAGGGGCCTTGCACCTCTCGATCTGCTGCTCACAAATAGAGAAGAATTTATCAGGGAAGTAGAAGTGAATGGCAGCCTGGGTAGCAGTGACCATGAAATGATTGAGTTCAAGTTGATGATTAAAGGAAAGAAGGAAAGAAGCAAAACGCAGACCCTGGACTTCAGAAAAGCAGATTTTATCTCCCCCAGGGAACTGATGGGCAGGATCCCTTGGGAGGCTGATCTGAAGGGGAAAGGTGTCCAAGAGAGTTGGGTGCATTTTAAAGAAACCCTGCTAAGGGCACAGGAAGATACAATTCTGATAAGGAGAAAGCACAGCAAATGTGGAAGGCGCCCACTGTGGCTTAACAGAGAGCTCTGCACTGAGCTGAAGCATAAAAAGGACGCTTACAGGAAGTGGAAGCTAGGACAGATGACTAAGGAGGCATATAAAGACATTGCTAGGGACTGCAGGGATAAAATCAGAAAGGCCAAAGGACAAATGGAGTTGCGACTAGCAAGGGATGTGAAGGATAACAGGAAGGGGTTCTACAAGTATATCAACAACAAGAAGAGGATCAGGGATGGTGTAGGTCCCTTACTGAATGGGGCAGGCATCCTCGTGACAGAGGATGAGGAAAAAGCTGAAGTGCTCAATGCTTTTTTTACTTCAGTTTTCACAAGCAGGGTCAGCTCCCAGCCCACTACACTAGGTACGGTAGACTGGGGAGAAGAAGAGAGGCCCTTGGTGACGGAAGGTCAGGTTAGGGACTGCTTAAAGAAACTAGATGTGCACAAGTCCATGGGGCCGGATGAACTGCATCCGAGGGTGCTGAGGGAGCTGGCTGATGAGATAGCAGTACCGTTGGCCATTATCTTTGAAAACTCGTGGCGAACAGGGGAGGTGCCAGAGGACTGGAAAAAAGCAAATATAGTGCCTATCTTCAAGAAAGGCAAAAAGGAGGATCCAGGGAATTACAGACCTGTCAGCCTCACCTCAATCCCTGGAAAAATCATGGAGCAGCTTCTCAAAGAATCCATCCTGAGACACTTGGAGGAAAATAGAGTAATCAGGAACAGTCAGCATGGATTCACCAAGGGTAAATCATGCCTGACCAACCTCATCGCCTTCTATGATGAGATGACTGGATTTGTGGATGCGGGAAGAGCCGTTGATGTGATATACCTTGACTTTAGCAAGGCTTTTGATACGGTTTCCCACAGCATTCTCATTGGCAAATTAAGGAAGTATGGGTTAGATGCATGGACTGTAAGGTGGATAGAAAACTGGCTAGATCAACGGTTTCAGCGTGTAGGAATCAATGGCTCCATGTCAAGGTGGCAAGCAGTAACAAGTGGTGTGCCCCAGGGGTCGGTCCTGGGGCCAGTTCTGTTCAATGTTTTCATTAATGATCTGGATGATGGGATAGATTGCACATTTAGTAAGTTTGCAGATGATACCAAACTGGGGGGAACGGTAGACACCCTAGAGGGCAGAGACAGGATTCAGGGAGACCTAGACAAATTGGAGCAGTGGGCCAAGAGGAATCTCATGAGGTTCAACAAGGACAAGTGTAAAATCCTGCACTTGGGACGAAAAAACCCCATGTACTGCTACAGGCTGGGGAGTGATCAGCTAAATAGCAGCACTGGAGAAAAGGACCTGGGAGTCATGGTGGATGGGAAGCTGGATATGAGTCAGCAGTGTGCTCTTGCTGCCAAAAAGGCCAATGGCATACTGGGCTGCATCAGAAGAAGTGTTACCAGCAGATCGAGGGATGTGATCATTCCCCTCTATTCTGCACTAGTGAGGCCACATCTGGAATACTGTGTCCAGTTTTGGGCTCCCCACTACAAAAAGGACATGGACAAATTAGAGAAAGTCCAGAGGAGGGCAACAAAAATGATCAAAGGGCTGGAGCACAAGCCCTATGAGGAAAGACTGAAAGCATTAGGCTTATTTAGCCTGCAGAAGAGAAGACTGAGGGGGGATTTGATAGCAACCTTCAACTACTTGAAGGGTTGATCCAAGGAGGATGGAGCTCGACTGTTCTCGGTAGTAACAGAGGGCAGAACGAGAAGCAATGGTTTCAAGTTACAGTTGGGGCGGTCCAGGCTGGATATTAGGAGAAACTTCCTTACTAGGCGAGTGGTGAAGCATTGGAATAAGCTGCCTAGGGAGGTGGTAGAATCTCCATCTCTGGAGGTGTTCAAGGCCCAGCTGGACAAAACCCTGACTGGGATGATCTAATGGGAGTGGTCCTGCTTTTTTTGGCAGGGGGTTGGACTAGATGACCTCGTGGGGTCCCTTCCAACCCTATGATTCTATTTAGGAGCGATTTTCTTATAAATGGGGGGAGGAGGTATGTATGCACATACACACATGGACAGATACACCCACACCTACCACTTGGAGCTAGATAGTGTGAAAAGTGGTTCCATGGGGAATGGGAAATAGGAAAGGCAGTAATAGGGGTAGTAAGCTTATGAAAAAAAGAAGTCAATGAGGAAAAAGGGATTTATGGGAGATAGAAGCAGCCATAGAAAAAAGGTTGGTGCATGGGGACTGGAAAAAGAAAGAATGATAAAGATATAGGAGCACAAAGGAAGACGACAATAAATAGCAGGATCTGGGACAGAGACAAGAAAAGGGGAAAAGGCCAAGATTAAAAAGAAATAAATAAGACCTGGTCTACTCTATAAAATTAGGTCAATGTAATCCACCTTGTGCACAGAGAAACACAAAAGAATGGAATGATGGGTTGGTGGTGAAGATTAAAGTGACTTGCAAATGAAAACTAAGCTCCAGGAAAAGCTTCTCTAACACATACCAACCAAATTTCTCTTACCTTAGTTTCAGCTAACTGACAAGAATAACTGTTTGTCTAAAGTCAGCAAGTCTCTTCATAGTATGGGATATCTGACAGGAGTCATAATTACTCAACTCACCACCTATGATAAAACAACAATACCTTCATGGCAGTGGGTCTCACACTCTAGAAGGTTAGTGGGTCACAGGGGTCCTCCTCTTCTTTGTTTCTGCCCATAGGAGCTGCCACAGATGTCTCTCCTGGTGTGAGGAGAGGGGTTTGGAACCCAGGCCCACTATCTCCTCTGGGTCCTAGCCCAGGGGCCCTAAGAGATGCAGCTATGCACTGCTGACCAAGTACCAGTCCTTCACTCCTTTTCCATGGGCTGTTTTCCTCCTCTTTTACACCTTTTAGGGTTTTCACCCAATCCCTCCTTCTGCTGGGTTTCTTCTCCAGCTCTGTCTTTTCCTCAGTTTGTCTATCTCCTTCTCTTCTCCAATGTCTTCTTGAAGTTCTGCAGCACAGACAGCACTAACCTCCTGCCCCTTCTCCAAATTGTGCAACTCCTGTTTGGGGCGGGGCGGCTTTATCAACACCTGGCTAGGCCTTAATTGATCTCAGGTGCCTCTGATTGCCCTGCAGTACCCGCAGCTAGCCACTAGGGAAACAAGCTCTTCACATTCTATACTGCAGGGGTGGCCAAACTTATGGAACTCAAGCACCACACACGTTTATTATTAAACCTTCAAGAGCCCCGCTGAGGCATAGAGCCATATACTTCTACCTACTAAACTGATATGCTGACTTTCTTCCATGAGCCACACTTTTTCATTCAAAACCCACATGCAGCTCCCGAGCCGCAGTTTGGCCACACCTGTCACTGCTTATATACCTCACTCTTAGAGTGCCTGCTGCCCTTAACATCTCACACACCCCATAATAATATTTATGCAGTTATACATAGTGGGGCAAGTGCACATACTATAATGTGACAACTGTACCCACACTGGGAAAGGGCCAGAGCTTATTATCTTAACTCGTACTTGTATTCTCATTGGACTTGGTTCTTCTCTCACTTAGTCCACCCTCCAGCAAACACTGCCTTAAAATGCACTCACTAGAAGTAAAAACGAGTCTTCTGGTACCTTAAAGACTAACAGAATGTCTTCAGGTATAAGCTTTCGTGGGCTCCAACCCATTTTATCAGATGCACTTATCAGAAGTGGCATTACAGTAGTAACTGAAGGCCCCACCTTCAGTTGAGACCACTGTTCTAGAAAGGTATTGTTTATACACATGGTAAGATAAAGTTTTGCTAGAAGAGGAGACAAGATAGGAGGTAAAAGAAGTATTTAACCCCATTTTACAGATGAGACAAACCAAGGAACAAAGATTCTGAGAGATTCTAGGTCAGATTTGTAAAGGTATTCAGGCAGCTGAAGATACAGATAGGGGCCTAGTGGGATTTTAAAAAGCATTTAAGTGCCTAATTCCCATTGTCTCAAGACATGAATTCAGATTAACCAAATCCCACCTGAATGCCTTAGCCATAAACCCTGCTTTCTATCCCACACAGGTGTACAAGGAAGTTCATAGCAATTACTAACATTAATATCAATACATCAGTTTAAACCAGGGGTGTCAAACACATGGCCTGCACGCTGCATGCAGCCCCTAAAGCTATCTCCTGCGGCCCACAACACCTTTGTTACCAATATTTGCAATATCATTGTATGAAAAGGTTTCAGTGGTGCTGTCCTCGGGCTAATGTACTAGTCCTCATGTGGCCCTCGTGGTGATTTGAGTTTGAGACCCCTGGTTTAAACCCAGCATAAGAAGAGACCCAGGCCCTTTGCTTTCCATGACATAAGTTGCAGCTGAGGGGAGCAAGGTGCAATTTAATTTATTTGATAGAGTTATGAAAATTGGAAAATATATTATTCATTTTCCTCATTATTTTATAAATGTTAATCAGTAATAAACTACAGTACTCAAAACCATTCTCTGACTGGAAAATTAATCATGTAGAAAAGTTCACTTATTCCAATCATGTTATATGCCTTGAATTGGTTTATAAAAAACAGATGTTTACATTCTTTCCCCCCTGCAGCACTGACGTCATAAAACAAAGTACATAACCAAAGCTGTGCAAAATGTTCACAATAAAACCCAAAACCATGGAAAACTTGCCTTGTGCGGAATTTCATTGGCAGAAAACTCAGGTTAGGTTAGTCAAAATGTTCACGAATCTTCTGAATAAAGATGAGCTCAGGACACAGAATTGGGATCCAGATTTTAAACATTTCTGAGACTGGAAGTGTTTGGATCCACATTTTGGGTCAGTCCCTTACAAAGATAAGTTCCTGTTAATGTTTTTACTCATGCACAGAGGAGCCATATTATGTTACTTTTAGATTAAGGAGAACAAGAAGGAGGAACAGAGGTCTTCATGAGAAAGTAATTTGTTTCCACTGAAACATACTGTAGCAACTCTTAAAATGAAATCCAGAGGAGTAGCTGTGTTAGTCTAGTTCAGCAAAACAAACAAGGAGTCCTGTGGTACTTTTAAAGACTAACAAATTTATTTTTTTAATTTTTCAATTATTTATGTATACAAAAGATAATGCAATAAATAAATTTGTTAGTCTTTTAAAGTGCCACAGGACTCCTTATTTGTTTTTCATTAAAAAAAAATGTCTTTTCATATGAGCAAGTCCTTAGATTTTAAGGCATGATACAGGGAAAAGCCAAATAAATTACAATTTCATTAGAAGGGAAATTTGCATATTTAGGTTGCCTGACACTCCCTTATGTAGGAGTCTTACAGGTTTTGTTCATTTTGCTTCCTTTTAGACATTCTAATATCTCTGATGTTTGCAGAAGGCCTTTGTAATTTGCAGGAGGAAAACCTTCTCAATTCATATCTGCTTTTATCATTGCCCCATGGAAACTGATTCATGGTCTACTCAGATACAATCTATGGGCAGGGCGGGGGCAGGAGAGAATCACCATTTTCCATCTGAAGACTGCATTCTACAAGGAAGTGTTAATGGCATGCCAAACTAATAATTGAACATGAACACTCTAAAGATGGGGCCAGACCACTGCCAAAACAGCGGCCTCTGCAATAGGAACAATTTGAAATTGCTTAGAACATAAGTTGCCACAAGAGTTGAAGAGGTATTCTGTAGTGGTATTCTGAAGTGGTTTTCAACCAGTGTGCTATGGCACATTGGGTGCACTGTGAGGGCTGCCCAAGTGTGCCATGGAATTATGTACAAAGATAATGAAAATCAATGTAAAACAAACATTGTTTCACTTTAAACAATGTTCTATCTGACCAAACTTACAAATCATGAAACGTGTGAAAAATTAATTATCAGATTAAAAGCCAGGTATCAGGTCTTTCAGTTGTAAAACATGAACATTCTAAATTCAGGTGGCCAAAAGGCAAAACTGAGATGACGTATTTTTTTTTTCCAGTGGCTTTGACACATTAATGTATTTGATCCTCTTTGAGCTCACTGTATACTCTATGCTGCAAACCTTTCTAGTAAGACCATATGCATAGTAAATATATGTAACTGTGACATTTATGAGCAATCAATTCAGCTGAAAAAAGTGAGCGTGCCATGAAATTGTTTGTCTCAGTGAAGTGTGCTGTATTACTGAAGAGGTTGGGAACAGGTTTCTTATCTGTAAACGACCATCTTCAAGATGGGCTGCTCACATACTTTCCAATGTAGGTGTGTGCATGCTGCAGCACGCGGATGCCCAGAAAGCTTTTTGTCCTAGCCTGTCCCCATAGGGTCAGTAACCAATGCCCCCTCCAACCTGAGCACCTGCGCAGTATATAGGTGGCCCTGACCCTGCCGCCCCCCTTCAGTCCCTTCTTTCCACTAACTCTGAAAAGCTGGGACGGAGGGAGGGTATGGAATTTATGTGAACAGCCCATCTTGAAGAAGAATGTTTACAGGTAAGTAACCTTCTATTCTTCTTCAAGCGCTGCTCATTCCTATGAAGGTGACTTACAAACCGTATTTTGTGCAGAGTTAAGGTCTTCCCATTCATAGAACTGCTCTGCCCAGGGCAGCATCGTCCCTTGTTTGCTGGACAATTATGTAATGGGATGCCAGAGTATGCACTGATGACCAGGTCGCTGCTCTGCATGTCTCTAGGATTGGCACCTGAGTGAGGAAGACTGTGAAGAATGCTTATGTTCTAGTCGAGTGTGCCTAGATTCTCCCTGGGAGGGGAGAATTTGCTCTGTGGTAGCAGTCCTTGATGCAGCTCATTATCCAGGATGAGATGCATTGGGCCATTATTGGCCTTTCATGGTGGCCTTTCATGCTGTCAGCAGCTGGTGGCCTTTCATGCTGTCAACAGCTGCTACAAACAGCTGGGTCATTCTGCGGAAGGGTCTGGTTTGCTCGATGTATTTCTGATGTATTTCTGCCTTTCATGCTGTCAGCAGCATGGTGGCCTTTCATGCTGTCAGCAGCTGCTATAAACAGCTGGGTCATTCTGCGGAAGGATCTGGTTTGCTCGATGTATTTCTGATGTTGAGGGTGTGCCATTTCCTCTGGTTCTCTGTAACCTGTGGATCTGGGAAGGACACTGAAAGGCAAATATCTTGGTTAATATGGAAGGGTGACACCACCTTAGGTAAGAAGGCTGGATGGGGTCAGAGTTGTACTTTGTTGGGGTGGAACACGGTATACAGGGCTTCTGAGCTCTGAAACCCTTCTGGCTGACGTGAGTGCTACCAAGAAGGCCACTTTCCATGATAGCACTAATAGAGTGCATGAGTCTAGGGGTTTGTATGGAGGTTTTGTGAGCCCCTCAAGTACTAGGTTTAGGTCCCACTGTGTGATCAGGTTTGAGGGTAAAGTCTTTCTAGGCCCTTAAAAAACCTTATAGTTGTGGGGTGAGAGAAGGAGGTCACCCCATCAAAGGCATTGTGGAGCGCTGCTGGTTGTGCCCTGAGAGAGGGAAGTGTTAGGCCACTCTCCTTTAATTCTAGGAGATAATCCAACATGCCCTGGACTGGGGCAGACTCCGGGGGTATCCCTCTTTCCCATGTCCAGAGGGAGAATTGTTTCCACTTGGCCCCATATGTGGCTCTCATGGAAGGCTTCCTACTCTCAATCAGGACTTGCTAAACCCTCTCTGAACATACTTGCTCGCCCAGGTTTAGCCATGCAACCTCCACGCTATTTGATGCAGCAACTCCAGGGCTGGACATAGAGACAACCAGAGTCCTGTGTGACTAAGTTCACTCTGAGTGGGAGCATTATGGGTAGGAACACTGAGAGGTTGAGTAGGGTGCTGAACCAAGGCTGGCGTGAGCAAACTGGGGCTATCAGGATCATATTTGCCTGGTCTTTCTTGATCTTAAGAGGACTCTGTTAATCAGAGGGAAGGTCGAAGAGTAGCAGCCCCTGCCCGCAGCTTATCTGGAAAACATCCGATAAGGAGCCCCTCTCCCTACCCCTTAGTGAGCAGAATAGGATGCATTTGCAGTTCGCTTGTGTTGCAAAGGGATCTATGTAGGGGGTGCCCCATTTCCCAAAGAGATGGGACGTTACTTTCAGGTGTAGGGACCACTTAGGGAGGAATTGTCTGCTGAGTTTGTCTGTTTGACAGTTGCTCAT
Source organism: Podocnemis expansa (assembly GCA_007922195.1). Taxonomy (NCBI): domain Eukaryota; kingdom Metazoa; phylum Chordata; order Testudines; family Podocnemididae; genus Podocnemis; species Podocnemis expansa. The sequence continues at coordinate 30,516,970 of ML682014.1, forward strand.
CCCTAGGAGATGGGCGGCTACTGGGTAGAAGTCAAACTTCAGGATCAGTGCCCATAGTGAAGATTTCCAAAGAGATAGCTGTGTTAGTCTAGTCCAGCAAACAAAAACAAAAACAAAACAAAAAAAAACCCAACAAGGAGTCATGTGGCACGTAAAGACTAACAGATTTATTTTTCGCATGAGCTTTCGTGGGAGAAAATCCCACTTTGTCAGATGCTTTGAAGATGGGTGAGCATACAGAATGGAATGAAAATAAATGCAAGGGGGTGTAAAACATAGGATCAGGTCATACCAGGGTTTGAACCTAGCAACTGCTCTGATTTGCTGTTACTGTATGACCTGATCTTATGTTTTACACCCCCTTGCATTTATTTTTCATGCCATTCTGTATGCTCACCCATCTTCGAAGCATCTGACAAAGTGGGATTTCCTCCCACGAAAGTTCATGCGAAAAATAAATCTGTTAGTCTTTAAGTGCCACATGACTCATAGTGAAGATCCCTCAGGTAAGCGGCTTCCCTTAGCGGTTAAGGTAAAACAGCCACCATGTTGACCGTTAGGATTTGCACTGTTTTCCCCTTTATCTTGTCCAAGAAAACACCGTAGGCTAGGTGTATTGCCCTCAGTTCTTTCACATTTATATGGAGAAGACTATCCACCTGCCAGAGGTGGCCTTAGGCAATTGAGGCCCCTAGGCAAAGGCCCACTGCAGGGTCCACTAGAAGACCACACCATCTCCCACTGCAGCCCCAGTTCCAATGAGCCCCCCCAAAGGGCCCGGGCCCCCCCTCAGGGCCCCCACCCCCCCCTCTGTAGACCTCTCCTGTGGCCCCAGCTCCCCACTGCTGGCCCCCAAACCACCCTCTGCACCCCTCCCCTGCAGCCATGACATCGCGCACCTCCCACAGCTCTGGCTCCCTGGGACCAGCCTCCTTTGCTCACCAGGGGCCCCAAACCTCCCCATGGCCCCAGGGTCCCGGTTCCCCTTGCAGCCCCGGCACCCTGCCAGGTGCCTCAGCCCTCCCTCCACAGCCCTTTCTCACTGTGGCCAGCTCCCTCCACTGTCCTGGCACCCTGCCCGAGTCACCAACCCCTCCTCCACTGCCAAAGGCAGGGGGCAGGGCCGGACCACAGACCTAGGCCTCTGGGCTAGCCCAACCTACCTCTGGGAGCAGAGGGGCTGGCCCAGGGGTGTGGGGGGGGAGCACTGCCTCGGGGACAGTGTGCTCTGCTCCATGCTTCCCAGCCCCAGAACCAGGGCTCCCATAGACCGATTGACCCTGGGCCTCACCTCCCCACAGATCCTTCCCCTGCTGCCAGTCTTGGTCCTGGCCCTCTGCCATGAGTTCTGCAGGGTGGGAGACAGACATTGCTTTTGGGGTAAGCAAAGGGGCCCCTTGCTGCTTGGGGGCCCTAAGTGGGCACCTTTTTTACCTACCCCAAAAGCTGCCTCTGCCGCCTGCAACCCTGTCCCTTGGGTGGACTGACTACCCGTGATGTGGGCTCCCCAGCCTAAGTCCAACGCATTTGTGATCAAGGTAACAGAGGGGTTTGGGGCTTCAAAAGGGACCTCCTTCCACGGAAAATCTGGGTCCTACCATATTTCCTGGGGGTCTAATACCCTCAACAGGATGGTGACCACTCAGTTTAGTGAGTCGCATTGGGGATGGGTGTCTCATGTGGAGGCAGACCCTCCTTATCACTCAGGTGGAAGCAGCCATGTGGCCTAGTAACTGAAGGCATTGCCTTGCAGTTGTAGTGGGAGCATTTTGCAGTTCTGAAATGGTGGTAGACATGAACTGAAACCTGGATCAGGGTAGCGAGGCCCTTGTGCCCAGTGAGTCCAGATGTGCCCCTATAAATTCTATTGTTCTTGTTGGAGTAAGTTTCAACTTTTCTAGGTTTATGAAGAGACCCAACCTGTTGCACAGTCTCTGGACAAAGCCAATACTGTGCCAGGCCTGCTCCTTGCACCTTCCCCTTATTAACCAGTCATCCAGGTATAGGAATATCCATACCCCTTCTTTCCTCAAGCCCCCACTTGCCTTTGGGACCAGAAAGTATCGTGAGTAAACCCCCTCCCTTTTGCCTGTGCAGGGACTCTTTCTTTTTTCCCCAGGTCAAGGAGCTTTTGGCATTCTAGCTCCAGTAGCGTATCCTGGGAGGCAGAGCCATAACAAGGCATTTTGCCACCCGGGGTGCGTTCCGATCAGAACATGCCACTTCCCGTTAGGAGCACTCAGAGCCGGCCCCGCAAAGCCACCCCTTTAATAGCACAGCTCTATTGAGCCACTTTGGGCTGCCCGGGGCTGTGATCCGTTAGCTCCGCCATGGTTATGGCCCTGCTGAGAGGGGTCCCTGTTTTGGTAGTGAGGCGGCAGTTACCTTTCAGGGGGCCTGGCCCTGAAATGGATGGTATAACCATGGGACACCGTGTCCAATATCCAATGGTCTGAGGTTATCTCGGACCACCAGGGTGGGTTCTTGCAGATATGCAAGGAGGTCCAAACCTCTGCCTCTGGGACAATGGACAGGCATTATTGCCCTGTCGGGTGGACTGGTTCAGGCCCTGAGACCTTGACCCTCTTCCTCCCCTGTTTCTGTCCCTGTCTCTGCTCCCATAGAGGTGGTGGGACAATTGGAAGATCCAGTTACGAGGGTCCTGCTGCTGCTGCTGCTGGGATCGAAAGGACCACCTGGCATTCTGGGGGGTATATATCCCCAAGGAGCAAAGTGTTACACAGGAGTCCTTCATACTGTGCAGTTTGATATTGGTTGACTTAGCAAACAGTGAGGGACACTTGAAAGGGAGATTCTGTATGGGCTGCTGCATCTGAGAAGATAGTCCCAAACTTTGTAGCCATGTGGCTTGGCTCATGGTGATCATCAACACTATCACCCTGCTGGCCGTGTCCGCAGCATCCACAAGGGTGTTGCAGTCCACTGTGTGATTGGACAGGATGAGGTCCTGAAACCTCTGCATGGAGCTCCACAAGTTAAAAATGTACCTGCCCATGAGGGCCTGTTGGTTGGCAATGAGCAGCTGTAGTGCTGTGATGGAAAAAATCTTTCTTCCAAATAAGTCCAGTGTTTTAGCATCTTTTTTCCTTGGGGTAGCAGCAGGTTGGCCCTGCCTCTCCTGTTAGTTAATTATATCCACTACCAATGACCCAGGTATGGGGTGGTTAAAAAGGAAGTCAAATTTGTCCACGGGGATGTGGTGCATCCTCTCTGTCCCCTTTGACACTGGGGGAATTGATGATGGCATCTGCCACTGGATGCAGGAGATCTTCTGCACACCATCATGCATTAGGACTGCCAGCCTGGCGTGAAGGGGGCAGTGTCACCCATATCAAAGAGGGGATAGAAGTCTTCCCTGACCACCTTGATAAGCAGGTCAAGGTTTGTGGCTATGCGCTTAAGCAGTTCTTGGTGTGCCCTCGGGTCCTCTCTAAGCAAAAAGGACCTCTGGTAGGCCACTTCATCAGGGGAAGAAGAGGACATTACCCTTGAGTTCTTTCAGCCGAGGTCACCTGGGTCCAAGTCCTCACTGGATTCCACTGCATCAAGGGCCCCTTAGAATGTGGCTGGTCTTGATGACCCGGGGGTGCCAGGTCCCTACGGGGGCAGGGGGGGGGAGGTGGAATCCCAGAAATTCCACTCAGTCCATTGTGCTGACCAATCTGTAAATGTTTGCAGCACCATGACCTCCAATGGGGATATTCTGCCCCATTTGGGGAACCAGTCATTTTCTCTGTGTTGGGTGGTGTATGGAAAGCAACCCCTCTTCTGCACCGGTACCAGTGAGGTCCCCTGTGGTGAGTGGCATGTCAGGGCAGGTGGAGCCAATGTTCAAGCTCCAGAGTCTCTCCATTGAGCCAACAACAAGGAGCACTTCCTCCTGCATTTATGGAATGGACATGCCAGGGTCGGTGCTGGGGTCCATGGTGTCAGCAAATGACAGCAGCAGAGTCAGAGTCCCGGGGCGAATGTGATTGCAACCTGGTATAGCGAAAGTGATCACACTGCAGATTGTTCCTGGGACGAGGTCTCCAGAGAGATCCGAAGGTATGCACCATCATCCCCCAACTCAGAGCCTGAGGCCAAGAGATCAGATGCCCTTTGGCTGTGTCGGGAGTCCATGGATGAGTTAGAGGGGACTGGTGGGCCTGTGGCGAAGAGGGGCTGTGCTGATCTTCCCTGAGGGCAGTTGCAGGTATCAGCGTGTCAAGGCCTGATCTCAAAGGGGAATACCCAACTGCTGATCTCAGTCCTACACAGGCTCCTGCTATGCTGATGAACCAGCTCTGTCTGGGGCCTGCACCAGGCCTTGGACAACCGTGTTGGTTTCCCTCTTGATGCCATCAGTCTGGGAAGAATAGGCATTGGCAGCTGTAGGAGGGCCTGAGCAGCTTCAGAGGCTTTGGGGCTTGATGGGATCAGCTGCATTTTAGGCCTCTGTGCCAGAGTTTGTGAATCTGCCCAATGCCCTGCCAGGGATCCCAGCCTGTGCTGATGTTGGGGCTTTTCTTTCAGAGGGCAAGCACCCCGGTGCAAACTCCAATCCCATGCAGTGTTTTTTAGGCTTCCCAGACAGACACCTGTGTTGAAGGAGAGCTGGTGCTGACTGTGCCCTCTGCGTTGGGGTTGCCTGAGCTAACAATGGTCTGCTCGGCACCAAGGCAGGATGTAAGGCATCTTCCAGTGCCACAGAGCGTAGACAATTTTCATGCTATTTCTTTGATGATCTAATGGGAGTGGTCCTGCTTTTTTTGGCAGGGGGTTGGACTAGATGACCTTGTGGGGTCCCTTCCAACCCTATGATTCTATGATTCTATGATTTATCCTCAGCTTAAATGATCGGGAAACTTGGTACTTGGTTCACAGGGCCTCTCCAAGGCATTTGAGGCATTTCTCGTTGGGGGTCACTGATTAAGAAAGCCTTTCTGCATGTGGTACAGGGCTTGAAACCAGGCATGGTTGGGTCCGTGTCAGGCTACGTGCTGCTCTCGAGATGCAAGGGAGAGATGGGATCTATGCTGCAGTCTGGGCCAAGAGGCAAGACAGAAATGAAGAGCGATTCTAGACTTGGAAAATGGAGAAAAGAAGAACAAACAACAAAGAAAAGAACAGGCGCTTGTAATCCTGCAAGAGCAGGCAGTTCCAGGACAACCACAATGGGTGGGAAGAAGGAACTGAAGGGGGGGCAGGGTCAAGTCCACCTATATACTGCACAGGTGTGCAGGTCAGAGGGGGCACTGGCGGCTGACCTACAGGGACAGGCTAGGGCAAAAAGCTTTCCAGGTGTCCGTGCGCTGTGGCACACACACACTGATGTAGGAATGGATGTGAGCAGCACTTGAAGAACCACCACTGCTGTAGTGCAGTGCTAAAGGGTTCAAACTGTTTATGCTGCATTGTAAGAGAACTGTCACAATTTCCTGAAACAATTTGTTTTTACTGTAAAAACAAAACAAAAAACAACCCACCATTTATGTATGAAAAGACTACATTTAAAGAACTTTATAGAGTTTGCAAATTCCAGCATTCACAAGTTAAACTATCAGAGTTTCAGATGTCCATGCAATCTCAGTTCTTCCTTTTATATAGATGCATTATGATATGGTCACTCATTTCTTTATTTCCTTACCTTTAAGCACTTAGCCAGGTAACCTCAATGTTCTTTTAAGGTATCTTTTTGTATGGAATTTGGTTGGTTGTCTTGGTTTCTGGTTAGTAAGAGAAATAAATATAATTCATCCCGGTTATCTACTGCTTTACACATAGTGCAGTCATTCACACCTATAAGCATATAATGGCACCATTATACATTGACAGTATTTTTACCTGTCCTGTGCACAGGTATATATGCCTGCATCATTATCGTAAGGCAGTAGAGAATTAGGCCCTTTGATTTTTGGTCTTCCCTAACTGGTCTCAAAATACAATACTACTGAAATATACAAGAAACAAAATGTACTATTATGTAAGACAGGAGGGACCAGGATATTAGAAAAGAGATATAAAGGCTTTCACACCTAGGGCACAAGACTGAATATTTCTCAGGTTGTTCACTGACTGAAAATTGTTACCATCTAACATCTCCCTATCAAAAATGAGTTGCCGGTTGCAGTCCAGTTCACAGCAAGTATGCGTCGACTTCAGAAACCACCTGTGAAGTTAAATATCAAAACAATTGTATTTAAAGCTGTCATTACTCTTAATTACACAACAATCTGCCACTATAAAAATACACAAGATTCTTCTCTCAGATCCCATTGACCACACTCAGCAGGCTACATCTACCAGAACCCTTTTCTCACGATGCTGCTGCTTTAGTCAGAAATCTCTGCACGTATACTAGATACTGTAGGCCATTTGGCCACGGGCGTTTGCCAAATTTCCCCACATATTATAAACATAAAACTCTTCTTCCCACACCTTCTCTAAATCCCTCCCCCCCTTTTTTTGTTTTGTTTATTTGGACTAGGTTGTTTATTTTAAAGAAAGATAGAATCATCTGTTAGTTTGGGGTATCTTGCTATTACTTCTCTCTGCAAGAATATACCCTGTATATACAGATTCACACACACATTCATACCTGTATATACACATACACATCTATATAGGCAGTATAACTTAAAGAGATTATGTACCAAAGCCTTCACTTTAAAATGTGTATAAAACTTTCCTATAAATACTGTTCAGTTGTCACTTATGGTTTTATATATTTTATGGATGTACATGCTAGTGATTGATAAGAGCCTACATAATTTTGCACTAGTAATAAGATCAAATCACTACTCTATAAATTGAATATGAAACGATGTTTTGGGTCTTCATTTCCAGTTTCTCCTAAGTTAAACTCTTATAAAAATAATTGGAAGTGTTACGGTTGATATATATGCAGTATTTGGCATGGACAGAGTTCAGCTGCCACCCATGAACAGTAATGATACATGTTTTGCCCTTCCTGCAATTACTGCTTATAAACTCAGCCATTCAGACTCAGCCTTTAAGGTCAGAGGGAAGAATCGTGATCGTCTAGTCTGATCACCTGCACATTGCAGGCCAAAGTTCATTGCTCTGTTATGAAGAGCAGACAGAGGATATAGAGAGGAAACGGTGGAGGAATAGGTCTTTAGTTAAGTGTAGACAAACAATGGGACTCAGATTCACATGGAGGACAGGAAGAGAGGGACTTTCCATTTTGTAAGGGGATTTTGTTCTACAGCTGTCATCATGTGAATTGAAGGGACAAAACCCTGAAGTGTTACAGTTAAACCTGGTCCATTTCCAGCTAGTAACTTTCATGTCTATAGCTGTGAAGGGGATTCAGCTTTAACACGTTGTGGTTTTAGTACTAAATCACTGCTTTCCTGTTCCTTCCTCTATATAGTCAAAGCACTGAATATTATATCTAAAAACTCTTCCTAACAAAGCTTATATCCTCCAGATCTCAACTTCCAAGTTTTGGGATATATGGTTCCTGAGATCTGTTTTGAACACATTAATACATTGTATCTCATTTTCCTATAGTCTGAAAGTTTGGTTCTTCTAGCTTCACTTCATATTGTGAGACCAACCACCTAAATTATTAATAAGTCAGGTTCTTACATGGCTTTGGCAATCAGTGCTTTACAGCTTATGACAACATGAAGCTAGATGTGCAGAACCATAGATGTCATGAAAATACTGTGAATTTTTATGGAAAGGCATGGCATAGCCTTTAATGTATATGTTTCGAAGAAAATTCACACTATTGCAAAAATCATATAAAGAATTAATCTTTAACCATGTTCAATTGCCTTACTTCTCTATCCTACCCCCAAAGTCTCCTCATACATAAATGTCACTTTGATTCATAGCCAAAACCTGGAAAATCAATGTGCACAAGCCAAAAGAATCAGTGCACATTTTTTAATTTTCCACAGAGCATGGCGTTTTGATTGAGCATGTATGCTTATATTTTCAAAGTGAAACAATTTCTCGTTCAATTACAAAATACCATGTATTTTACAAAACCAGGATTGTGCTTTGGTCAAGACATGGGAATGGATGTCAAGAGCCCAGATTCTAGTTCTGACTCTGTTGCAGACTTGTTGGTGCTTTTGGTGCCTGAAGACCAGAGATAGGTTAGGCCCCCATGTGCTACACACTGTACAAACATATAACTGCCAGTTTCTGCCACAGAGACTTTACAGATCTAAAAGACAAGACACAACAGGTATAGAAGATTTTTAAAAAGGGATCAGGCAGAAAAATATTAAAAGGCTGAAAAGCTCTCACAGAAAGTCATGGAATCCGTGACTTCAACAGCTGCAGAAAATAAACCCAAACTTCCTAAGCTGCAGTCCAGTGCCGTAAAACCATAAATAAATTTGTTAGTCTTTAAAAGTGCCACAGAACTCCTTGTTTGTTTTGTTGACCTAGACTAACACAGCTACCCCTTTGGAACTTAAAACCATCCATGATCCCTCGACAGTCTTAACTTCTCCAGTTTTAAAACAGAATAATAGTTCTGTTTCTTGAAGAATGTTTGTGACATTCAGAAAAGATTTTACATAGTTTGAGTCCACTGGTCAGCAAGGGCTACTGAAGCTCAAGACGATTTTAGTTTTGTTTCATCATTTGTTTATGGAGCTAACCATTGTCCCAGGCTCTGAACATAAACATACATCTCAGTAAAAGATTCTTTCCTTCCTAAATCTGTCAATTGCTATTCATTTTTTAAAGCTTTCATAGATTAATTACTGCCAGAAAATATAGTTTTGAGTTATCATTTGTAGGGGACATTATTGGTGTTCTGAATTGCAGAAAAAGTTGCCAAATAAAAATCACCTTTTAAAACTACAATCCAAACACTAATCTGAATGTAAAAGTCTATGCTGTAGTGCTGCTGAAGAATCAATATCTGCTTCAACAACTGAAATATTTTAAATAATTCAGTCTCATGTCATTCGTTCTGAAAACAGATGAGTCATCTCTTGAAAGCAGAGAGGAAACCATGCCATAAAGTTCTTATTCAAACCCACATTTCTGTAAAGATCACACATCCAAATCCAGGGTTTTAATTTCTGCCCACAAAAGTATTTGCAATTTTTTTTAAACATGCATGCAACTCAAATTTGTCTCTCTATGGACACACATTTATGCAAATCTCACTTGAGCTCACCCTCAGGATGTCGTACGTGTACAAGATGTACACTTACAAAAAGTACACGAACAACTATGTGCACCTACTTGAATATATGAGTCATCAATCCCATTAGATTTAAGGGAGATGTAGTCGTGTAAACAGAACTGTGCAAATAACTGCTTTTCTGCTTTACTGGAAGTTCTGAAAAAAAATTGGTTTCAGGTTGCCCTGAAACCATGTTTTTTTGGCCATTCATGGAGTTGGAAAAAAAATTCATTGTGGCTGAATTAATTTGTTTAACCCAAAACTAAACATTTTGCGTCAATTTTTGACGTGTTTAAATTTTGAAACAAAGGGCTACATTTACAATGGGACTGAGACCCCAACCATAAAACAGGAGAACATGGTAATGGTGGAGCCCTCCACTTACACCCATTTGTCAGGGCACTCATCAAAGAAGGGGCAAGCCTTGGGTTTACGTCCCCACTCCAGAGTGAGGATTTGAACCCGTCTCTCCCAGCGTCCTCTCAAATACACTATGATTCAAAGAAGCAGAGGGGGCTTTTGGCTACTGGAGGCTACAGGCAAATGTCCATTGTGTGGGGGGGGGGGTCTCTGCAGGCCCACAGACCCCCGTCCCATGCTTCCATCGCTCCCACCATGGATCCGGCTCCTCCACCACCAGCTCTGGCCCCGGCACCAGCTGCTCATCCCAGCCCTAGGGGCCAACTTCTTCTGCTGCCATCTGAGGCACATGCAGCTTTTGGGGTAGGCGAACTAGGCAATGGGGCCCCTTTCCACTTGGGGCCCTAGGTGTCTGCCCGCTTTGCCTACCCCAAAAGCCACCTCTGAAAAGAAGCAAGGAGCAGGGCTGTAATTACAGCGGGGCAAGCGAGGCTTTGCCCCAGGCGTGCTGGGGCAGCTCCACTGAGCCATTCCATTAAAGGGCACGTTCTGCGGCCCTCCCCCCCAAGCGCCGATCATTGTAAGGGGTGCATTCCAACTGGAACGCACCCTGGGCACCATAAACAGTAGTTACGGCTCTGGCAAGGATCCTGGGACACTTTCCTTAACGTCAGTTTCACAGGCGGATTAGGGCTGCAGAGGCCCTGAGCTGAGTGCCAGACACCCCCCCCACCCCTTTACACCCCCTGAATTTCCCAACACCCCCCAGCTGTCGGCTAGTAACAGTGTTATACCAATTTAGTAGGCACGCCTACACCCCCTAATTTCAAGTCCTGGGGAGAATACTGGTGGCGGATCAGGGGCTGCAGGGCCCCCCCCACTCGAAGGCCTTCGGCCCCACCAGCAGGCTAGTGCCGGGGGGCAAGGCTGGGGCCAGAGGCCGGCTGCACCCTGGCTGGTCAGCCCCAAAGGAGCAGGGCCAATTGCCGCACGTGCCTACTAGCCAGGGGTGGAGTGGCCGGCGCAGGGGTGGGGTGAGAATGGGAGAGCTCGGCCTGTTGGCTGACTCACCCTGCCCCCGAGGGTGAATCAGCCAGCCCAGGGGCAGGGCAGGAGCTCAGAACCCAGCCTCAGGCTCGCCTGCCCCATTCCCTTCTGAGTGCCGGGCTGCCAGCAGGACAGAGGGGTCCTCCTGCCTGGGCCCCATTGGCCCATGTGGTAATCCACCCCTGCCTTGGCTTCCCCCACTGTTGCCCCCCCTCCCCATAGCCTAGGGCTGGGCCTCTGGGGCTAGCTGGTCAGCTCCTGGTGGCAGCAGGGCCAACTGGCTCACAAAGTGAGGCATTCAGTGTGGTCTGAAATTCCCCTTCAAATCCCATTGAAAAAAACCCATTGCTCAAAAGAAAGACGTTCCAAAGATGTAACCTTGTTAGTCTAGTCAGCCAAACAAACAAGAAGTCTGGTGATACTTAAAAGACTAACAAATGTATTTATCATAGGAGCTTTCAAGGGAAAAAAATCCAACTTAATCCATGTAATAAATAAACTTGTTAGTCTTTTAAGTATCACCAGACTCCTTGGATTTGTTTTTTTCTCTCCCCCCCCCCCCCCGAAAGAAACAAGTTAGCGTTTTTAACAAAGAACACAAGAGTCACTGCCTCCCCCTACTGGCAAATTAGAATAAGGTATCTTTGGAAAATTTACAGTGATCTGAAAAAAACAAAAATCCTCTTTAATGCATACAACACAATACACCTAAGCCTATATGATGCCATAGTTAAGGTTGAAACTACCTTTACATTATAGTCAGAATTTTGATGTAAACTTGTTTCTGCACAGTGTTTTACATCGGGGTCTTCTGGTGGAAAAAAGATTTTGAAGCTATCAGGTATAATCAGCCAAAGGAATTTGGTGATATGAAACCTTGGGAGGAAAAGAAATTCTTCTGTTTTTGCAAAGCCTAAAATTTTTTAGAGCATCACATCTTTAACATGCCTTGGACCTGAAATGTAATTCCTTTTATTAATCTTTCCTCAGTAAAATCTAGTAAAGTCTCAATATTTTTGGAAGGTCTGGTGACTAACCTAAGGCCATTTGAATCTTTGAAAAAAATCTACAGAATCCTTGTCAAATTTTCTAAAGTTACAACACAAACTGAAGAATTTCAAGCCCAAAAAAGCTATCTGAAAACATCTTTAATTTTGTAGAAAAAAACATCTGGGTTAAAAAACATCACAAAGATTTGAAGGAACTATGCTGCAGTTCTAACAATTCAGCTCTAAAAATAAGCAGTATCCTTTAGTAGTTATTCCATAGCTAGACAAACTCAGCACCTGAACAAAAAACAGATGAGGTGATGTCAGCAGGAAGGGGAAGGCATTCCAAACAACTTTTTTCTGTAACATCTCCCTGTACTAAAGGCATATGTACCCAGCTGATTATGTTTATCCTTAATTTTGAGGTTCTTCTGATCCCTTGAACACTACCAGATACCCAAATAGTGCATGGCATTTTAAAAAAGTACTCATTTCCATTTATAAATAGGCAAAAATCCACTTCCCAGTGCATCTTATTGCGTGCAGTCTTAATCATGGTCATCCACACATTTGTGACCTCCCGTCTTGATTATTGCAAATCATAACAAGGAATGAAGTTACATATACTGGAAAGGCTCAAATCTTAGCAGCCTGTCTATTTACCAGCACAGGTCACTTTGAACACATTACTGCAGTGCTCTGATCTCTCCACTGGCCCTCACTGAATATGGAGTACAATTCAATGTCTCTTTCCTTACTTTATATTCACAGGCCACCAAAGATGCTACCTCTTTTCCTTGAATTAAAAGAAGAAAAACTGTTAGCTAGTGGGGGAGAAATGACCATAAAATCAAACATATTCAGAACTAAATGCAAAGATCATTGCTTTGTATTGGGTCTCCCTCAATAAAAATTGAAAAAAACCCCACCTATTTTGCATTAGTTGTGAGGTGCTACAGTCATGGGAGTATAATAAATGCTTGGAAACATTCTAATTAATATAGCTGTCATATCAATTAGTCTAATTTACACACATTGCAGAAAGTAAGTAATTCTACATAACAGGGAAGTCACCCATGTATTGACAAATATATTCTGATACTAGTTTTATTTTATTATAACTATTTACCATGGAGATAAATTTATAAATTCATGCTAATTACTTAAGATAAACACCTGCTCCCCCAAACACACACTGGCCATAGATCTGCAAAGAATGACATGGTTTGATAATTTTTTTCTAGTGTTACACATTGTGCTACAGGTAGGTCTAAAGGATATTCAATTTGCAAAAATACCCCAAAAATATGAACTCAGTCTCTGATACCCTCCCATGTAGGGCCAAATCCCATACTCCATAGGGAAATTAAGGGGAGTTTCCCATCCCCTGAGTAAAGGACTCCCACAATTCTGCTCTCAGATACAATACTGCAGTACCCCTTTACATTTCACTGTGGAACTGCTTGGTTTAACTACTTTGCACATTATTAAATATCCTGTTTTAAACCTCTTCATCTGGGTGTCGCTGGTGCCTGGCACACAGGGCACATGTGCCAAGTCCTGGCGCCAGTGCTCCGAATCCCTTTTGTGCCCCCTGCCTCTTCAGGTCCTGTCTCCAGCTGTGTATCCGGGGCCTGGAGGCCACAGCGATGCCAGCCTCTCCTGGCCAGTGATTTGGGCTGGGCCACCCACAGCACCCACTGCCTTGCCAGGCCCCAGCCCTCGCCAGGGATTGGGGACCAGACTGGCAGTGGCAGGAGCCCAGGCTCCAGGTCTTTCCCCAGGGCAACGATGCTCCTGCTCTTCATTGGTACCATGCTAAATAATGTCAGATATTCAAATATTGCTTCCCTGGTTTTTAAATAAACTAAGTTCGCACAGTTTAAAGCACTAATTTTCTTATTAAACAAAGACCTTTTTAGGGTCTGCCAGCTCAGTTTTTACCATTAAGCTCCACTGTGTCCTTTAAAATTCTGCTAAACTGTAATATAGCACCTTACTAATGGTTATCCAAGTGTAATTTTCCAAAAAGACTAAGTAGCCAGAACGCTACAGTTTTATTACCAACATAGACTCTAGTCAACAAACTTGTGCTCTTTAATAATATAATGGAGATCCTTTTAAAACCAGGAATATGTTCCACCCATTTTTTTTAAGTTTAAAGCATAAAAATTCTGTGCTCCTTTTCTGGATAGTCGGAGGGATCTGTGGTGCCTTCCATTTTCTAGGGATAGTGAATTACTTAAGTAAAACCTAGGCCTTTACTGGTTAAAAGGTTTTTTGAAGGGTTCAAGACAGTTTGCAACACTTCCTCTGTGGACTTTTGTAAAACTTCTACGTACACACTTGCATTATATTAACCATAAGCAGAGCTGACAGCAGCATCTACTTTCTAAGCCTCACAAAACTTCCCTTTGTAAGCCTTTGTTTTCCATTCCTTATAACTTTGTTATAGTACACCTGTTTCAACCGAAAAATTTTCATGCCTTGTGTTTACCCTATCCTTTTTTTTTGTTTTGTAAAACTTGAACAAAAAAAATTGTTTTGCCATTTTTAAAGATTGAGGTTTTTTTTTTTTTGAGTAGTACTAGCACCCCCGTGTTTTAGAGCAGAAATCTGAAATTTAGCAGTATTCTTGTCTTAGTGTTAGGAGTGTGCTATTGGCTGTTTGCCTGTTCCTATGAAAACCCACCCAAATGATAAGCTTTTTGGGGAGCCTGGGGACTGTTTACACATGCTCCAAAGAGATTTGTTATAGCTTCACAGGTTAAATCTCAGATGAGTCTGTCCTTACTGAATATGGTCTAGCTCAGTAGTTTTCAAACTTTTTTTCTTGGGACCCAGTCGAAAAAAATCATTTATGTCCATGACCCAACAACTGCATCGTTCAGTAATGCATTCCAGTCTTTTGGCAGTGGCAGCAGGGGGCATCACAACACAGTATGTGAGGGTCAGCAAGCCAGTACTAGGTCCCGAACCATAGTTTGAAAACCACTGGCTAGCTCTGTGTTAGACCAAACCAAGCATGCACCAGCTTAAGGCTACAAAAGAAAAGTCAGACTTTCTCTGCAACTGCTACTACAAACTGGCAACTGGAACAGAGAGGAAGGAGCATGTCTCTCCTGCAATGCTAATAACCCTCCTACTGGTTTGCCCAAGACTGTGATGGAGGAAGCCACTGGACATGAATGGGGGAGACAAGAGCCAAAGTGAGAGAGCAGAAAAGTTGAATATTGGGACAAGGAGTCTTGTGAGACTGGGACTGGAGTGGGGAAAGAAAAAAGTGTGACTAGATGCCAAAGATGAGCCTGGGATCTGTTGGGCAAGAAGAATAAGATGGAAAGATGGTGTGTGGTCAAGAGGGTGGGAGACAGGAGAGTCACATCTGAGAAGGAGCTATGGTGAATGGGGATAACTAGGACTGGCTGGGAAAAGAGACTCATGATAAAGAGCTGGGGGTGAAATTAAGATTCAGTGAAGAGCCCAAGATGGGGGATTTTAAGCCAGAGACATGATAGGAGAAGAGCAGAAAACTAGAGGCTGGGAAAGTCAGGAAACACAAACTAGACAAAGAGCCAGAAGGGGGTACTTGAGACTGGCTGGGCAAGGAGACTAAGGACAAGGACGAGTTGGTGTGGAAAGAGCAAACTAGGACTAGCTGGGCAAGGAGACATCCTGAGAGCATAAATGTGCTGCCACTAATAAGATGACTCTGGAGAATACTCTGGGAGCCAATGAGTGGTCAAAGTATTCTATACTGATAGTGTCGTGGCCTTGTGTGAACCTGAAGTAATGTCTGTGACCCAATATGCTCAAGGTGCTTGGAAACAGCCAGTCAAAACTGCTACTTTCAGGTGAGGGTTGAGAGGAAATGGGCCCAGATCCTGACATTTTCCATCTGGGGAACTTGAGTTCCTTCCTCTGCAGTTCTCATGATCTCTGTGATGAACACTGTGATGAGCAGAGTGTATATATCACAAGGGATTGAAAAGAGTCCTTATAATCGTTCAGTGTGTGAAGGGAGATGGATCTTCTCATTGAATAACTAGGTCCTTTAAAAACCTAAGTTCTCTGCAGTAATTTGGACCTCTTTGGGAAGTCACATAGATGAAGTCTTGAGGCCTGTCTCTTCACAATGACAGAGGAAACTGAACATACCACCATCTCAGTGGCAGACTGCAGACATATCTTAGCCACCATTTGGTCCTAATTGACTATGGCCTTGAACTGTCCCTTATCAGAAGCAATAAGCTGCTCAATTAAAAAAAAAAAAAATCCCTGAGTTTTGCATAGTTTTGATAGTCTTATTTTATCAATGAGGCTTGGTAGCTTGGAAAATGGAATGAGATGGTGGCCAGGGAATGTGCTTTCCTGAAAAAAGATCCAGGCACTTCCAGTCCTAGTCATAAGGGGTGAAGTTTAAATGGTGTTGGCAGCCCTTAGAATTGTCTCCCCCCACAATGACCAAATAGGGAGGCAGGTGTGAGAAGAGAAACTCTGTCTTTTGCTTAACATCTTAAGGTTGCCTAGTAGAAGACAAGTTCCTAAGGAGTAGCCCTGTTAGTCTACTTCAGCAAAACAAACAAGAGCTGTGTTCAGACAACAGTTTTATTTTGAAACAACACCCGTTGTTTTGAAATAAAAATTCTTATGTCCACACAAGTACTGTTATTTCGAAACAATGGGTCCCGTTGTTTTGAAATAACGGCCGTTATTCCAAAACAGTAAAACCTAGCAGGAAATCGAAATAGCTGTTGTTTCGAAACGGTTGTTTTGAAACAACAGCGTTTGGACATGTTGTTTCGAAACACCACCATTGTTTCGAAACAACACGTCCGAACACCCTTATTTCAAAATAACCATTTCGAAATAACAGCTGTTTCGAAAGCAGGCTTTCCCTTAATTCAAATTAACATTTTCTTAATTCGAATTAACTTATTTCGAAATAAGGACTTTATTTTGAAATAACTCATTTCGAAATAACTTATTTCGAAATAACAGGTTACGTGTGAACATAGCCAAGGAGTCCTGTGGCACATAAAATCTAAAATTTATTTATTGAATGAGCTTTTGAGGGAGAAAATCCCACTTCATCAGATGTTTTGGAGTTGGGGGAGCTTACAGAATGGGAGGAAATAAATGCATGGAAGTGTAAGTCATGGGATCGGGTAACATTGTAACAGGAAAACAAAGCAGTTGTTAAGATTCATAGAATCATAGAATCATAGGGTTGGAAGGGACCCCACGAGGTCATCTAGTCCAACCCCCTGCCAAAAAAAGCAGGACCACTCCCATTAGATCATCCCAGTCAGTGTTTTGTCCAGCTGGGACTTGAACACCTCCAGAGATGGAGATTCCACCACCTCCCTAGGCAGCTTATTCCAATGCTTCACCACTCGCCTAGTAAGGAAGTTTCTCCTAATATCCAGCCTGGACCGCCCCAGCTGTAACTTGAAGCCATTGCTTCTCGTTCTGCCCTCTGTTACTACCGAGAACAGTCGAGCTCCCTCCTCCTTGGAGCAACCTTTCAAGTAGTTGAAGGTTGCTATCAAATCCCCCCTCAGTCTTCTCTTCTGCAGGCTAAATAAGCCTAGTTCCTTCAGTCTTTCTTCATAGGGCTTGTGCTCCAGCCCTTTGATCATTTTGGTTGCCCTCCTCTGGACTCTCTCTAATTTGTCCATGTCCTTTTTGTAGTGGGGAGCCCAGAACTGGACACAGTATTCCAGATGTGGCCTCACTAGTGCAGAATAGAGGGGAATGATCACATCCCT
>ML682014.1:30534330-30548481 GCA_007922195.1 Podocnemis expansa
AGCTTCCCATCCACCATGACTCCCAGGTCCTTTTCTCCAGTGCTGCTATTTAGCTGATTACTCCCCAGCCTGTAGCAGTACATGGGGTTTTTTCGTCCCAAGTGCAGGATTTTACACTTATCCTTGTTGAACCTCATGAGATTCCTCTTGGCCCACTGCTCCAGTTTGTCTAGGTCTCCCTGAATCCTGTCTCTGCCCTCTAGGGTGTCTACCGTTCCCCCCAGTTTGGTATCATCTGCAAACTTACTAAGTGTGCAATCTATCCCATCATCCAGATCATTAATTCAAACACTGGGTAACAGCATACAGAGGAAAATGAGGTCAAATCACCTTTGTAATGAGAAAAAAAAATCCTAAATCTTTATTAAGCCCTGAGGCAATGCAATCAAATTTGCAAACAAATTCAATCTCTGCAGCTTCTCCTTGAAGCCTTAATTTGGTATTCATCTGTCTAAGCACAGCAAGTAGTAAATCATCAATGGAGTGATCAGGAAGATTGAAACACTTACTCACTCATTTTAGAACGTTGTGATTTCTGGTGTCAGATTTGTGCCCATTTATTATTTTGCACAGGCAGGTAACCCAAAGTCAACTATTACAGGGGAAGCCAAAGAAAGAAAACTACAGAATGCCACTAGTCATCACCTACAACCCCGAAGTCAGACCTCTACAGCACATCAGCAGGGATCTACAGCCTATTCTACAAGACTATCCCTCACTCTCTCAAGCCCTGGGAGACAGACCTCTCCTCACTTGCAGAGAGCCCCCCAACCTTAAGCAGCTACCTACCAGCAACCAGGGCTGTCCCTAGCGGGGTGTGGAGCCTGTGGCCAATAGGCCTCTGGCCCACCCCCCGCCACCGTGGCCAGAGGCTGGCCTCCCAACTCCTCTCCTCCCCTGAGCCACTCACTTTGTCCTGGGCACAGAGCTGGCCAATCTGGGAGCCAGGCTCTGCTCTGCAGCCCTGTCTTGGCCACCCCCACCACCAGGGGAGGGGCAAGAGAGCAGAGCCCAGCCTCTGGGCTGGCCTGCTCCGCCCCCAGGCCCCCTGCGCCCTGTCCTGGGGGTGGGACGCGCTGGCCCAGGGCAGTCGCCGAGTTCCACGCTGCTGACCCCCCACCCCCCACCCCACTGCCTTCAGTTCTGCACTGAAGACAGCAGAGAGGGGCTAGGGGACAACACGGCTCTGGGAGTCAGCAGTGCAGACTGTGCACTGCTCTGCTCATGGCAGGATAGCATGTGGGCCAGGGCGATTGCCCAGCTCCCCCCTGCCACCAAGGACAGCCCTGCCAGCAACTACAGACCTAACGACAGAACCATTAAAGCAGGCATCTATCCTTGCAACAAACCATGCTGCCAACTTTGCCCACACAACTGTACAACAGACACTAATACAGGACCTAATAAAACCACCTATGCCACCAAAAGGTTATTCACCTGCTCATCCACCAATGTGATTTATGCCATGTTGTGCCAGAAATGCCCCTCTGCCTTATATATTGGATGAACAGGACAGTCTCTGCGCAAAAGAATAAATGGACACAAAGCTGACATCAGAAATCACAACATTCTAAAACCAGTAGGTCAGCATTTACATCTTCCTGATCACTCCATTGATGATTTACTAATTGTAGTGCTCAGACAGATGAATGATAGATCAGGGCTTCAGAGAGAAGCTGCAGAGATTGAATTTATTTGCAGATTTGATTGCATTGCTTCAGGGCTTAATAGGGATTTTGGATTTTTCTCTCATTACAACAGATGATTTGACCTCATCTTCCTCCATATGATGTTCCTCAGTGCTTGAATCTTAAAAAGAGTTTTGATTTGCAGTTACAGTGTGACGTGCTCCCATGACTTACACTTCCCAACATTCATTTCCTCCCATTCTGTAAGCTCCCCCATCTTCAAGCACCTCATGAAGTGAGCTTTGCTCCCACTAAAGCTCATGCTATAAATAAATTTGTTAGTCTTTAAGTGCTACAAGGATTCCTTGTTTGTTTTACCAGAAGACAAATTCCAAAGGCGTAGTAGCCATGTTAGTTTAGTTCAGCAGAACAAACAAGGATTCCTGTGGTGTGTTAAAAGACTAACAAATTTAC
This sequence comes from Podocnemis expansa, assembly GCA_007922195.1. Taxonomy (NCBI): domain Eukaryota; kingdom Metazoa; phylum Chordata; order Testudines; family Podocnemididae; genus Podocnemis; species Podocnemis expansa. Next base: position 30,536,433 of record ML682014.1, read on the forward strand.
CATATGAGCTTTGAAGGGAGAAAATCCCACTTCGTCAGATTCTTGAAGATGGGGAACTTACAGACTGGGAGGAAAAAAATAAACAAAATGCCTTTATTTTCCTCCCATTCTGTAAGTTCCCCATCTTCAAGCATCTGGTGAAGTGGGATTTTCTTAAATTTGTTAGTCTATAAAAGTACCACAGGTCTCCTTATTTGTTTTGCTGAACTAGACTAACATGACTACTAGACATTTGGAATTATCTTGGTAACCCTTTTGTATGCACAAGGCTTAACCTTTAAATGAAATTTTCATCTGTTCTCTAGCAGCACAGCTCTGCTCTGAAAAATTACTATACCAACAGCATTATGAGTTCCATGTACATTATTTTCCACAGCTTCCAGTGTTGTTGTTGTTGTTTTACAAACAAGAAGATGATATTTCTAACAGACAACCCTGAAAACTCCAGTTGGAATCTGAAAGTCAAATCTGACTCTTTTCTTATTGCATGTCATCCCAGTAATGAAGTTTTTGCAGGACAAATTATGTCCCCAGCTCCCATTGCCTTAAGGCAACTTGCAGATATGTGATTGACTGGGCCTGTATCTAGAACTCAGTACACGATTCTGTTGATGACATACAAGCTGTTAAGCTGCTTTGACTCTGCAGAGTAACAAGGTAAACAACAGTAAAATTGTATTTTTGTCACTAGAGCAACTCCTATGACTCTGGACAAGTATGAAACAGAACTATAGAAGTCTCTAAAAATGCATCAAGGAAAAATGGCACTTTATGGTATTTTTCAGATTGCTATATGGTTCTGTATTTGGAAAAAATTATTAGAGAGAACATGTCAAAGGGGTGCACACTTCTAGCTAAGTTCCAAAGAGGTAGCCCTGTTAGTCTAGTTCAACAGACAAGGAGTCCTGTGGTACTTTTAAAGACTAACAAGTGTTTGTCTCCAAAAGGGCCACAGGACTTCTAACTACGAAATATGCATCATGAGGCTATCATCTCTGTACTAATAACTAGCTAGAACTGCAAGGTTAGGGGACATTAACAGTGCATAACTTTAACTATTCCCTTTACACTATCAACCACAAGGTGGAGATCTACATCACAGATTAGTTTAAAAAACAAAAAGAACTTAGATGCTATCAACATACAAACCTGTTTATCAAAGGTTAGCCTTTAGATAGCATGCATACCTGCAAAATGCTCTTGTTATAATGCTAGCATTAGAAGTGAACATAGTGCAAATCTGTATCAGCTGCTGCTTCTCCAAATTAGAATAGTGTCTAGTATAGGAATTATATTAAAATGGCACTTCCCTGCCAACTAAATATCAGATTTCAGAGGACATTCTGTACCACAACAGCTCATCATTATACCGGTAAAAGACATACTACAACACACATTTGATTTTATTTCTGCTCTGCAGCATATTTATATTGCTTTCAGATAAAGATGCTTAAATTGAGACTTGCTCGTGCTGACAATTTTGTTCTTAAAGAATATCTTGCTTTGAAAATGTATCTGGATATAGTATGTCACTACTACTACTCTTTCCTCTACAGAAAAAAATTAAAAACCACCTGCAGAGAGGAAATTTGTTTTCCCTCTTTTCCACAGAGTGGTCTGAATGCGACACTAAAGGCCAGAAACTCCTGATTCCTAATTCAAGCTCCGAGGCTACTCCGTTTGGGGACTATAGCAAGTGATTTATACCTCCCTTCCTCTGTTTTCCATCTTGAAGCAGAGGTTATAATATACTTAGCTACCTCATGGCACATTTGAAGGAGTATTGAGTTAATGTTTGTAAAGTCCTTCAGGGAAAATACTATTATTGTGAATACCATTCCTGTTTCTGAATTAAGGACCATACAGAACTCTGTAACAAGAGAGTTGCTCCAACATTTCAGCAAAGTGTGAAATCCCTTTCCCTGCTCTCTTTTTACTGCCTCCTCTGGACACCAAAATGTGGGTGTTTTATAATAAATTAAGAATCAAGAGATTTTAGATTGGAAGAGAGATTTATGAAGTGAGTGAAGATCTTAATATTTCTGTGAGGTTTTTAACCTATGTTTTACAAAGTCATTAAATGCAATGGCACTGTTACACAATGTCTTGACTAGTTCCAAAGACTAACCATGTTACTCGATTTCATCCAAAATAAACAATGAATCCTTTGGCACTTTTAAACACTAACAAATTTAGTAAGGAATTAGCTTTCATGGGCTATAAACCACTTCCTCAGATGCATGAAGTGAAAATTGCAGTATGTTAGATATATGTATACAAGCAAAGATGGGTGAGTCACTTTATTATCTGGAGGATTTACAAGGTCAATTCAAACAGTTCCAGAAGGGTAGCCGTGTTAGTCTATTTCAGCAAAACAAACAAGTTGTTTATTATCCACAATAGAGAAGACTTACAGGTAGGATGCAGGAACTACAAAATATAAGAGCAAAGTTTACAACACAAGAAGTATTATTTTGAATATCAACCACTCTGTTAAATAATTCCAGTTTCTGTCTTTTCAAAAGGGAATAGAACAAGACAAGTCGTATATATAAAAAAGTAGAAAAATTATATGAATTTACTGTTTATGGAAGCTAAGCGGATTAGCAATCCTTTACTAACCCTCAAATGATGTATAGCACCAGAAGTAGTAGTACAAAACTCCAAACATTGCTCTGTCAGTACAATCTTGACACAAAGGAATCATTTTTAAAACTGAGCATCTTGGATATAGTCAAACTGTGCTTGACAACACCTGATTTGGGGAATAGGAGAGCAAAATTGTTAAATGTCCCTCTGGTTCTGGTTCATCCATAAGCATTCAGATACTAAAGTTTCATGGAATTTTAAGGTCAGAAGGGACCATTTAATTGTCTAGCCCAGGAGTCGGCAACCCCCAGCATGCATGCCAAACATGGCACATGGGCCTATGTACACCAGCATGCAGGGCTCCTGACCCTGAGGTGCCATGACTGCACCCCCCCCCAGCTGGCCCTGCCATGCGACTCCTCTCTTCTGCTGCTCCTGCTCTCCAGCACATTTCTGGCCCTGTTGCTGGCACGTGATGAGGCGTTGGGAGGGCAGGGTTGGCAGTGGGGCTGCCAAACACTGCTGATTCCTGATCTAGCCTGACCTTCTGAACCTCATACAAACCATTACATTTCACCCCAATATTGTGCTCATTAACTGCTTAGAATAGAGTATTTTATACATCACAAGACTGAACTGGGCTGCCACAAGAGAGAATGAGGTGCCAACCAATTCCCAGACCCAAGGCCTATGCAGTGGCAGGGAACTATTTAGGTGAGAGATGACCATATGATCCTGCCTAGTGATCCACACCTCATGGTGTATTGTGTGGCAGAAAATCAAATCAAAACAAAAAGGTCCAGGCCAACCTGACAAAGGGGAAAATTTCTTCCCAACTCCAAATCCAGTGATAAGTCTGAATCTAATCACTGGAGCAAGATAGACAGCCAAGCACCAGAGAAAAAGGATTCTCTACAGCCCCTTAGAACACCAGCTCACCTCATTCAGTGTCCTTCAGCTGATGCTTTCAAGGGAAGTAGAGAAAAATGCAAAGGTCATGGCAGATGGCCACTTCAACCCTCTCACCCCATACACCAATCTGGCCACAGAAGCCTCCCTCATAGGTTGTGACATCCACATACGAGGTTACACAGCACAAGGCCCCTGGTCCTCCAGAAAAGCATGGATGCACAACAACGATAGAGGTTCATGCTGTCCAATGTGCCTGTCAAGCACTTCTTCCCCTCATAAAATTCTAATGCATACAGCTTCTCTTGGACAAAATAAAAGGTGACCACAAGAAGAACAGTTCAGCAGGAACACAGAGGGAACACCTAACAATAAGCAGCACATCAATGATCAAAGGGAATGAACAGGAGGATTTGTAGAATCATAGATACAGACATCAAGGCCAGAAGCAACCACCACAACCATACAGCTCAACCACCACCTCCACACACAAGCCACAGAACTTCTCCCGGAAGCTAGACTGATGAAAATCTTTTAGAAATATCTAATCGCATTTTCAAGACTTCAAGCAGAGGTAAGTCTACTACATCCTCTGTAGTTCTCCATCTTAAAGCATCTGACAAAGTAGGATTCTCTCCCATGAAAGCTCATGAGATAGATACATTCTTTTGTCTTTAAAAGTGCCACCAGACTCTTTGTTTGTTTTGCTGCACTAGACTAACATGGCTATCCCTCTGGAACTTTACATCCTCTGATTTCCAAAGGGGCAGCCATGTTAGTCTAGTTCAGGAGTTCTGTGGCACTTAAAGACTAACAAATTTATTTATTGCATGAACTGGGAGAAATTCTCTCCAATGAAAGCTCACACAATAAATAAATTTGTTAGTCTTTAAGTGCCACAGGACTCCTTGTGTGTTTTACATCCTCTGATAAACTCTTCTGATGTTTACTGACCCTCACCACTAGGGAATGGAGTCCTATTTCAAGGCTGAATTTGTCAAACTTCAGATTCCAGCTCTTGGACCTTGTTGTGCATTTGTCAGCAAGACTGAAAACCCCTTGCTGATGATCAGTTATATTACAGATATCTATGTATCTATACCCACAGTTTGGCTCAAGCCAAACTGCTGCCACAGGCAAAATTTCAGTATGCTGCCCAGCCAAGCTTCCTTAGAAGTCTGTGCCAGAGATTCACTCTCCATCCACCTGCAACCTTTCTGTGACCTCCTCCAACCCCTTGGGACAAGTACCTACTCTCTATCTCAGTGTTTCCCAACCAGTGTGCCATGGCACACAGGTGTGCCATCAGATCTGAGCAGGTGTGCCACAAAATTTTTTGAAAAACTACTCAAAGACCTCTGGATTGGCTCATTGGCTTATGAATATTCATGAGTTCATTTGGAAACTATATGGTGGTGTGCCTCAAATTAATTAAAGGTAGCAAGGTGTGCCATGGCAGAGAAAATATTGGGAACCACTACCCTATCTCACAACCATCAGCATGCCTCCTCATTCTCCACCTCCCTGGGGCCAGGGACCCTTGCAACCTTTCCTTGGAACTACTCAGCTCAAACACTCCCATTCCAGCCTGCAGCACTACCTGGCCCCAATGATTACCACATCTTGCCAGTCAGACTCCATAGCAAAGAATGACAACAGTGAGGCCCTGGCAGCAGGACCCAAAAGGACCAAGGGCAGTGCAGCAGCTGTGGGCTTGGATCCACATGGAGCTCACAAATTGCTGCTCCAATTGTGGCCAAACCCCAGTAAGGCTCATAGTGTCACCAAGAGCATCCCTGAGATGCTCAGTACCTGAATCACAGCTGCAATCTAACTCATGCCACCATGGGCGGGGGGAGGGGGCAGCCCAAAAGCCAGACCCTGCACTCCTGCCCCTCCCTGAACCAGTCACTCCACCTCCCGGGGGTGGAGCAAGCCAGTCCATGGGGCAGGCTCTGCTCTCGCGCCCTGCTGCTGGGCTCACCCTCCCCACACCTAGGGAGGAACAGTTAGCCCAGCGGAGGGGTAAGAGAGCAGAGCCCTGCCTCTGGGCTGGCCCGCTCTGCTCCTAGGCTGGCTGTTTCCCACCCTGGGGGTGGGGCAAATCAGGTCAGAGCAGAGGCTGGGTTCCGCCCCCCGCCATCCCTGCATGTGAGGGGCAGGGCACAAAATCAAAAGCCAGCTTGGGGTGCCAAAGCCCTTTGGGCCAGCTCTGCCGATCCTTTAGGTACAACTTGAATTCCTTGTACCCAAGTAGCTGACTTTATTAAAAGCAATTTTTCTTGGATTCTGACAATAAAAACAAAGCAATTCAGGTCACTTAGTAACACTAACTTGTTTCCTTCCTTATTTACTACCTCTATAATCTTTGCATCATCTGCAAACTTTATCAGTAAAAGATTTCATACCATTATCTAGACCATTTTGCAAAAATACTGAATAACATTGGACCAAGAACTAAGCCTTAGAGACTCCCACTAGAAATAGTCTTGCACATCGATGGTCTCCCCCTTTCACAGCTACAGCTGGAGATCTATCACTGATATTTTTAATCCTTCCAGCATGCGCCCTGTTAGTTCCATATACTGCAAATTTTTAAATCAAATGTCACATGGTGCTAAATCAGCACAGTTCCCTTTAACAATGAGACATATAATTGTAATACCTAAATAAATTTGTTTGACAAGGCTTAATTTCAATGAAACCATCATAACTGGCATTAAATATATCTTTAGCCTCTAATTCTTTCATAATATAATCCATTATTTTGCTCAGACTTGACATCAGGCTAACTGGGTTATAGCTGCCTGGGTAATCAGTGCTTCAGAGTGGCATCCTAGAAGAACAGGAAAGAGCTGGTCTACAATCTCAATTAATTGTATTCGATCCCTTTTGCCTACATACTTGACTTAACATTTTCTTTGCTTAGAAAACTCCAACACACGAAAAGCAGGAAAATAGAATCAACTTTTTTTTAGAAATAGATTCTAGATTTTAGATTCTTTTATTCTGATTCACAGATGGATATGGTGATAGTGCCAGTTGTTAAAAACAACATCATACAAGAAATAAGATCCTGTAGCATCAAAGAAGCCTGTAAACTAAGCAGAAATTAGTAATTAAAGGATCTAGGACCAAACTTTAGGCTTAAGAACTGTAATGAAGTAGAACTTAATAGCTTCAGACTGGTAAAGGGCTAGAGATGTTTGCCTGATCAAACCCAGATGTTAGTGACTAAAAACTAATCTTATCCAATGTTCAGTGGTCTGCATGACTCTTAAGATTTGAGCATACAGAACTATGCAGGAGATGCTATTTTCACAACAAGAATTATATATTTATTCTACTTAAACATTCGCCTTTACAGAAACCCTCTCTCTTTCAGGGCTGTCCTTAAGAGGGGGCAAGAAGGGTGATCGCCTCAGGCCCACAGTTCCCTGGGCTCCACACTAACCTGCCATGAGCAGGGCAGCACGGGGCCAGAACTGCTGCCTCTCCACATCTTCTTCCCAGTGCCTTCGGCACCAGAGGTGTCCTCTGGTCTGGGCTGGGTTTCACTCTCTCACCTCTCCCCCAGGCCAGCTATTTCACCCTGGCAAAAGGGAGGGCCAGACCAGAGGCAGGGAGGGACAGGAGAGCCCAGCCTCCAGACTGGCCCGCATCGCACCTGGCTTAGGGGAGGGGGGTGAGAGTGTGGGGCCGGCCCACACCCCCCAGCACAGAGGGGACGGATACAGGGTCCCACACAGGCTGATTGGCCCCAGGCCATGCACCTCCCCTGTGGACAGCCCTGGTTTCTTTTACAAAGCACCCCTTGAACAGTGGAATATAGTTCCTCATAGTCAGAAATCACCACCATCTGGTATTAATTCATACCCTCGGCAGTCTCAGACCAGACATTTATAGTGGTGCCAACTCACACTATTTTCTTCAAAAGTCTCATGATATTTGGTGTTCTTGTTAAAGTCTCAGCTCTTGGAACCAGCTGATCACATAAGAATCAACGCTTTCATTAAAAAAGTATAAAAAGTTCCTACGCCTTCATGGTTATAAGAAAAGCTTGTAAATGAGTACACCCAAATTGGCTCAAAAAAAACCAGAAAGCAAAACACACCTAAAATGTATTATTTTTTAAAGTATACCAATTCTGAAGCCAATGCTGATTTTTGGGAGACAGATATCTTAGGGATAACAGAAACATGGTGGAATAGTAGTCACAACTGATATACGGATTTTGAAGGCTATGTGCTCTTTAGGAAAGACAGATATAAAGGCAAAGGTGGGGAGTGGCACTGTATATCAATGAGAAGGTAAACTGTAAAGAAGTTCAAAGTGATGGAATTAAGACAGAATCTATCTGGCTACAAATCACATTGGGGAAGAAAGCTTCTAGTTTCTCCTGTTACAGATTGCCGGGATATGATTTAGACATGGATAGGAATCTCCTTAAGGTCTTTAAGAAAGTAAATACTTCTGGGACCTATGTGATTATAGAAGACTAACTTTCCAGATACAGAATGGAGAATATGTACAAGTAGTATTAAAAGGGCCCAGATTTTTCTGGATGTGATACCTGATGAATTCCTTCTCCAAAATGTTACTGAACCAACAAGAGGGGATGCCATCTCAGATTCGGTACTGGTGAGTAGTGAGGACCTCATAGAGGAACTGGTTGTAGGGAACAACTTAGGTTCAAGTGACCATGGGCTAATTCAGTTCAAACTAACTGAAAGGATAAACAGAAATAAATCTGTGACCAGGGTCTTTGACTTTAAAGGGCTAACTTCAGAAAATTAAGGGAATTAGTTGGGGAAGTAGACTGGACTGACAAACTCATGAATGTAAAGGTAGAAGAGGTTTGGAATAACTTCAAGCCAAAGTTGCAGGAACTAGCTGAAGCCTACATTCTGAAGAAGGGGAAAAAATAATAGAGAAGAGCCATAGACCAAGCTGGATTAGTAAGCATTTTGGACAGGGGATTGGGAGGAAGCACAGAATCTACAAGGAGTGGAAGATGGGAGGGATCAGCAAGTAAAGCTACCTGTTGGAGGTCAGAGCATGTAGAGATAAAGTGAGGAAGATGAAAAGTCAAGCAGAGCTGGGCTTTGCAAATGGAATTAAAACCAATAGTAAAAGGTTCTTTAGCCACACAAACAGGAAGAAAACAAAGAAAGAAGAAGTAGGACCACTAAACACTGAGGAGGGGGTGGAGGTCAAGGATAATCTAGGCATGGCTGAATTTCTAAGTAAGTACTTTGCATCGGTTTTTAATGAGGGTGATGACGAGCTTGAGGATACAGTTAGAGTGGCTAATGGGAATGAAGACATGGAAGAGGAAATTACCATACCTGATGTAGAAGCCAGACTCAAGCTGCTTGACGGAACTAAATCAGGGGACCCAGATAATATCCATCCAAGAATATTAAAGGACTTGGCACATGAAGTTGCCAGCCCATTAGCAAGGATTTTTAATGAACCTGTAAACTCGGGGGGGGGGGGGAGTTGTACCTTATGACCAGAGAATTTCTAATATAATTCCTATTTTTAAGAAAGGAATTAAAAGTGATCTGGGTAACTACAGGCCTGTCAGTTTCACCTCATTAGTATGCAAGGTCTTGGAGAAAACTGTGAAGGAGAAAGAGCTTAAGGATATTGAGGATAATGGTAACTGGGATAAAAAACAACATGGCTTTACAAAAGGTAGATCGTGGCAGACCAACCTGATCTTGTTTGAGAGGGTAACAGATTTTTTAGATAAAGGGAATGCAGTGGACCTAATTTACTTAGATGTCAGCAAGGCATTTAATAAAGTTCCACATGCAGAATTATTAGTTAAATTACAAAAGATGGGGATTAATATGAATATTGTAAGGTGGATAAGGAACTATTTAAAGGGAAGGCTACAGTGGGTCATACTGAAGAGTGAATTGTCAAGCTGGAGGAAGGTCACTCATGGAGTCCCTCAGGGATTGGTGTTGGGATCAATCTTATTTAACCTTTTTGTTTTTCTTTGAGCAGTGTCCCTGTCTGCTCCACTTTAGGTGTGTGGCCAGCCTCGCGCCTCAGACTGGAGAATTCTTTAGCAACGTCGACAGGGGCAACCCGCGCGCGTGAGCAGGGCTCGCTGGTTCACACCACCAGTAACGCGTACAGCCGCCTCCCCACCCCATCCCTCAGTTCCCGTCTTACTTTCTCAGTGTTCGGACGGAGATCCTGTTAACTCTGGCTTTCTCCCAACAGCCGTTCTAATGGCCACTCTTCCTTTACCACACTTCCTACAAAACCAGAAGACAGTAAGATTAAAAAAAAAAAAAAAAAAGAAAGAAAAGAAAAGAAAAAGAACAGCAACACAAGTAAATCAGAACTGCTGTAGCAGTATGCCGACCCCATCAGGTTTTAAGAGATGTGCTTCCTGCAGGGACGCAATGCCTGCATCCGATGGCCATCCCCAGTGTATAAGGTGTTTGGGCGAGGGCCATTTAACCCACAAATGCCCTCATTGTAAGAAGTTCACCACTCAAGCTCGCAAGGACAGAGAAATGAAATTAAAACTCTTCCTGGTGGAGGGCTCATTGAAGCCTGCGTCGGATCCCGGCCATCAGCTGCGATCTTCTCAGCCCACTGCCCCCTCTCCAATGCCCTCAAAAAGATCCAGGGGTGAGAGCAGTACAGAGGCTACCTTGGAGGCTGCTGGTTCCTCCGGTACATCTGCCCACAGAGGGCATAACCGCCCATCGAGCGCCAAGAGTGAGCACGGGCATGGAAAGACAGCCGCAGGAAAAATGGGAGCGCCGACCCCAGTAGCAGCCCGAGTCATGGCACAGTTAACAGCGCCTTCGGGTCCGTAGACCCTGATGGTGGTGCCATTCTTACAGCCGGTGTTGTGCACCATCTAGGCGGCATCGTCCCTCACGGCAGGCACCTTGCTTTCCCCGGTGCCAAGCGGCATGGTGCTCAGCACAGTGCCGCAGCCAGCACCTGCAGGGAATACGGCCCCGCTGCAGCCAGAGCCCCACTGTTCCCGTGCAGAGGAACAACTGTCCCTGCAGCCAAGGAAGAAGCATAAGAGGCACCATCCTGAGTCAGAGGACGAAAGTCCATCTGGGTCCTCCCCTATCTCACCGCTGTTCAGTATTCACTCCTCTGACAGAAACATCCCTTCCTTGAGCTTTTCTAGCAGAGGATCAAGTTCATCCAGATCACCGAGCCCAGAGCCACCTGATGACAAGGCTTCTCCCAGCCTACAGACACAGGCAGCCAGCACAAGTGATACACCACTGCCACCCTGGTGCATGGGCTGGCCATATGCGTTTCCGTGGCTAGGCTGGGGAAACTGACCTCAATTCGGAGTGCCACAGACTGTGCCTTTGACATCTCAGGGCAATGCTGGGACCCAGTGCCTAGCTTCAGCAATCCTACCACAGCAACAGTTACCATCTGTGCTACAACAGCTGCAGCAGTTATCGAGTCAGGAGGAGTTGTGCAAAAAGGCTGGTCGTCACTCCAAGTCTGATGACAGGAAACAATTTCAGGAGCTGTTCAAGAGGGTCGCAGACAGTTTGGATATTTTGATATGTGATGAGTCGATGACACAGCACAAGTTATATAGGATTCTGCAGTCCTCGGCCTCAACAAAGGTGGTGCTGCCTATGGACGAGGGTATTATGGAACCGGCAAACCAAATACGGCAAACACCTGCCACAGCACTCCGACGAATAAGACGACCAATAAGAAGTACTTCATAATGCCAAAAGGCAATGAATTTCTGCTTACACACCCGCAGCCCAACTTGCTAGTGATAGAGGCTGTGAACCAAAGAGCTAAGCAGGACCATTATAAGACGTCCCCAAGCGACAAGGAGGATAGGCAGCTGGACCTCCTGGGGAAAAAGGTGTATGCTTTAGCAACTTTCCTATTGAGGGTTGCAAACTACACCACAGTGCTATCCAATTATGACCATGACACATATGCAAAGTTGTCGGAGTTACTTACCTGCATACCTGAGGATAGAAAAGAACAAATTAAATCTTTAATAAGGGATGGTCAACTTACAGCAAGAACAGCAGTACAGGACTCCTTGGATGCAGCAGACACGGCTGCTCGGGCCATCGGCACAGCTGTCGTCATGAGACAGGCAACCCGGCTTCACGCAGCGGTGCTACCAAAACAGATGCAGGCAACGATTGAGGGCCTTCTCTTTGATAGATCAAAGCTGTTCAGAGAGAGGAAGAACGAGGTTATGCCGTACCCTTAAAGACTCTAGAGCGACACTTTGTACCCTAGGCATATACCCGACAACTGCCAAAAAAAGGAATCAGAGGTTTCAACTTTATAGAAACAGATATCCCCAGTACAACCAGAGGTGGAGATTGGAAAATGCTAGACCCCGATCCAGACACCAACAGCACCAGAGGCAAGGCAGTCAGCCTGCAGCTAACCCTCAACCATCTAGCACTCAACAGCAGTTTTGAGGCTTTGGTTGAGGGCAATGTTCCCTCTAAGGGGAGAGAGCAGCTGAGCAACTCCTGTTGCTCGCTGCGCTCCCCTCCCC
>ML682014.1:30553481-30706290 GCA_007922195.1 Podocnemis expansa
CCCCCCCCCCAGCCCCCACAAACTTACCTCGGGGCTGGACTCGAGGCAGGCCCAGCCCTAATTCCTGGGCCAGAGAAGCTCTACGGGGCATGCCCAGATTTTCTGGGCATGCTCCGTTACAGCTTTTCTGGATGGGAGTTTTCAAAACTCCCTGCTCCACAGGAGCTCCCTCGAAGCAGTCTGGCTGCCGGCAGTGCGCTGCCGGCTGCCTTCCCTGCGCTGGCGGCTGCGGCGGGCTGCGCTGCAGCGCGCCAGCACAGCTTAGAGGGAACATTGGTCGAGGGTCTGCTCAACCACCCCTCTCCAGTGGGCACTCTCGTAACCGATTCACCACGGTTTTTCCTCAAGACTCCTCCCCTTTTTCGACCGATGGAAGTTCATTTCATCAGACAAGTGGGTTCTCAATACCATCTTGAAGGGATATACCATCCCCTTTTTATCCAGGCCCACCCCCCAAACCCCAACCGTGTCCCTCTTCAAGGACCCATCTCATGAACAACTGTTGGCACAGGAGATAGACAACCTCCTCGCCTTAGGGGCGATAGAGGAAGTTCCACCTCGGTACAGGAACAGGGGCTTCTATTCTCACTACTTCCTTGCAAAGAAAAAAACAGGTGGGTGGAGGCCTATTTTAGACCTCAGGAGGCTGAACAGACATATCGATACAAGGAGGTTCAAAATGGTGACGATTCCGAGTATACTTCCGGTACTGGAGGAGGGGGACTGGTTGGCTTCCCTCGACCTGAAGGATATCTATTTTCATGTTTCTATCCACCCGGCACACAGGAAATTCCTCAGGTTTGTAGGTCTGGACAAACACTACCAGGATACGGCGATGCCCTTTGGCCTCTGCACCTCACCAAGGGTGTTTTCCAAACTCATGGCGGTAGTTTGCACCCATCTTTGAACACTGAAATTTCCTATTTTTCCTTACCTGGATGATTTTCTGATAAAGACACGGTCATTTCGCAAAACTCAACAAGCAGTGAGGGCTACTGAGGGAGTTTTCCTGTCATTGGGCCTAGCAATTAATTACAAGAAGTCCTCTCTCTGCCTCTCACAAGAGATAGTGTTCACAGGAGCAAGAATTCTCATACTAATGGTGCGTGCCTACCTTCCATGAGAACGGTAGAAGAACATTCTCGATTTAGTTCAAGTAGTCTGTTCTTCCCCCACGTTATCAGCACACACCTGTATGCAACTCCTTGGTCACATGGCAGCCACGACCTCCCTGGTGAACCATGCCAGACTCCACATGCGACGTTTCCAGCTGTGGTTTGCAAGTGTGTTCAAAATAGATCGTCACCACCTGCACCACCTCCTGTGCCCTCCGAGTTCCATAAGGGACTCGTTGGGTTGGTGGACAAAGGAGGAGAACCTATTACAGGGCGTTCCCTTCCTGTCTCCAGAGCCGGATCTGCTCATGACGACAGATGCATCCCTGACAGGGTGGGGGGGCTCACCTAATTGTGGAGACTGCCCAGGCCAGGTGGTCAGCACAAGAAAGACGAATGCACATAAATATCTTAGAGCTTCGGGCAGTGCGCAACGCATGCAGACACTTCCTGCCAGTGATTGCAGGGAAAATGGTGAAGGTGTGCACGGACAATATGACCTGTACATATTACATCAACCGCCAAGGTGGAGCACGGTCCAAAGTGCTATGCCTCGAAGTGATGAAGTTATGGGACTTGTGCATACATCACAGGATAGACATCTCAGCCATATGCTTGCCAGGCAAAGACAACACTGTGGCGGATACATTGAGCAGGACATTCAAGAACGCTCATAAGTGGGAGATACGCATGGACATTATTCAACAGGTGTTCCAGTTACGGGGACTCCCCTCAACAGATCTCTTTGCCACCCAGGTGAACAGGAAATGTCAGGCATTCTGCTCTCAAGCAGGCATAGGGAACGGAGCCAAGGGAGATGCTTACCTTCTCAGCTGGAACCAGGGTCTATTGTAGATATTCCCTCCAATCCCCTTAATTCCCAGAACTCTCTGGAAGATCCGCCGCGACAGAGCCACAGTAATAATGATAGCACCAGCTTATCCCAGACAAACCTGATATACCAATCTCTTACAGATGTCGATGAGGACTCCAATCACACTCCTGAAACTACCAGACCTTTTGACACAAAACAAGAGGAAGACCCTCCATGCATACCTCAGCAGGTTGCACCTCACAGCCTGGTACCTGGATGGTACAATGACATGGAGTTACAGTGCTCCCAGAAGGTCAGGGACATCCTCCTGAATAGCAGAAAACCAGCAACGAGGCGTACCTATCTTCAGAAGTGGCACAGGTTCACGATGTGGTGTCATCAGAACAATAAGGACCCCACGTTGATCTCCATTCCCAACCTTCTGGATTACATTCTCCACCTGAAAAACATAAACCTTTTGGTTAACACCATTAAGGTTCATCTGGCAGCAATAGCTACTTTTTACGAACCAGAACAAGAAGCATCAGAGTTTTCTCATCTGGTGGTCAAGAGATTCATGACAGGGATGCAGAATTCTTACCCTCTCCTCTGGCCACCTACTCCACCATAGAACCTCTCCATGGTCCTTAAGGTTTTGACAGGAACACCCTTTGAGCCCCTTGAGACATGCTCACTTTTGCACATGTCAGTGAAGGTGGCCTACCTGGTCGCGATAACGTCGGCCAGGCACATAGGCAAACTGGCAGCGCTAATGGCGAGTCCACCATACACGGTCTTTCACAAGGATAAAATCTCCCATGTGACCACATCTGAGGTTTCTTCCAAAGATCATAACCTCCTTTCACCTTAACCAAACAATACATCTTCCAACGTTCTTTCCCAAACCGCATAACAGCCCGCAGCACGCAGTATGTCACACACTGGATGCAAGACAGGCAGTGGCTTTCTACCTCCAGAGGACTAAACCATTTCGGAAAACCCCGAAGCTCTTCGTCTCCATAGCGGAGCGGTCACAGGGGCAACCAATCTCAAAGCAAAGGCCTTCAAAATGGATTTCAAGGTACATTCACGCAGCATACATGCTAAGGAGAGTTCAACCTCCAGATGTCATTCAGACTCATTCCATGAGGTCCATGGCAACTTCCACGGCCTTTATGAGTAATGTCCCTATAACAGACATTTGCCAAGCCGCCACATGGATGTCGTCAGACACGTTTGTGAAACATTATGCTATTGACCAGCTTTCCATGTCAGATTCTGCCGTGGGGCTGGCAGTGCTTCAGTAAGTTCGGGGGCAGGCTTTGAAGTTCCCCCCACCAGATAGAGAACAGCTTGGTAATCACCTAAAGTGGAGCAGACAGGTACATTGCTCAAAGAAGTAGTGAGGGATACTCACCCTTGTGCAGTAGCCAAGGTTCTTCGAGATGGACGTCCCTGTCCTGCTCCACTACCCACCCTCCTCCCCTCTACCTCGAAGCATTACAAAACGCAGAGCTGTAGCTCCCTTCACGGGAGAGAGGGAATTGAGTGATGGGGGGTGGCTGCGCGCATCACTGGTGGCATGAACTAGCGAGCCCTGCTCATGCACACAGGTTGCCCCCGTCAAGATTGCTAAAGAATTTTCCAGTCCGCAGCATGAGGCTGGCCACACACCTAAAGTGGAGCAGGACAGGGACACGCATCTTGAAGAACCTTGGCTACTGCACAAGGGTGAGTATCTCTCACTTACTGATTTTGACACAAAAAGTGGGAATGTGCTAATTAAGTTTGCAGATGACACCAAGCTGGTTGGTATTGCCAATACAGAGAAGGATTGGGATATCATACAGAAGGATCTGGGTAACCTTGTAAACTGAAGTATCAGGAATGGGAAGATATTTAATAATAGGAATTGCAAAGTCATGCATTTAGGGGCAAATAAGAATTTTTTCTTTAAGTTGAGGAAACATCAGTTGGAAGGGATGGAGTAGGGTAGGGACCTCAGAGTACTGATTGATCACAGAATGACTATGAGCCTCCAGTACCATGTGCCCATAATAAAAAACTAATGCGGTTCTAGGATGTATCAGGACAGGTATTTCAAGTAGAGACAGGGAGATGTTCGTGTCACTATACAAGGTATTGGTGAGACCCCATCTGGAATATTGCATGCAGTTCTGGTCCCCCATGATTAAAAAATATGAATTCAAATAGCAACAGGTGCAGAGAAGGGCTACAGGGATGGTACGTGGAATGAAAAACCTGCCTCATGAGAGGAGACTCAAGGAGCTTCGCTTGTTTAGCCTAACCAAAAGAAGGTTGAGAAGTGATATGATTGCTCTCTATAAATACATCAGAAGGAAAACTGTCAGGGAGGAACAGAAATTATTTCAGTACAGCAACAATGTAGGGGTAGATGGGATGGGTTCTGAATTATTACAGAGAATTATTTTTTGGGTGGCTGGCTGGTGAGACTTGCCCACGTGCTTAGGGTGTGTCTAGGCTTAGAATTGAATTTGAATTTATGACAATCAACTCAAATTCCATTAAGTGCATGGCCAAACTCGCCTTCCTCAATTCAAACTGAAGAACTCCTTAATTCGAATTGATGAAAGCTGACTTCGAATAGGTCAAACCTTGTTTGACGTCAAAGTCGGGGTCAATTTGAACCCAGTAGTTCAAACTGACCCAGTGTGGCCATGTCAGTTCAAACTCACTGAGTTCAAATTGAAATGGATTGACCTTCCTCGCAGGGTGCATGGCACCCTGGAAGGAAGACCAGCCTTCTAGCACCTGGAGCCACCAGCTCCAAAGGTGCCTCCACTCCCTCCAGCCAGATCAGGCTGGGGGGACAATAGGGTTCCTGTCCCCTGGCGGGGGACAGGGACCACAGCCCTCGCTCCAGCCCCACTTGCCACCTGGGGAAGGGAACCCCTCCACGTGCAGCTCCTGCCCCACTGGCTGCATGCATGGCAGCACTGCTGCGCACAGCCGCATCCTTGATGACTGTGTGGGGAAGGCAGCCCCACACATGGAGGCATCCCTGCTGGCCATGTGCGGGCAAGGCACATCTGTGCACAGCTTCTACCCAGCTGGCTGCACACCAGGAAGGCACCCCTGCATGTGGCTCCTGCCCCACTGGCCACACATGGGGAAGGCACCCCCCTGTGCAGTGGCATCCCTGCTGGCCGCGCACCTCCTGCCCCGCTGGCCGTGCAAGGAAGGTGGCCCTTTGTGCACTGGAATCCCTGCTGGAAGCAATGCCACCATGCATTGGGGTGCCTTCCCCACATGTGGCCAAAAGGGATGCAGCTGCCAAGGGGGTGCCTTCCCCACACATGGCCAGTGGGGGCTCTTGCCACATGCTGGGGACCTCACTCCACGCACCATCAGCGGGGGCTCTTGCTGCACATGGGGATCCCTTCTCCCCTGCCCCTGCCCCAGCTGTCAGCGCTAGGCCAAGGGATTCCTCCAGCCCACGCTGACGCACAGCCAGGGCAGGGGAGAAGGGATTCCCATGGAATCACTTCTTTCCCACCCCTAGTACGCTGTGTGTGGTGGGGTGCCCTGGCTCCAGGGAGACCCTGGGAGGGGAAAACATCCCCTGCCAGGCCCCTGTCTTCTGAGCCTGGCATGGGGAAAAACGTCCCCTGCCCAGCTCTAGACGCACCACGGTTAGAGCTGGGCAGGGGATGCTTCTCCCTGTGCCAGCTCAAGGTGCTGGAGCCCAGCAGGGGATTGGGTGGCGGCATTGCCCTTCTAGTGGGTCATGTTGCCACACCTGCCATGATACCCCTCCTCCAATTCTAATTAGCAAATCCAGTTCATGGACAAATTAATTCAAATTGGAGTTGCCTACGTGGCCATGTCAATTCGAATTGACTGAGTTCGAACTAATAATTATCGGTTCGAATTGACTAGTTTGAATTCAGTAATTCGAATTGACACTCTAAGGGTGTGTTCACACAGCACACTTATTTCAAAACAACAGAGGTTGTTTCAAAATAAGAATTACCCTGTCCACACGACGCACAGTTGTGTCGAAACAACGTGTTCCGTTGTTTCAAAACAACAGTGTTGTTTCGAAATAACAAACCCCATGTGGGGACGAAACAACGTTGTTTCGAAACAATTGTTTCAAAACAACACCGTCTGAACATGTTGTTTCAAAACAACGGTGACTTCTTTTGAAATAACTGTTGTCTGAACCTGCTATTTCACTTTGAGCTTCTTTCCTTAATTCGAATTAACAAACTGTTAATTCGAATTAACTTAATTCGAAATAACCCCTTATTTCGATACAAGTTGTTTTGAAACAAATTGGATCAAAATAACCCCTGTGTGTGAACCTAGCCTAAGTGTAGACATAGCCTTAGGGTTTATCTGATCACCATATTTGGGGTCAGGAAGGAATTTTCCCCCAGGACTGATTGACTAGGATTCGGGGGTTGGAGGAGGGTTGCCTTCCTTTGTAGCATGGAGCATGACTGACCTACTGGTGAATTCTCTGTATCTTAACGTCCTTATATCATGGTCTGAGGACTTTAATGACTCAGTCAGAGGTTACAGGCTATTGCTGGAGTGGGTGGGTGGGGTTTTAAGGCCTGCATTGTGCTGAAGGTGAGACTACATGATAATACTGGTTCCTTCTGACCTTAGAGTCTGAGTCATGATTTTTGAACACTTGGAGTTGGTAATAGTTTAGTAAACAATGCAGTAACTCCCACCCCTAGAAATGCTTTCTCCCAATCAAGTTTGAAGCAAAGTAGAGAGGAGAAATATGCCTTTCTGCACAGAATAAAGAGAGGACTATCTCCAGTGCTGTCAATCCTGTACCTTTCACCAGGATTAAATTAAATTTAAAAATATACAGAATTGAATTCACAATCTTCCACTGGAACCATAAAGATTATGCAATGCCTGACTAATAGGGAAAGTCACTTGTCAGGCGTTAGTGAAAATGATGATAAGAATAATTGCAAAAACCAATTACTCAACTCTTGCCGGAGGCTAGATCGGACTGGATTTATGCTGTGTTCCTTTAAAAGCTAGGAAGGCATACACACTAATGCCAAATCAGCTAAGTACAATCTGACCTACAAAACTCTACTGTCAAGTCTATAAAGACGGATATGAGGCAGATAAGCTTTTTTCAGGATTATAAAATATGCAAATCACAATGCCTGTAGAAAATGCATGTCACAGCCATTTACCATATCAGTTTCTGTATAAACATTATGAAATTAAAAGGCTCCAGTGAGAACATTTTAACTTTGACAAAACACTTCAAGCAGCAGGCACTGCTACTTAGTTCAGTCATCATAGTAAACTGTGGCATCACACAAGAACAAAGAAAAACAGACATAGCCAATGCCTGCATTGTATAACAAAGTTACTGGGGGAGGTGCAATGACCTGACTGTTCCTTCATTATCAGAGTCTTATGCTCCACTGCAGCCAGGCTGGAAGATCATGGATGAGACAGGGATGACGACTCAAGAGGTTTGGGTGAGGGAGCTGAGCATACCAGATCACTTACTTCTCCAGAGGCTGATACACATGGACCCACTTGAGAGGTAGTTCCTCCCTGCCCATAGAGGCTCTTGCAGATGGATGTTGGGAGCATGTGTCGTACCACAGCTGAAGAAGCCCACAACCTGTGATTGATTACGGGGAGGGGGAGTTCTAGGAAGGCAATATGAGGAGAGAGACTATTCTTAAGGGATGAAAGATCATGAGAAAAGGCAGTAGGAAGGGGAGCTCTAGAATGTCAATTTACCAGAATGTGCATTAAAAAACATGTGCTGTTCATTGACACTCTAAAACAAGAGAGCCAGGCAACCAAAACCAACAGTGTGAAATCTTTATTAAAGTTTCGCCATCAGCCCTATCCCAAGAACCTGTCAAGGCATACTTACTAGGAGATAATCTTAGCGCAAAACAAAGAGTCTGGTGGCACTTCTAAAGACTAACAAATGTATTTATCGCATGAGCTTTCATGGGAGAAAATCCCACTTTATCAGATTCTTGATGATGGGAAACTTAAGAATGGGCTTAGAGTAGAATCTTAGAGCAGAATATCAGGCCATCAGTGCTTCTTTTCATGAGGGAAACATTCAAGTTTATGTCTTTTAAATAAATAAATTTATATATATAAAATCAGAACAGAACAAAAAGGAAATGCTTCATTCTGACTGATCAGACACATAATACAGATGCTACAAGCCAAATTAATCCCTGATGTAGCTTTATTAAAGCTCCTTTCAAAACAAATCTATCAGTTGCAAACAAGAGATACAATGACATGAATCTTACATACAAAGCTGGACTAGAACTGTAACCCTGGAGCTCCAAAACTACTTCTATTTGTGCTAGAAGAGTACTCCCCTGAGTTTACCGTAGGTCCTATCTATTCCATATGCTAGCCACTAGAAGAATATATCATTAGTTCACTCAAACATAATGCTGTCGTGCACCATACTGCAAAGACAGTGGAAATTTCATTTGTGTGAGGACTACAAGATTTGGTTCCAAAATGACAAGTAAAAGCAATACTCTTTTACTATTAGCTATGCAAATACTTTCCACTTTCTACATCCTGATCTACTATTAAACAAATTCAAGGCACTTTCTACTTTTGAGAGAAAACACTGAATTCTATACCTAAGTGGGAGCTTTGCTTAGGTAAGCAGTGAGTATGGAGTGGAGGACTGAGAATTTTGAGTAATACTCACCTTCATAGGAACGGCCATTTTTATTTCCACAGAAGTTTCAGTGAAAAAAAAAAATTGCTGCTTTGAAAGATTTTTACTGTAAGAATTAAATAACCCAGCAAATAGCATTGGTTGACACATGCATTAAAAATCTTTAGTATTACATATTATTTATGAATAGTTAGCCTGGTATGTTACCTTTCAGTATATTACCAAAAGATTTCCTTTACAGAATACAAAAATAAGTAAGTCAAAACACTGACTCATACCCATCAGCTTCATGCTAAATCCAGTGGTATGCAATACTATTGTTCAAGTTTTAATAATTCCCCTCAGAACTATCTTTTGTTCTTCTGTCTTGTCTGTCAACCCACTTTAATAGCCACAGAATCTGCTGAATTCAAAAAGCTTCTGAATTCAGCACAGCTCATCTTTTTACAGAAGCGTACAACACAACATAGCAGTTCTTTTCATAGTACGTGTTGATTTGGAATAGATACATTGTTGCTCTTTCAAACAGTGCAATGAACCTCTAAAGCCAAGAAAACATGTCTAAGTTACTAAGGCACACATTCATTACCCATCATTGGTTGCTTGGTATTCCATTCCAGTTAGCCAGCAGGTATGCACTTCTGTGACTTCAGCTGCTTCAGTGAAAATTTAATTTGTTTGAACTAGAACATGTTTTAGAAAAACGCAAAATGGAATTTCACAGGCTCATGGCCTGTGAAATTGACTAGGATCCAGTCCTAGATACTTGTAGGAAAAGGTTTTAGTGGTGCAGCCCTCAGGCTAACATGCTAGTCCTCATGAAGCCCTTGTTGTGATTTGAGTTTGAGACCTCTCTTCTAGCAGCAGCAAATGGTTGAAGCTTTTATCAGCTTATCAGACTACAACACTGTCTGGCACAAGACCTACTGCTATTCAACCTGCTTGAAAGAAACCAGACATTTGACTCATTAAGTCAGTGCTTTCGGACAGAACATTCCATATCCAGACCACTGTACACTGAGAATTATGAAAACTCTGAAAGTACTATACAGAGATAATTCTCTCTCAAGGTGTGAACTACATACTCAGTGATATTATAGGGAGGTAAAAATACTCAACCCATAAATAGAAGAGAATCATAGGGTTGGAAGGGACCTCATGAAATCATCAAGTCCAACCCCCTGGGCCTTGAACCCAGGACCTTCTGCATATTAAGCAAAGGTGCGAGCCACTACACTATTAGCAGCCAATAAAGCATCTAGGACACTCAGAATTTACATATTCCTTACTCATTAAGACTATTTAGAAAGGGCAAGGAGTGGAACTGTTACCAAAATTACACTTGACTTCTTTCATTCCAAACACAGATATGATGTAGGGCTGTTAAGAAACCTGAGTTCAGCAGACAGAAACGTCTTCTGTCTGGTGTCCATGATCTTTTGATTGCCTGATGTCTTTATTGCTGTCTCTTTGCATGAGGTGATTTAAACCCATGTCGAGAGAATTTAAGAATAAATGCCAGAGGCCTTGACAGGTTGTATCTCTCTCCTTTCTGTTAGTGCCTCTTCTTCCATTTTAAACTTGTTCTGCAATTAGAACTATTTTGCCTCAAGTAAGAGGATATTTACATATTCTACCTAAAGTTAATATGAAGCTCAGTTCAGAAGACTTGAAGGACATATTTTTACATTCATTTTCTTGAATTAATTTGGTTCTCACATGAAAGATGCTTGATTAGGCAGCCTGGATAATGAAATCTCTTGTCATACACAGGGCAGATACAGCTGTAGTGCAAACTTTCCACATCTTATACATTGGACAAACAGGACAGACCCTGCACAGAAGACTAAATGCACACAAAACTGGTATCAGAAATCATAACACAAAAAAACAGTTGCTGAGCACTTCCATCTTCCTAATCACTCCACTGACGACTTGTTAACAATGGTCATCAAGAAAATCAATGGGACATCAAGACTTCAAAGAGAAACAGCCGAAATTGAATTAATATGCAAATTAAATTGGGTGAAAGCAGGGCTAAATCGTGACTATGGATTCTTTTCACATTATAACAGGTAATTTGGCTTCACCCTCCCTCTGTATGCTGTTTCCTAAAGTTTGAATCCTTACAAATGCTCTAATTTGCTGTTGCAGTATGACCTGATCCCATGTCTTACACTCCCCTGCATTTATTTTCATCCAGTTCTGTAAGTTCTCCCTCTTCAAAGCATCTGATGAAGTGGAATATTCTCCCATGAAAGCTCATGTGATAAATAAATCTGTTAGTCTTTAAGTGCCACAAGAATCCTTGCTTTTGTTTGCTTTACTAGACTAAGATGGCTGCCCCTTTGGAACTTTCCCCATATTATGACACCAGTGCACAACAACCTTGATATGGAGAAACCATCTACAGGAGCAAAGGAGGTAAGTTCAACCTCTATTACTGTTCACCATTTGGTCTCTGCTGAGATTGTCAATTAAGCAGGTTGCAGGAGGGTTAAGTTCTGTAAAACAGACATTGCTCAACCAGAACTGATTTACCACGACACATTTGATACAATATTCCAGCTTTCAGGCACCATTGACTTGAACTTGATTTGAACTGTTGACAAAGAAATGAAGACCATCTCTGATAGCAAACTCCTAAACAAGTCCGTTCTCTGAAGTACTTCTTCCAAGATGCCTACATTGACCCAACTGCCTAGCTTCTTCAGAGTCCATCCAAACCTAAGTTTCCATAGCACTTTTCAACAAACTCAAGATTCCAAAGCACTTTACAGTAACAACAGGTATTGGTAGTATATACACCTACCTGAAGGACAAAACATCTAATCCCACTCTAACATTTCACTGTAATGTCAATATTAGAAATCAACCCAAATTTTGGCAGTACATACCCCATAACTAAGCCCTGTCCAACATAGTAACTAAGATATCACTGTGTGTCTGAAATGATAGACTGTACTTTCTCCAAAAGAAACCATAAGTAAATAATCATTCAAAATTTTATTTTTTTTTAAATTAAAAGAAAGCTAGTGATGCACAAAGGTGCAGTGAAAAATCTTTAAAACATGCACTGATGTTTTAGGAGTCCAACAATTAAATATTAATCATCATCACCTTCCCTAGAACTGCCACATTCTCCATTAAGTGCAGTGCCTCAACTATGTATTAACATGTTTAATAATTCATAGCATCTCAGAGGATATAGATCTTATAGTCAAGAACAAAGTGATCTCTTCCTATAAAACTGTCCTTTATAAGTCAAATGTTTTGTATTTTAATGGGTTTGGTAGAATCTGATTTTTTTTTTTAATTTCAGGGAATATTATCAACCTTTATTTTTATGCAATGTTTGATTTTAATCAATTTTGAATTTTCATAGTAGTGAGAAATTATAGATTTTATGCATTTTGTTCTATATCAGTTCAAATTTCACAGTTCTGAAAATTATGAAGGTCAGACAATTATATAATGACAATAAATGGTGAGATAAAGTTAACGTGTTACTAATATTAAAAATACAAATGGTCAATATTACATGCCAAAACATGTAACAAATTTCCTTAAACCAAACTCTAAAGTTCTCAAGCAGTATTTTTCTTTTTGTCTATCTGTAAATTTCTAGTGTGATGAAAATATTAGTCCGTGTGTGTGTGTGTGTGTGTGTGTGTGTGTGTGTGTGTGTGTTGACTGACATTTCTGATAAAAGTCTAATTCTTTCAATTTTAATTCTAATACAATTTTAATTCCAATTCTTCCAATTTAAATGCAAGGGTGTGTTCTAAAATGGGACAGCATTGGTAACATTAGAAGTTAAGGATTACTGCCTTGTGCTAGAGCTAATCATATAATGAACGGGCTTGTAAAAAGAGAACCCTCTAATACACATCATGATGGACAGCTGATAAAACATCATGTATTCCTGGAAGTCTATAACAGCCTTTTGACACAACCAAGAGTGTCACTGGCTGGGGAAGTGACCCAGGGCATGGGCCCAGGCCCCGCCCCCGGCCCACAGGCCCCGATCCCAGCCTGCAGCCTCCCCCCCCCCCCGACCGGGGACAGGGCCAGGCACTGCCGCACCACCGCGGGCGTCCAGGCCTCAGATCCCCGGTTGGGGACGGGGCAGCCGTGGCCGCGAGCGGCCAGGCCCCACATCCCCAATGCGGGACGGGGCAGCCGTGGCCACCAGTGGCCAGGCCCCGCATCCCCGACGCGGGACAGGGCAGTCGCGGCCACCGCCGGCCGGGCCCCAGATCTCCAGCCCAATTTGGCCGGAGATCCAGGGCACTGGTGCTGGGGTTCGGGAGACATGCCCCGGAGTGCCCATTGGCAGCAATGCCCCTGAACACAACAGATCAGCCCTCTCATGCCACGGCTAATACGCTCAGTAGCAGATACATCAAAGTACCTTCAACTCTTGGTGGTGGCTGCAGGAGATGAAGATGCTAGCATACAACATAATCTGATGATAAATAACACAGTAGCCCACCTATTGGCAGGAATTAATTGATGGGGAAGTCTACAGACTGCTTCTCTCCACTATCCCTGAGCCAGGAAATCTTTAGGATAAATCTTGGATCCTTCTGCAACTAGAAGTAGAGAGCTCTCTTCCAACGGCTGGAGTCTTATTGGCTGGCCTTCCCTCCCTCTCAAGTCCCTAAACCATCAGTCTTTAGCATACACATTTTTATAGATGGGTTGGAGTTGAGCTTCTGTAAGACAGCTATAACTCTGCTTTGCATTTTCTCTTGCTTTAAGATGCAACAAATCCCAGAGTATGTGGCAACTTAACAGCAGGGCTTGCCAGAGATTCAGCTGGATTCCAAAACTTTTCTGTAAAAGTAATGGGAAATCAGAACTGAGACTGCAACATGGTGTGCCACTTACAGAGGCCAAGAAATGGAGAAGGCTGCAGAGGAGCTTTACTACAGGAAGCCTAACCACCTCCTTATTTAGAGGCTTAATGCTCTTTGCACAGACCAATGCCAGGGTTAATATTTGCATTTAAGTTGAGCATATCATCCTATCAAAAACAAGTCCCAAATGAATTAATACCACTACACTGACTTCAGTGGGCTGAAAGCAGAGATGAATCTAGTCCAATAACCACGACAATAAAGCATTCATCTAGTTTGACTGTTAAGTAGAAAATGAACTACACTGCTCACTGGGCAAATTACATGGTTCTTACTATTAAGAGACAGTGTTAAGGAGACAGGAATAAACTCATTCAGAAAAACTAGAACAGGTCTATTATCCATCTAACCAGGAATTTTGTCTCCTAGAGTGACTAATACTAGATCCTGTAAAGATAACAAACCTCTACTCCCACACATACTTAACATAGCCATTTCCTTCTGACTTCAACTGCCTACCACCTGAAGCATGAAGATTAGTAGCCCTTATAATTTGTTCCACACTAACTGGAAAGTAAGGTTAGGGCTCATATCCTGCAATGTGGAGAACAATGCTGTAGCAACATGAATGCCTCTGTGCTAAAGAGTTGAGAGATATCTATTGTTTTGCATGTCATTGTAGCTGTGTGCATAAATATTGATGAAATAATAACAAAACAGGAACTGAACCCTCTGGGAACTGTTCTGATGTTGCATAACCAGGGAAAAAAGTAATGAAACATGAAGCAAATGTGGGAAAGCTATTGAAAAACAAACAAAATGAGTATCTTTTATTATGTCTATCTTGTGACTAAAAGAACCTGAGAAATTAAACAAGCATGCTTGGGTTGTTTTAATGTTTCTGACTTTAACTTGCTTCAAAAAAAAAAAAAAGAGGTTGTTTTCCTTGAAGGAAGGAAGTTGTGTAATAGGTTTGTTCAATGATATCTATGAGATTGGGTTGTTTTAATGTTTTTGACTTTAACTTGCTTTTTAAAAAAAGGTTGTTTTCCTTGAAGGAAGGAAGTTGCATAATAGATTTGTCCAATGATATCTAGGAGATTGGGGGAAATAGTAAGTTCTCTTCCTTGTCTAAATCTCATTAATTTCTCTGTTACTGTTTATTTCAAGTATTTGAAGACACATGAGAGATACTGTCTAAAATAAAGTAATAATAATCTGCACGTTCTTGGTGTAGTAAAAGTAATCTACTCATGATTTTCCTAAGCAAATAAATAATAATGAATATTTGCACAGAAAACAGTCATTAGTTCTGTTGGACTGTGAAGCAGAATAACAGAATGCCTCTTCATTTTAAAGACCTCTTCATTCATAATTTATATATGGAATGGAATGTTAATGATCTGCATTTGAGATCTCCTGGGGCTCTAAAAACAAATTTTAAGCAGTACAAGCCAGCTTACCCTTTGTGTTTTACTTAAAATGCACCGCTTACCCACCACTGCGCCAGTAAGATGTTAGGCAAAAACCATATATACGGCAACTAGTTTGTAAAATTACACCAGGGTAAATCTGGCCTATTATGTCCATAAACTGTACTTGCTGTGGCTGAGAAGAGAAATTAATTGCAACACTTGGACTTTTTTGGAATAGATCTGAACCAAAACCCTATAACCAAAACACTCCTGATATCTGAGAAATGTTAGATTTCAAATTGGCCAATACAAATGTCTCAGAAATCCTCAGTTTATGTAAATCAGCTAAGCTCGACTGAATAACATGGAGCTAGGCCTATTATACTGATGGTGAATTTGGACCATAGCCTTTTATAGATAAATGAATATGCATTATTTGTCTTGTAATACTTGGCATGCGTATAGTGTCTTTCAGCCATAAAGATTCAAATGCTTTATAAACATTAATGTAGCATCTCTGTGATTTAGAAAATAAACTGTAGCAAAGAACTTCAATCCAGTGGTCTTAGAACAGATAGGGATTTCTGAGTAATTCAAAGAAACTTCTTTGAAACAAGAAGTGTCTGGGCTAGATATTGTTCCTATTTGGTATTTGCATGGCAAAAGTACTTAAAGGACCCAATCAGGTATCAGAGCCCCATTGTACTAGGTATTACATACACCAGGGGTCTCAAACTTGCGGCCCCTAAAGTTAGTTTGTGCAGCCTGCAACGACACTAGCACTATCAATATTTGCAATACCGTTGTATGAAAAGGTGTCAGTGGTGTGGCCCTTGGGCTACCATACTAGTCCTCATGTGTGGTGCTGCCCTTGGGCTAACATACTCATCCTCATGTGGCCTTTGTGATGATTTGAGTTTGAGTTATGTTATAGACCAGGGTCAGCAACCTTTGCCAACCCCTGTGCCGGCCCCTCCTCCTCAACTGTCAGCCAGTACCAGTAGCTCCCTCCACAGAAATAAAAGCAGGGGCTGCCTGCAAATTTGGCGGCAGCCATGGCTGAAAGTTGGAGGGGGGGAATGCTTCCCTGACATGCCGGTGAAAGGAGCCACTCACAGAAAGAAGCTGCCTGCACTGACTCCTTTTGGCATGCCTGGAACAACTCCTCTTGGGGGAACCCAAGAATGCCAAGGAAAGAAGCTACCCAGAGCGGCTCCTTGGTGGCTGCATACTATGGAGAGAAGACATTCCAGGCATCTTCTTTCTATACCATGCCTGGAATAGGGGCATGGTGGAGACCCTCCGCACCCCACCTGCCCCAAAAAGAAGCTGCCCGGAGTGGCTTTCAGTGGCTGGAGCCACAATTTTTGTGGCATTGCAGAGGGTGCCACGTGCTGCTCCAAATGGGCTCTCATGCCACTGTTGGCACACACGCCAGGGTTGCCTACCCCTGCTATAGACCATCATCCCCCACCCTATCCCCAGTAAAGCCCATCTGTTCTCTAAAGAGTTTATAATCCAAGTAGTATCTTACTTTGACAATACTTGGGCACAGAATCCTTAAGAGAAAATTTCTCTAGAATAAACATGTAAAGTGGAATAAGATGCTCCAGTATAAGGTATCTGCATACCAGTCTAAATGTCAACGGGTATAACCAGAAAGTTGTACCTTTGACCAACATAGTTATACAAGTGGACAAAAGTTAAGGCTCCCAATGTTTAGAAACACTGATGGACTATAAATGCTTAATCCAGTGTTATATCAACAGCAAACAATTTATGCTTGCTGAAATGAATGATTATATCAAGTACATGTAATCAAGATTTCAAAGATAGACAATATAAGGCACAGAGAGGTCATGCCAATGCCAGAGCTGGGGATAAAACAAAGGAGTCCTGACTTTGACCCTTAGATTTCAATTCTCTTTTTCATGGACTCTCTTGTTTAGAAAACCTGCCCCTTGAAATTCTTAAACAGAATAAGAAATTTGACAAGAATCAACACCAAAATCATTGCATCAAAAAAATCAATGTTTGAAGCAATAAGCCTCAAACCACTGGTGTTTTTTTTTAAGTCCCTGGCTCACAAGAATTTATAAATAATACACCTTCCATTTATAGTTTTTCCATTTTTTTTTATGAGGAAAATACTAAACAATTTGATCTTTTATGAGTTTCTGTCACAAAAATATTGCTAGCCCACAGAATGTTTTCCACAATTTGGTGCAAGCTTTGTTGAGTTACAGGATTAAGAGCACAATGATATCTAGAACTATTTCTAAAGCAGATTAAAGTCCTTATTCATGGCCAAATTCTGTATGTCAGGTCACATTTTTTCTGCTCTTTGTCATACAGTTCTTAAATTCAGGAAAATAAATACTTTCTCCATAAAACCTACTGTTTTTGAGGGCTTTTGTTCTCCAGTTTACAAGAGATAATAGATGCAATGCTGCTTAAAGATGAACTGCAAGATCCACCAGTTTTGCTGGTTTTCTTTTTGAAAAGCACTGCCGTCAGCCTCAGTGGAAGGGGCAAGCAGACCAGATAACCTCTACAAGTCTCCTCCTCCTTTCCCCTCATGCTCCCTTCAGCCATGCATGGCAAGTATTTGCACAAGTTTGGTCCCCTCCCTGTCATATAGTGAAGGAGACCATCGAGCCTGATATCATCTATTTTAAAGTCTTATTAATTCAAAACAGAAGCAAAAAGGAGGCTGCGTCTATCCAAGTAAAATATGATTAGCACTACAGAGTGTTCCAAAGGGGCAGCTGTGTTAGTCTAGTAAAGCAAGGGGTCTTGTGGCACTTGAAGACTAGCAGATTTATTTATCGCATGAGCTTTCTGTGAAAGCAGAGCTGAATCAATGACTATGGATTCTTTTCACATCATAACAGGTAATTTGACTTCATCTTCCCTCTGTGTGCTGTTTCCTAGAGTTTGAATCCTTACAAATGCTCTGATTTGCTATTGCCGTATGACCAGATCCCATGTCTTACACTCCCCTGCCGTTATTTTCATCCAATTCCGTAAGTTCTCCTTCATCAAAGCGTCTGACAAAGTGGGATATTCTCCCACGAAAGCTCATGCAATAAATAAATCTGTTAGTCTTTAAGTGCCACAAGACTCCTTACTTTTTTTTACCCACTAGAGTGGGAATTTATTAAACCTTATATGGAGCACTTATAGCTCACTGTAAACATTTTTTTTTTTAATTACAAAGTAGAGTAGTGTACAACATGTGGGAGTGCAGTACTGGTGTTCCAGGCAATTTCTCTCACCTGAGAAAACATTGCAAAATCCCTGTGTGACATAGCAGTTATCACATGACCTTTCAATAGCTTGTACCCCCTATCCAATCTTCCTTTCTTAAACACATGGATATCAATGCTGAAGTTGCATTAGTGACTGACTGGTTTTAGAACACTTAAGAATCAATATAAGGTGTTTTAATGTAGACTCTCTTCTTGACTCACTGAGTATCCTTGGACTAGTTGCTTCTTCACCAACGTCAATTCACAAAAAGGAAATAAATACTTACCTAACTTCTGCATAGGGGTGCTGTAGATAACTTAGGTGGTGTCTGCACAGTGATCTCAACATATAAAATGGCCATATGAAAACTGAGATTGTTATGAGTTTTCTTTTTGCCTCCTAATAAGCTCATTTCCAAAACACAAACCACCAGTATAACATAGGGTTGAACATGCCAGCTATTCTGGTGTAAATCCCTGTCATCACACATGAACGCACTCTTTCATATGAGAATAAAGCTCCTCTACAAACTTTGTGAAAATAGAAGATGATCATCAGAATGTTGTTAAAACACAGATTGACAAAGAGATGTAGGGATATGTTTGGAACAAACTGGATTGAGCTCATGTGCTTATGAACAGGTTTACCCAGCTCTGCCACAAATAGTTAGAGAAGAAAAACACTCCCTCTCCTCACAAAGCTGCTACTTTAGTCACAAAAAAAATCACAGCTACCTCATACATCTTGTCACTATATTCCTGACTAGTCACACATCAGCAATGGCATAACAAGGGTGTTTGGTGCCCACCGGTGCTCGAGGGCAAAGCCAACATTTGTGCTTCTCATAGGCAGAGCCATAACTACAGCTTCTGGCGCCCAGGGCAGGAAGCTGGAAAGGCGCTCCCCCCTCCAACCTCAATCTGGCTCGGGGCCTGATCCATCCTGATGGTGGGGAGGTGCCTCCCCTGCTGCCGGGCCTGAGAGGCCAGAGACCTGGCAGGGGGTGCTTCCCCTGCCATCAGGGGAGAGTGGCTGGAGACCTGGCGGGGGGGTGCATCCCCTGCTGATGGGGGACAGCAGCTGAGACCTGGCAGGGGGTGCTTCCTCGGCTGCCAGGAGACACCCCCGGAGATCCGGCAGGGGGTGCTTCTCCTGCCGCTGGGCTAGAGCGGCCAGGGACGTTTGGGGCAGGGTGGGCGAAACTCATCCAGCCCCTGCCCAGCTCCAGGAGAAATGTGCCTAAGGCAGATCCCTCTTCCAGGCCAGGCAGGGTCTGGCGTCTGCCCTTTAAAATTCTCTGCCTGGGGCTTTGCCCTGTTCGCCCTGCCCTAGTTATGGCTCTGCCCACAGGTGCTCCACACGACCTCACGCCTTGCAGCCTCCACCCTGCCCAGTACCTTCCTGAAGCCCGGCACTTGGGAGCATGGCCCCCCACTGTCCTCTCCAGTTGCTACACCACTGCACATCAGCTCTGATGCCCCATAATCCATAGTATGCAATTGGTAGGAAACCCAGAATTAAAGTTTATGTGATACCAATGCTTTTGGTTCCTGAAAGGTTTGTAATCCAGAGAACTGGGTTCTATTCTTTGTTCTCACATAGGCTTCCTGATGTGACCTGGGACAAAATGGTCACCCCAGTATTTAAACAGTTAAAAGTAAGCTACATATCTGCACTTACACACTTTAAAAATTCTGCACTTTTTACTTGTATTTAAGTACAGTCTGAAAAGGCACAAGTAATTTTGTTAACCTGCAAGTGCTTTTTTGAAATAGTTTTTCTGAAACAATCATAACCCTCTCAAGTGTCCTGGAATCTGGTTGGCCCCAGAATCCATTACTCCAGCTTCAGGCCCCGAGTTCAAGCTACCAGGGTTTTTTTTTCTGTTCACCCTACTGATGCACCAGTCAGAGAAGGTGGCAGCTCCACTTCTTTCACTTCTGACTGATCATTGTAAGCAGCAGCAGCAAAGTCTTCCATCTAGCCCACTCCAGCCACAGCAGCAAGGAGACTGGTTCCTAGACCAGACCAGACTAGTTAAGGGATGAGTCAGTGGGGTTGGGAAAGCAGAGCAGAGCAAAGAAGGGTTACCCACCTGGTGTGGTAACTAGAGTTCATCAAGATGTGTGTCCCTATGGATGCCCCACCTTATGCATTGACATGGACATGCAACATGGCTTGGAGAGCTGTTTAGCAGTCCTTGTCTGGGTCACATGAATGCTATGAGGCTGCCTTGCGCTGCTCTTGGAGCCATTTCAGCACTTGTGCAAGCAGATCACCCCCCCCCCGCCAGTTCCTTCTTGACCGTGGAGCAAATTGGAAAGGGTCCAAAATAGAGACGGAAGGAGGGTGGGTGGTGGAGAATCCATGGAGACACACATCTCGACGAACTCCAGTTACCACATCAGGCAGAGCCATTCCTGGGGGGGGAGCAGGGCCCAGGATGAATCAGTTTGTGCAACCCCCTACCCCCATTTTACACTTTGCAGGCAACGTTCTCTCTAAGCTGATGATGAGCTGAGCAAGTGATGGATGCAGCTGAGCAAGCTCCCTGCTGGTTCTCCAACTGCACCAGGACCCTTTCCTGCTGCCCGCTGGCTCCCCGAATCCATCCATAACTTGTTTGGCTGCATCATCACCTTCGAGGGAACATTGGACTGGCCATGTCATAATTTTTCTTTAATAAAATAAATAAATTTCTAGCCCTCAGGCTAAAACATTGCAGAGAAAAGCAGAAAAACATGACCTGACTTTATCCTAAAGCAGGGATTCCCAGCCTTTTCAAGGCTGAAGACTCCTTTTCACAACAAAAAAAATTTGAGCTCCCCCCATCCAAGATCCGGCCATGGGTGGGGAGAGATGTCCCCTCCGTGCCAGGATCCAGCCTCTGCTGTGGAGTGGTGGCGCCCCTGCCGGGATCCAACCCCAGCAGGGAGCATCAGGGCCACAGCAGGGTTCCGGTCATGGGAGGGGAGAGGCACCCCCCTTCCAGCTCCTCCAGCCACCATCCACCAGCACACCCCTGGCCTACCAGCCACCTCACTGGGCGAACGTCAGCACAGCTGTTGCTTCCTGCTCAGTGGGGCAGCCACTAAGGCTCCGGCTCCTACTGCAGCTCCTTCTCTGGCATAGCCAGTGGGCTCATCAGCCCCAGGCAGGGAGCAGGGCTGCCAGCCGCCTACCCACCACCAGGCTAGTGGAGGGATCTGGGCATGGGTGCCACCTGATCCCCTCTCCTGGCTGGGGCTGATAACTCTGCCTGCCCCTTGCCTCCCACCTGCCAGGGCTTCCACCCCACTGCCCCCATGCGGCTACTGCCTTTGTCTGCTCTGCCAGCTACCTGCATCCAGCTGTGGCTGCAGGGCTCCCAGGGGGCAAAGCCAGTAGGGAACATCAGTGCCACAGCTGGTTTCCAGCTCTGTCAGGGAGCAGTGCTGTGGACCCCCTCCAACACATTTGCGGACCCATGGGGGTCCGTAGGCCACAGGTTGGGAACCACTGTCCTAAAGGCTCAAGACCCAGAAGTCAGAGAAAGTGAACCCCCCCCCTTCATTATTTCTTTAAACATCTCTTGATTTTTATGTGAGTTTTAATGATATATTTAGGCCTGGTGTGATTATTTTTTAATGTTTGGGGTGTGCAGTACTGAATGTTTCATGGTGATGTTTCATCAGCCTCACAGCCAAATGGACAGGAGTATTTGGTAGTACTCTTCCTTGTGGCTCTCATTTTCTGTTCAAGATGGGCACACAATTCTACAAGTTTAATACAGTTAAACTTTTTTCTTAGATCAAGTTTTTGTTAAATTGCAAATTCAGAGAGAGAAAGATGCTATTTTTGTATGCTATCAAGAAATAAATCCAGTTCCTCCCTTAGCTTAGAGCACTAAATTCCAATTGCCTAACGTATGTTATTTTCTTTATACCTTCCGACTCTCTCTTTTGCTCTCTTATTTTAATATATATATATTCCTACGTTCCCCATGGCTTTGCAGCAGATCTAAGTAATGAAATTCAGCTACTGTTGGAGGATGAGAAGAAGAAACAATGGACATTTGGCCTCCTCTCAGATATCCTGATGTAAAACAAACAAGGAGTCCTATGGCACTTTTAAAAGCTAACAAATAAATTTCTTAGCTTTTAAAAGTGCCACAGGATTTTGCTAAACCAGACCAACAATGGTGTTGTTTTGAAACAACATGTCTAAATGGTGTTATTTCGAAATAACCATTTTGAAATAACAGCCATTTCGAAATAAATGCGGTTTAAGCTGTTTCGAAATGACAGTTCTTATTTTGAAATGACAGAGCCCGTCTTTTTGAAATAAGAAAACGTTGTGTGGACCTAATCTTTTTTATTTCAAAATAA
The DNA here is from genome assembly GCA_007922195.1 of Podocnemis expansa. Taxonomy (NCBI): domain Eukaryota; kingdom Metazoa; phylum Chordata; order Testudines; family Podocnemididae; genus Podocnemis; species Podocnemis expansa. The sequence continues at coordinate 30,576,010 of ML682014.1, forward strand.
CCAGTGTTATTTCAAAATAAGAGAGACGTGTGGACATACCCTTCCAAACTCAGTTATCACACTTCCTTAAACGTGAACAAAAATTTAGTTATGGTTCAAAACTACTCATGAAAATGATTTTCATCAGCTATTAACTGTAACCCTCCCAAATTTAGAAACAAAACAAAAAAACTTGTCTACAGTCCTGCAATACCAGAGAGAGCACAAAAACTCAAGGGTGGCTTTACAGCGTGGCTGCTCAGAATCTGGTGCCCATTAACTGAGTTAACTCCAAGGTAAATAAATAACCTTAGCCTTCAATCCACAATTTAATGAAGGCAACAAAAAACTTCCCACTGACATCAAATGAGAGTTGGAGTAGGCCCTCAGCAAAAAAACCACTCATTAAAGGAGCAGTTCAAAATGTTAACTTAAGTTGTAAGTGGAAATAAGTTTGGAGGACCTATCTCCCTGGTTCCCATTTTTCCACATCAGAGTCTGAAAGCAATTCCATCTGGTTGGAAACACTTGCTCAAGGGCAAGCCCAGAATCTAGTAGCATTAGCAGGTCATGATTCAAATGACACAGAAGTGGTCCACACTGGCTCTGGTACTGATGCACAACTTTCACAAGTTTACCTCATATGTTTTGTTCTTTTGGGTTTTTCAGGACTATTTTCCCCATCCCCAGCAACCAGAGAATACTCTTTTGCCTTCTCAGTCAGGACTGAAATATTAGTAGGGAAACTATAAAGTAACCCATTGTAAGCGAGCGCTGTGGCCTCCCTCAGAGCCGGGCCCGCAGGAATGCCCCAAACTCCCTCTCTGGCCAGGCTGGGGAACTGCAGGACCTAGGCCCGGGAAGCAGAGGGACATGGCCAGGGCAGGAAGGGGAAGTAGAAAAGCCCAGGCTGGGAGCTCAGTTGGGGTCGAGTGCTCAAAGGGGAAGGACACACCTGCCTGGAGAGAGCAAGCCAGAGGAGGCTAGGTCCAGCTGGCCCTGGCCTCTCCAGCCAGCCAGCTCTATGGCCCTCCCAGCCTCCCGAGCCAAGTGACTGGGATGAGAACCCTGAGGCGGCCAACTGGGGAGGGCACCCCAAAGCCCACCAAGCCCCAGAGTAGCCACCCTGCCTGGAGGCAGACCAGGAACCAGGGGAAGCCAAAGACCCCATGACCTACCGGCCCTGCAATCTAGAGGAGCTCCCCTCAGCGGAGGAAGAGCCGCCAGCAGCATACGGGCCCCGGAACCTGGAGGAGTTGCCCCTTGTCGAGGTGCACCCTGACCTGCTACCCATGGACACAGAGGGGTTTGCTGGGATCCCAAAGGCCTTCTACAGCATTCGGCCCTCCCTGGGCTACTTCCTCCAACCCTGACCCCTCTGGAGTTAGGTACCCAGGGCAGGGGAGGGGTCAGGGTTGGAGGAAGCAGCCCAGGGAGGGCCGAATGCAGGGCCATGCCATAGGCAGCATGCTTCGGTCAGAGCCCTGCTGACCCAGTGCTGAGCCCTTCGGTCCCCGCCTCGGACCCTGGGCTGAGATGCAGTGGAGAGGATGGGCCTGTGTCTCCCTCCTCAAACCCATTTCTTGGTTAAAACCCAGAGTAGTCCCTGACTACCCGAGCTGTTTAGACTGTCCTTGCCTGCCCCGCCTGGGGGCCGGGGCCAGAGATTTGGTGATTGTCTCCAGCCACCAGAAGGGACACCCCCAGAACCACCAGTCAGGGGTGCCCTCCCCATGGGCTGGAGAGGGCTGGTGGCTTACACCCATATATTACAGCTGCCTACACTTTCTCTGGCCCACAGATTTAATTTGTAAAGCTGTTGACCCTTTAGCCCTAACAGACAGACATTCATCAGATCATATACCGCTGTGTGTATCTGCACTATCTTTTATGTTCCCAAAATAAAAAGACTCTCCCAGCAGCAGCATCTCAGCAACCTTCTCTCTGCTCTGCCTTTTGCTTTAGAAGGCAGAAAATGACTAAATACACACAGGCTGGTAAAATTACATGCTGGAGGGGATCAGAGCAAAGCTTATTTCCCATGTGCTTGAAAGAAGGAAGCCACAGAGATTCAACAAGTGTCACAACTTTTCTTGTTCATAAAATCCACAATTAACACAGACTATATTAATGCAGAAAAGAATGTGTACCAGTCTATGAATAACCTGCATTCTTCAACTGGATCCAAGCCAGTTACCCTTGGACTGAATTCCTGTTTACTCTATAACAAATGTGAGAGACTTGCACTCTGCCAGAAGCTATTACAACAATAAAAACACAGCCACAGGCTGTCAAAGTGGGGAAGTCACAGAGAAACAATTTGTTAACCTCAAGGACAAAGAAAAAGATTTATTTACTAAACCAGGCAGGAGACTGCAGTCTGATTTTTTCCCCCCACAAAAAAGTTAAATCAGCTTTTCTTCTTTGATTACAAGCCTGAAGAGAAAGTTTTCTTCCTTAAATATGTCCTTTCGCATTTGGCTAAGGAGAATATTTTGTCTAGCCCCATGTCTTTCTTATATAGCACACATCAGCTAGCATGACTGCATTTTAGATTGGTACACAGCATTTTGAAATGATTTTGCACAAATCTGTGAGATAAGAATGTACTCCCTATGCAGTAGTTCAACACAACAGTGTAGGTAGGTGCTTCATAAACTCATTATTGTTTGAGATATTTTTACTGTGTAGTTTCGCAATAATAGGATAGTAATTTTAAAGCCTAAACATGTTATTTACTGGTTTTTCTAGCAGAAAAATATTTGTAGTCTCCATTAGCTCTTTAAAGACCAAAGAGTCTGACTCCAAAAACTAAACTTACTGAAAGGAAAAGCCAGCTTAACATAGAGGCCTATATTAAACAAGAAACTAAAAACCCCAAACATACACACACTTGTTGTTTATTTTATTGAAATTTTACTCATTACATCTTGATTGAATAAAATGGACACACTTGTATATCAATTTTTATATTCACAGATACTGGATTCCCCTTGCTGATAAAGCTTGAACATTAACATCAATAATTACATACATTCCATTATAAACTGGAAAATCAAAGTTTCTCACTGCATACAATTCATGTTTTTTCAAGTAAAAGTTTCTTTCTGTCATAGGTTGATCAAAAGTTCAAGTGTTCTGAATCATTCAACTGGTAACCAGATGATAAGATGAAAGGACAGACAGACTTCTGTCTCATTTTCCCCTTTGCTCTTTCTAGTATTTTTTGGTAAGCTCTTCTTACCCTCCTTGAAAATGGTTTTCTAGTCTTAAACATTTTCCTTTTAAATGCATTTGTTTTCACATTAAGTACATGTTTAAGGGCCCAGGAGCAGATGACTTGATAAGCCTGCAATGGTAGCACAAGCAAGGGATATAAATAGCCTCAGACGCTCTGCCAATATTTCTAGTCTCACCAGAAACAGAAATAGCATAAATCTTACATAAAAGCCTTTTCCACAATATTTCCAGTCTGATTTTGCAGACCCACGAGTATGGAATGATTAAACATAGTTCAGATAAACATCCAGACTTCTGGACCATTATCCAAGCCATACTGAGCTTCTGAAACTTTGAGGTTTACTCATCACCACACAAGAGCATAAACTCTTGAACTCACAAGCAGTAAGAGTGCAGCAAACCTTTCAGTGGGGGCTGACAGGGCTATGCCTGCTTGAAGCCAGACACAAATTCATCAGTAAGATCACATACCTATGGCATTACAATACAGTTGATGCTACCAGAACCAGAGAGAGTGACTGGGGAGGAAAATGGTCAGAGTCTATAAATACTATCAAGATAACACTGTCAATGAAGGAAAGAAATTTCTAACTGTTCCAGAAAAGGCAATGTCTTGAAGCTAAGGAAGAAAAGGTTTAGAGTGGATACTAGGAAAAATTTGTTAGCAGTAGGAGAAATTTAGCAGGTAAATTTCCAAAGGAGATAGCTGAAGCATCATTGATGTAGATAACTGGAGAACAGGTAAAGTAAAGCAACAACAGGAATGAAACAGTGAGTAATCAGCAGTCCCACAACAATGCCTTGATTTCCCCTCCCTTAGCACCAGGATACAAGCAACTCCCACTGCACTGCAGGACCCCAAAGCCAGACTGAATGGAACAGGTGACCTCTTCTGGCTTTGCAGTGTTCTGTGGTTGCTTAGCTTTATTGTTCTTGAAAACCATAATGAAGGAATTTTGTAAGCCAACAAAAACAGTAGTGCTAATTACCAAAACAAATAAAATACATTTTCCATCACACTTAAGGCAAAGCAAATAACCAAAGGCAAACAAAGTATACAGTTCCCCTTACCCAAGAAAAATCATCAGGAATCTGGGCAAACTAAAGTTCAAGGCTCTGAATTTTGGTGCAGCTTAGCTAGGTCATCTAGTCTCTGGGCTAGTATCCTGCACAAACTAGCGTGGAAGGAGGTGGTTGCAGCTCAGGATCTTTGAAATTCTCAGTTTACAGGGAGTTGGGCACATCTAGGGATTCTAGATGTCAATTTAAAAAGGTCTCAGACCTCAACCAGGGAAAAAGGGGAAACTCTCACCAACTTTTCTCCAGAGACCTTGCCAATGAGAAGAATAGGGAACAATGGCGTGAAGAACACACAGAGCCCCTTCCATGGTAGGGAAAAAGAAACACAGAGCCATTGGCATGGAGGTGGGTTGAGGGAGTCATTTAAGTAGATGGCATACAGAGCCGGGGAAAGGGAAGGAATGGAGGAACGCAAGAAGTCCCTGGTGTCCAATATGCTCTCCCTACAGAAGCAACTGCATATAACCCTTTTATATACCACTCTGCAGTGCTCCTAAGGATGCAGATGAGCAGAGACCCAGGATACAGCTACACTACAAAATTAGGTTGACCTAAACTACATCAGTGTACAAACTCTGCAGTAATTAAAATCAGTTTTGCATGGTCCATGCTTCTCTCCTCGTGTAAGCACTGCATGTCCTCCACCTGGAGCACTTGCACTAATTGCACTATCACTGTTGGGCATTGTGGGACAGATTATGAAAACTAGTAACAATTGAAGTAATCAACACAGTGTCTACACTAATACCACATCAATCTAACCACATCAACTTTGACTCTACGTTGCTCATGGAGGTGGAGTTAAGTCCACATAGAAGGACCATTACTTTGGTAGGAGCAAAACAAACAAGGAGTCCTGTGGAACTTTTAAAGACTAACAAATTTATTTATCACGTGAGCTTTCATGGGAGAAAATCCCACTTTGTCAGACACTTTGAAGATCATGTGATATTAAAAAGTCTGTATGAGTGCCACTAGACTCCTTGTTTATTTTGTTGGACTAGACTAACAAAGCTATCCCTTTGGAATTTGGTAGGAGCAAAATATTAGCTTAGACATTTAAATAGTTAGGTCAGCGTAAACTGCCTTGCATCACCCTAACTCTGTCCTTAACCTCCCTAGCACAGACAGGAAAACAGTTTTTACTGCACAGAGTTAACATACAGGGTCTATGTAAGCTCTGGTCTGGTTTAAGAAGTTCTGGAAGGTACTGCTGATTACACTATATGATCTTCAGTTATTTGGAGGTCACTTGTGTTATGCTGCAATGAGGCTTTGACAGTTAAATCAAATTCACATCAAGGATTAGTGATTCATTGTCAAAGATTTCAGTTAGGGGCCTCCGTCAAAAATCTTCTGCCTCAGTCAGTGGTACACATGTTGTTCCTTGTTAAAACACTTTTCTCTCCCCAGCTCAAATCAACCCCCACCCCTTTTGCCCTCCATCAACTGCTCCAATATCTTTTGAACATCATACTTCATCCTCCCCAATATGCCCATGAAGCAAGTCTACGTGGCAGAAAATCTTCTCTTATACTCTTGTAGGAGCTAGCTAGTCTTCTTTGACTGATGATGTGTGTGGTGATGGGGAGGACAACATTTTGTCCTTAGCTGGTGGTGAAAGAAATTGGGATCTTCAGCTCTTTGGACTCTTGGTTGGGACTGAACAGACAGTCATAAGAGGGCAGGCTGCAAGTGGACCCCTCACAGTGACAGCATTTTGGTGGTATCGGCTTGCCTCCCTGTTCACTGTTGGAGTCACTGGCAAGAACTGGGGCTGTAGGGAGGAAGTTATTTATTTGGCACATGCAATTCTGTCAAGTAAGCCAAGTCACAGCATTCTTCTCAACAATGTTCAAGGCATGAAGATTTCCAGGAAGTTCAGTCACTTTGTAGTCCTCAACAATGTGTCTTGATTTGTGGCTGCTCAAATCTGTCTCTAAACCACCACTGAAATTCCACAGCAGCACAAATTCCATGTCAGATACAAAACCACGTCAGAAGGCTCCACTGGGGTAAATCAAACCCAGGCTGACATTGAGTGGGGTCAGAGACAAGATAATTATTGATCACCTTCTCTGCAGACCATGAAGCTTTGCCACACATCCTCTACAATAAATCCTTCAACCAATAAACTTATCTACAAGGGTGCCATGAAGGCAAATGACTGTGGTGGATAAAGTCAGTCTTTCATTAGTGGTAGATGTGGCATATCACAGAGTTTCATCACAAGCCTTGCTATGCTTTCCTCTCTGTGAAACTGGGCAGAGCAGTATTGCAGAGAACTGGTAACCATGGTAAGAAGTAGATTTAATAATAATGCACACAGTAGAATTTAATTGTACATCAATCATCTTTGTGTGAGACAAAAGAACCCGTACTGAAGTGTAGTTCTCTGCTGTTGAATAGCAGAGCAGCAAGGCTGAAGTGCATAATGTTTGGACATCGATGCTTAATGTTATTCTGACCAGTTTTCCAATCAGGTTGTTGTACGTTTTGACCTTCATTGCTGTATTTGTAAGATGGTCACAATATGTGAGAGTTCTACCTAGCGTGACCTAACATGACACCTAGATAGACCAAGTGTAAGTCAGGGCACAGCTACAGGTGGCCCTGAGAGGTCCAGGGCCCAACCAGTTTGAAAAGAGGCCCACTTAGCTATTTGTGAAGCTTTTCTCACCAGTGGGTAGCCGCTTGGCTTCCCGAAATTCCTATTTCCCATCACATTGCAGGAAGCAGGAAGAGATGGTTACTAACCTTCTGTAACTGTCATTCTTCAAGATGTGTTGCTCACATCCACTCCAATCAGGTATGCACACACCTTGCTCATGCCCACCAGAAGATTTTCCCTAGCAACACAGAGGGTTGGCTACAGAGCCTCCTGGAATCACATGTCCATAGTGCTCCTTATAAGAGCTCGCCAACCCTCCACTCACCAGTTCCTTCTTGCCAAGGATCTGACAAAGGGGCAGATGGGCGGGTCTGGAGTGGACGTGAGCAACACATCTCAAAGAATGACAGCTACAAAAGGTTAATAACCATCTTTTCTCCTTCAAGTACTTGATCATGTCGACTCCAACTAGGTGATTCCCAAGCACTTATCAGTGGGGGGGTCGGAGATCATCGGGTTTTGACTTCAGTACTGCTCTGCATCTTCTACCAAGTGTCGGGTGATGGCAGAGTGGACCGCAAACATGTGAATGGAGGACCATGCTGCTGCTCTGCAAATGTCCTGAATGGGAACCTGAGCCACAAATGCAACTGAAATAGCTCGAGCCCTTGTTGAATAAGCAGTGACTTCTCTCTGGTGTCTTCAGAAAGCAATCTCACCTAATGATGTGGAGATACCCACCAATCTGAACTACCTGCTTCATCTTAAACAAGATGGTCAATCTGCATCATCCCTTAAGATCCATCTGGCAGCAGTCTCCTCCTTCCATGGACCAGTAAATGGTTTTTCAGTTTTCTTAACCCCAATTGTAAATTGCTTTCTTAAAGGCCTTAGCAGAAAATTCACACAAGCCTTCAAACTGGTACCACAGTAGAACCTCAACTTGGTGCTCCATGCCATTTCTTCACAGATGATTTCCTTTTGGATCACATTCTGTATTAAGATACGTTATATCTTAGCAAAGAAACCAGTCCCAGAAAACTTTCTACTTTGCAAGGTATATTGATCTTGTGGAGGATTTCCTACTTTCTAGCAATAGCTCCCTAACCTGCCATGATCACTGTAGCTCCTATTGATTGAACCATGGAGCTTCCAGGCTATTAAATGGAGAGACTAGAGGTTTGGATGTCATAATAGACCCAGGGTCTGCAACCTGTGGCTTTGGAGACATGTGGCAGTTTGGTTGCTCCCCTGTGGCTCTGGGATCTGGATTACCCCCCACCCCATCACTGGGGGATTCTGTAAGTAGCCTGTACCCCAGCTCTGGGCCTGTTCTGCCACTGGGGGCCCTATGGGTTGCTCATGCCAGGCTCTGGACTACCACCACCACCAGTGGACCCTGTGGGTGGCCCACTCCTGGTTCTGGATTCCCCCTCACCAAGAGACCCTGGGGCAGGTACCCTGGCCCAGCTCCCCCCAGCTCCCACTAGGAGGCTACACCCATTGCAGCTCTCAAAACACTTGATTATTGAAGGAAGTTTTAAAAATGGTTCTCTTTCTTGATCCCGAAGTTGCAAGCTACTTTCCAAAGGAGATCCTGATATGCCCTATTGTCCTCCAAGGGATGGGCTGGAATGGCCCCCACTATTGCCTCATCCACTGAGCAAGAGAAAGACTCCTTCATTTGACCAAAGTCCCCTGAGTCAGCATCTGGAGTCTCCATCAGTGCCATTGGGTCAGGTGCCTCTTTGGTGGCACCGGTAACATCGATCTCAGTGCCAGCGCTTCTGGTGCTGAGCTGTAGTTTAGCGGTAGATCTCTGCCAGTCATAGTGTCTGGTCAGGAAGCTGCTTCATACCTGACATGAGGGGTCTACTCCCTGAAGTCACTGAGAATGACTGAGTGGATTGTGGCCCTTGTGCCTGATGATAGGCTCACAGTGTCCAGAAGGGCCAACTGTTTGGGTTTTGCCATTGCGGCATCCACAGTACAGAAAAGGGCTGTGACCCTTTATGATCACGGTGCCGGCAGACAGAGTGAGAGTGGCTTCTTCATGAGGCAACAGATCCTGCTTTCAACTGTGAAGGTGATTTGCTCCTTGGCAACCAGAGAAGTGCTGTGGACCTTGGTGCCAGTCATTGATGCTGGGGTGAAGGATGTGGTAGTAGTGTCAGTTTACCTTTTGAATGTACCATCTGACATGGAAGTGAGGGTGAGGTGTCAGATTTCTAATGTGGCAGCGCCGTGGTTTCTATAAAGTCTCTGGCCGCTTTAAAAGTCTATGGCGTAGAGAGGAATCAGATAACATCTACCTCCTCCACTACTCCCCTGAGATGGAGGCACCTGGAACTGGAATCGACACTCCCCTTTCCAGGGCCAGAGTCAATGGTGGAGGCAGTCAAGAGGCGGTGATTCCATTGCCCAACATCAGTCACATGGCACTCATTCCTCTGTTGCTCACTTTGGGCTTCAGTAACCAGTCCCTCTCCAATCAGTGTTTCTTTTTTGGCACCGGAGAATAAGAGTGGTCCTTGGATTTTTCTTCAGTGCCAGTGGTTGCTGGTGCCAGGAGTCCTCACTGTCCTTTTTCTGTGCTGGGTCCCTGAGCCGGTTCTGAGAAGCTGGCAGAAGGGCTAAGTGCTGCTTCCATGAGAAGATTAAGTCTTTGGGATCATTCTTTCTAAACCCTCGGGTGGAAAGACTTGCAGATTTTGCACTTCTCCCTCAAGCAGGCTTTGCCTTGCCAGTGTTTCCCAACCTATGTGCCATGGGTGTGCCCTCAGACCTGAGCAGGTGTCCCACGGAATTTTTTTGAAACATTACTCAGAGAGTTCTGGATTGGCTCATGAACATTCATGAGTTCATCTGATGATTATATAGTGGTGTGCCTCAAAATAATTAAAGGTATCAAGGTGTGCCACAAAAGAGAAAAGGTTGGGAAGCACTGGCACAGGCACTTTAAGCAAGTGGAATGTGGGTCACTTTTAAGCTTAGGCTTTTTACACACTACACATGGCTTGACGACTGTGGACTGAGGCCAGGGCCATCCCTAGGGGGTGCAGGGCCCCAGACAAATCACCCTCTATGAGACCTCTAATCACCCCCCTGGCACTTGGGGGGGGGCAGGGATGGCTGGCCCAGGGGAGGGGCAGGTCCCTGCACCAGCCATCCCATGCCAGAGACTGGGCGAACCGGCCGAAAGGGCAGCCCAGTTCAGCACTGGTGGTCTACCCTCCCGCTCCTCCCTCCTTGGCACATGCGCTGCTTTCGGCTCTGTGTCGGCGCAATGAGGAGGAGACATGAGGCAGCGCAGCCGGGGGGGGGCACTGATACAGGCCCCGCGCTGCCTCCTGCCCCCTCCCCACTCTTCCAGCACAGAGCCAAGATCAGTACACGTCGGGGGGGGAAGGGGGGGCAGATTGGCAGCACTGAACCTGATCACCACTTTTGGCTGGCTTGCCCTGTCCCTCACTTCGGGGGGGGGGGGCAGCTACCCTAGGGATGGCCCTGACTGAGGCATACCCCTGTCCCTAAGGTAGGGAAGCAGACCCTTAGGAAGAATGTGTGTTGACTAATAACAAACTGTAACTCTAATACTGAGAAAAACTCTAACAATGGTAGACCAAGGAAGAATGAATTTAGATTGCTAGGGGTAGATCTCTTGTAGACAAAAGAACATATATTCCAACTAGCCGTCACAGGTAGTAAAAAAGGAACTGGTGAGGGGAGGGTGGGCAAGCTTTTATAAGGAGTGCTATTGATGCATGATTCAAGGGGGCTTTGTAGCCGACCCTCTGGGGTTGCTAGGGAAAATCTTCTGGCAGTCGTGCATGAGGTGCATGCACACCTAATTGGAGTCAGCGTGAGCAGGCACTTGAAGGAAAAGTTCAGGTTGTTCAGCCAGCCCACTCCTGTCTGAGGCTCCAGTTTCCCTTGGTCTCTGGCCAGAGGAGTAGTAGCACCACTGTCCCAATTATAATCTCTAGTCCAGTTGTTAGGACAATTGCATAAGATAGGGAGACCTACTCTGAAACAGACCCCAAACAAGACTTTTTTCATTCAATATAAATTCCATATCAGGTTCCAGCAACAACTGACATTTTGTTTTGGTTTTCTGCTTCATTTGTGTTTAATTGGAACTGCCACCAAATGCAAGAAGTCTTTCTTTGCCCAGCTCTGTTGGCCACTCCAATAATGCTGACACTGCACTGTGCTTATGGCACTTTTTGAAATGATGCTAGAAGCAAATGATGTTTATAATTCCACACAATATATTGAAAACAGTCAGGACCAATACCACTAGATTTAATTAATATTTCCTCAAGATGTTCATGTTTAGTGACTAGTACCATGAGCAGTACCAGCCCAACACTTCTGGTAAACCAAGTCCTATCTGTGGAATAGGGATAACATGATCAGTGGTCTCACAAGCTACCATAACCTATGTTACTACCCTATCAACATTCCTCAACTCTGTAACCTAGCACTACAGCTGCATTAGCAAAAAAAAGCTATTAGTGTTCCTAGTGTAGACAATGAACAATAGTAATGTCAACTGGACTCTATGAATATTCATTCCTTATCCTCTCTGATGAGACTGGTGACATTCCACCAAAAATCCATGGCGAAAGTTAGTTTACATAAGCATGAAAATAGAAAGAGAATGAGAATGACAGGCAAAAATTAAATAATATATGGAGACTAAGAGAAATAAAGGCTTAAGCTGTATTTACAAAGAAATAACCCGGGCTTCCAACTCAGCACCAGCAACACTACCAAACACAAAATTCTCTGTTAGCTCAGCAACTAACCTTACATACATGTCACACTCCTGTGACTGTTTTTCCAACTATAGTGTTTGAGTAGCTATACCATCTATAATATACCACTTTATGTGATGCAAAAAGATTTGCATGCCCTTTCTCAATGCATGCTGGAAGATTCTGGTCCAAGAATAATTACCACATTTTAGACGAGAAAATATACTTTTCATATTCATTCACAAAACCCATCTAGTACAAATGAAATATCTCAATAATATTTTTCATACAGACTTTAATGTAACTGATGCAGCTGATAAAGCATCTGATTAAACCAGAAGTCTCAAACACATGACGCATGGGCCACATGCGGCCTCTAAAACTATTTCCTGCAGCCTGCAATGACACTATTGTTACTGATATTCAGTGGTGGCTTTTGGGGTTGGCGAAGCAGGCGGTCGCCTAGGGCCCCAAGGAATAAGGGGCCCCCTCCTCAATTTGGTGGACAGAAATGAAAATACAGAAAAACATAGAAATTGTTCCCATCTGCCAGAGCTAGTAGGGCTGGAAGCCTAAGCACTTTTCACTCTTGGCTCATAGGCTCTGTGCTTCCTCTGAATTGCAGATTTCACTATTATCTGCCCATCACCTTCAAACTGATATGCTAAAAAAGCAGGAGCAAGCAATAGACAGCACAATAGGAGGAACTTTTCCAGTGGCCTCACCTTTTAATTCCTCAGTGTGGCCATTTATTCTGCCATTTTTTAATTTTGTGAAATATTGCTTTTTCCTTTTCTTTTTCACCTGTTCCTTTTCCTTTGACCTTGTGACAATTTTTACTTTGGCTTTGGTTAGCTCAGGTTACCAGGTAGGTCCATATAGGCTGCTATATATAAATACAGTGCTGTCCTTAGGCAATAATTACAGCTGTGTGTGATGTCTGTGCTGTATGTCTTTCTTCTGGTAAGTAATTTTTTTAGCTTCTTCAGTGCTATTTAATATTTTTTGAGGGGGCCAGAGTCTTATAAACTTGAGTACTTCAGAGAATTTCATTGAAATCTGGTGTTTTTCATTTATAGTTACACACTAGAAAACTTGCTTTTATTTATTATACTTATTTGTATTAAATGTCTAGTTCACAGAAACCTAAGCCTATATGAAAAATTTGGAATATTTGACTGCCAAAATTTTAAATGTGGTATTTTAGCTATTTTTGAGCCATCAGTAATGTTACTATTTATTTATTAATTAATGCTCATATTTTTAAAATAATTTTTAAATGTTCATTTTAAATTTGTAGTTTAGCATTAGCTCATTTATGTTAAGTGAGAGATGATCAACTTACAAGCTTCATGATGGGAAGATCTTTAAAAATATAATACCTAAGAATAAATTACAAGGTCCAAAGGGATAGTCATGTTAGTTCGATTCAGCAAAACAAACAGGGAGTCCTGGGGGATGGTGTGAGGTGGTTAGGGGTACAGAGGGGATTGGAGCCAGGGGAGGGTAACAGAGAGGGCCAATAGTGGACCCTTCAAGTGGCCCAACAATGGGCCTTTGCCTAGGGCCCCCAATTGCCTAAGGCCGCCTCTGCTGATATTTGCTATATTTTGTATTAAAAGGTTTCAGCGGTGCAGCCCTCGGGCTAGCTTACTAGTCATCATGCGGCCCTCACAATGATTTGAGTTTGAGACGCCTGGGTTAAACTATATTGCTTACATCAGATGCTGAAAAAGCATCAGAGGATTCAGGTCATTACTCAAACAGGCATGGTTTGGTTTGGAAAAGACAACTGATTAAAGCAGAGGTCTCAAACTCAAATCACAAGGGCCGCATGAGGACTCCTACGTTAGCCCGAGGGCCGCACCACTGAAACCTTTTCATACAATGATATCGCAAATATGAGTAACAACAGTGTCATTGCAGGCTGCAGGAAATAGCTTTAGGGGCCACATGCGGCCCCCAGGCCACATGTTTGAGACGCCTGGATTAAAGCCAGTTGCAGCAATACGTATTAACACAATTAACGGCACCTTCTGAATTAAGGATGAAGAATACAGACCAATGTCATTAATTTTATCACCACACCCTCTTTTCTAATGTGCTGATCAAGATGAGGGAAGACAAGCTTCCTGTCGTTTAATCCAAACCCCTGAAGTCTGCTTATACAAAGACGCAGGAGTTGCCATACCAGATCATTTGGTTTATCTGGTCTGGTTCTGCACTCCATTGACATCCAATACACTAAGACTATGGTTACAGTAGAGACCTTACAGTGTTACAGCTGTAAATCCTCTAGTATAGCCACTCTAAGCCAATGGAAGATAGCTCTCCTCTCGGCTTAATATTCCAGCCCCTGAGAATGTTAGCAGAAGACGGTCCCCCACAGACATCGCCAGTGCTTAAGTTGGCATAAGTTATGTTGTTCGAAAGGGTGGCTATGTCACAGCCCTGAGTGATATAATATCGAATTAAGCTGTAGCATAGCCACTGCCTAACTCTTCAGAGGAAAGGCAAATCCCATCTTTCTTATTAACTAATTTAGTTATCACATAACCCCAGAAGGCCATTAATTTGTGACCTGAAGATAGAAATTTGATTGCCAGGCTCACCAACAGCAAATCCAGGCCCCATGGCAGAACAGTCCAATCCCATCTCATCACTCTTCTTCAACCAGCAGTCCCACATACAGTCTATCCCTACTCCACCCCTGGTCTTACCCCACTTCTAACCTCACTCCCTGCTCTGTCTCCCTCTTCTTTTCCATAGTCCCTCCAACCCCCTTCACCCAGGTGGTGAACAATAACTCAGAGGGGACCAAGTGCAAGAGAAGGGACACACTGTTCCTGATGTCCCTTCCTTCCCTAACATTCTATGATTCTACAAGAAGCATCAAGCGATGGCAAGGGAGGCCGAGTGGTGGGAGTGAGAGAAGAGTGACATGGTGAGCAGCAAGGCCAGGCAGGACCTGGGGTAGAGCAGAAGTGGGGTGTGGGAGGAAGAGGCCCAGGCCCTTTTAAATTGCTGGGCCCTTCAGCAATTGCCCCTCCCCTACACCCAGCAAGCCTGTTGATCGCCATGATTATGAGTTAAACTTCACTGAAACCAGTGGGCAGAATCCCATCCCTTCATTTAATACAGTTGTGCAAAAGCATTGTACATGGTAAAAGGTGCTGAAACAATAGTGGCCTCACCTGAAACAAAGGCACATGCAAGGCACAGGTATGAAATGGTTTTGCTAGGTAGTGTTTAGTAGAGGGCTGGGGGAGATAGAGAAGCAGAGAGAACACATCACACCATAGAAAGATTCAGAGAAGAAGCAGAAAGCCAAGGATACAGCCTGAGTAAGCAGCAGGAGCACAGCCTACAGAAGAAGCCCAAAGACAAAACCCCTGAGGCTGAGTGCTGGCTGAAAGGAGCTTGAATGTCTGAGCAGAAAAAAAACCCAAGGAGTCGTGTGGTTAGTCTTAAAGTGCCACACGACTCCTTGTGTGTGGTGGGTTTTTTTTTGTTTTTTTTTGCTGGACTAGACTAACATCGCTATCCCTTTGGAAATTGAGCAGAAAAAGCTACATCCAGTTTCATTCCTCCTGTGAGCAGGGAAACAAGTCTTTGTATGTTCTTTGTCAACAACAGGACTGCATCGGGCATACCCAACTGCAACATCAATTTCTCTTCCTGATGGAGGAATGTGCAGGACCCCAAATTTTGGCTAATAAGTCAGGTCAAAAAGGTTACATTATCTCCAAAACTACAAATATGATTAAGGTACAATCCACAATCCTTCAATCTTTCAGTGGTTAAACAACAGAAATTCAAAGTTTAGCTCTCTGCATCTTTAAGTTCTAAACAAAAGGTAACTCAGTCACAATCCTTAAAGCAAAGGCTCTGACAAGGCCTGGTATTCTGGGTTATTATGGGGTACTTTGCTCCTGTTCAACTTCATCCAGCACATCACTCGGAAAAAGCAGGCAATGTCTTGCTGGCTCCCAAATTGCTGAATATTTCCTCCTGGTCTTTTTTAGGCCTCTAGGAGTAAGTCCTATTACTGCCCTCATCTGAGCAGGGGGTGTCAGGATCCCACCATTTCCAGCAGGAGTAAAGGAACACCTAACAGATTCCATCACATAGTTTCTTGTTTTGAAAAGCACAGTAAGAATTTAGAAATACACCCTTATCCTGGGGCAAGCAACCCCTTGTTCCTGACCGCAAAGAGAAAACCCACACTCAAATACCCATTCAGGCAATAATGTAACATCCGCCCCTCTGCCCCCAGTCATATGGATGGTGCAAGGATTAATTTTTCAAGAATTCTGTTTAGTTAAGTGGTCTCTTACGTACTCAATGCATGATCCTAGCACTCTGTACTGTTTATGTCTATGTAATCTTAACTTCACTGGTTCATGATTTTGTGTGTTTCATTTTACAACCTTGACCATTCTGTAACAGCTATTTTTAAATGGAATTTCCTAGGTTTCTTTTTTAATTATAAATAAAAAATTCCGTTGTGTACAGCTATTAGCTAAACAGCATTCTACTGAGACAGACCAAGGAACAAGTAAGACTAAATAATGTCAGAGAGCATATATTGCAACAAACTGAAGACATAAACCAGAGGTGCACAACTTAGAGTTGAAAATTTTAGATCCTGGGTCTCATATTCCTGTCAGAGTCCAGTACTGCAACTTTAATAGCAAAATACAATACTAGTATCCAATAGGGATACGAATCTGAAAAGCTGCACAAAAGTGAATGAGTTTGTATGGGCATTATCGAGGGAAGAATTTGACTCTTCACATTGTATAATTGTCGCTAAAGTTCCATTTCAAAACACCACTAATTAAAATTTAACTCTTCTTGTAGAGATTCCAAATGCAGAACAGACAAGCTTAAAAATAACTCTTTATTACTCACTACTATCTCTTTATTGAAGAAGGGAGAAAGAGGTAAATTGAAAATGAGTTTCCAGTGCCACTGACTGTCCATGTTTGGTAAATGTTTCTTCTCTCTCTTTAAATATATTTTTTACCAAGATACATAGAGCTCTTTGCTGACAGGAGAATGTAGATTAGTTTCTTAGTAATCTCTTGCTCTGTAAAAAACAATGAAACCTCCAAGATGACAAACTAGTTAATCTGTTTGTTTGCAAGCCATGTCCCTGATACTAAAGAGTGCTAAGCAGTTAAGGGTACCAGTATCTCATAAGAAGTGCTCTGCACCTTGTCTAATGAGCCAGGTCTCAACTTGATCTCCAATTTTAGCAAGAATAGTTTTGCACAGTATGCCATTTGCCCCACCAATCAGTTAATTAGATGTCTCGCTACTATCTGCACCTAAAATTGACAATAAATGAAAAATCGCACCCACATGAACAGCAGTCACTTCTGAAAGCATTGGTTTATGGGTATAAGTGAAAAACCAGATTTAATGCATTAAGAGGCAACATTTGCTTATGGCTGATAAAATTTGCCTTTAAAGGCATGCTAAGCATTAAGTGAGGAGACTAACCTTCACTTAAAAGAATAAATAGAGTAAATACTTGAACTGGCAGATCTGGCCCAGCTAAAAATATGACCTTTATTCTCTGGTGACAGTATGCTCCACAATATATATTTGTCTAGATCACTTCATATACTCAGGAAAAACTTTTGACATGCTCAAAATCATCCAATCAGCGAAACTGTGTTTTTCAGCCTTCTCTATTGTGTGTTAAAATGAAGATGATGGACAGAAACTTGACCACTTGCAATAAGAGGAAAAAGATTATGGTGATTTACTGCCTTCACGTCAATGGAGTAGAATACAAATTAAAAATGAGCTCCTTGCACATCAGGAAGCGTGAGATCTGATGATACAAGTTGCTGAATACATCATTTGAAATGGAGAATAAACCTTCCCCATCCCCAATATATTGCAAAGTTTAGACAACCAAAAGCAAATGTATTTTTCCTGCCATATACCATGTTTATCTGCCTACGTCCACTCAACCCAAAGCACCACTAGAACCACAGAGGTTCTGTGCCATATTATTTTACATGTACCTACTCTTAAGAAAACTAGACAGAATGAGAGAAAAATAAAAATGATCATCACATACATGTAGAATCATCTTTCACCACTTTGTAATCCCTATAGTTGCTAGATATCAGGAATACTATTCAATTTGTGTATTTGTATTTAAATTCTGGCTCTTTACATTAACCCATAACTGGCAGGCAGGCTGATTACCCTTATCGCCAGACATTACCTGTCCACATTTGGTTAAGATGGAGTGAAGTACTGAGGTTGACTGCTACTTACAAGGTGCCGACTGTATTCGAGAGATCATTCATTAGGGAGTGCAGTACCTGAAAGCAGGACTTATCAACTGTGCCAGACCATCTCTCTTCTGTCAAGTTGTCTGTAGCTTTGAGGAGGAAAAGGAGAGGTGCATTCAGTTCATCTCAGAGAGTAAGAGAAATGGGAAGAGATCAGGTAACACAGATTTAAAATTACACTGCCACCCCTTCCCCAAATGGTCCCACCTCACTTCCTTCACATTTCCATTCTTTACATAGCCTTCTTATTACTTTGCTTACTCATGCTCAACACTTGCCCTCATGTATTCTGCCCCATCCTCATACATTAGTTCTTATTTAATCACCCATTCATCACTTACATACTCATCCTCATTCCCTTTCATCTGTATCTCTTTCATCTGTTCTTTCAATCTAGCCATCATTTTGTTTAAGCATTGATCAGTACTATGGCAGTGGTATGAGTAAAATGATATAATGCAGGTACAGCAGTGGTTATCTGAATATCACTGTTAAGTCTCTGAGCATATCCAGTGTAAACAAGTTCCAAGTGGATAGCTATGTTAGTCTAGTTCAGCAAAACAAGTAAGGAGTCTTGTGGCACTTTTAAAGACTAACAAATTTATTCATCGCATAAGCTTTCATGGGAGAAAATCCCATGTCGCCAGCCACTTTGAAGATGCCCATTCTGTAAGTCCCCCATCAAAGTGTCTGAGGAAGTGGGATTTTCTCCCATGAAAGCTTATGTGATAAATTTGCTAGTCTTTAAAGGTGCCACAAGACTCCTTCCTTGTTTCAGTGTAAACTAGGTGACTCCTGAAGTCTTAGCAGATTCAGTCAAAGTTAAGTGCTTGTTTGGTTAACAAGAGCCTGCTTTTCGTACTCCTTTAACTTCTCTCCTGCCAGCTCTAATGCTGATGTATTTAATGGGAAAATGAAGATTATGTTTGCTATGTCCCTATTTGATTTTCCCTCAAATCTCCAAGTTGCTCCCCAACATCATTTCTAACACAGACTACCCTTTGGCAACAGTTCACATTAATTCAGTCCTATAATAATTGTGGTCTTTAAGCTTCAAAAGCCATGAAGTTCAGTTGAAGATTAGTGTACTTTAGCAGATGACTCCCTGGATAATGAAAGAAAAGGAAAGAAGTGAATGAAAAAATTGAAAACCCCTTTATTCTACAGTCACTTTGGCTATGTCTAATTTGAATCCTGTCTACACAAAGCTTTACTGAGTTCAAACTATAAAACTTAGTTCAAACTAATTTGCATATTTAGTTCAAACCAGTCCAATCTAGACATGCTAGTTTGAACTAAATAAGTTTGAACTAACTTTCAAACTACTTAGTTTGGACTAACCAAGTCCAAACTAAGATTTTAGGTAACAACATAGCCTTTCTGATCAATAAGAAGAATTTAATATATTCAATATATCTTCCTTCCCCTGAAAGAAAGACTTTATAACATTCACTTAATACTATTAACATAAGAGACGTCAACTCTGCTAAATGAACTCCCAGAGCATAATATACAGAATGAAGATTTGCCGTGTTTATGGGTTAGATCAGAGGTTCCTGTGGGGTGGGCCCTCCTAGTGGCACGCAGAGGAATTTTCAGGCGGTGTGGTAGGCCCTGGGACAAACCCTATTGGGGTAGATAAGGGGAAGAAGTGCCACCTGGCCTTGCTACGCCTCCCAGCCCAGTCATGGCCCCTGACTCCCAGCCCCAGCTTCAGCTCCACTTAAAGCCTCAGCTTCTGCACCAGCTCCTGGAGGGAGTGGGGACACAATGTAAAATGTTTGGGAACCGCTGAGTTAGATTACAGCTTGATGTCACTGACATGGAACGCAGCATAAGGAACTGCCTAAGGAATATTGTGGCACAGTGTGGGACCTCCAGGAGCACTGGAAGCGTGCATGGAGTGGTAGCATCTGCTGTCCCCTTTAATAGTGTGCAGTGTTTATTCACTACTCACAATGTGTTTTCTTGCTCTACTGTCAATGTTAGGGCAGAGGTGGCAGCATACAGAGAGGCCTCTTCCAGTCTCTCTGCTCTCTTCCAATAGGAGGTTAAGCACAATGCAATTTTTGGTCCTGGTTCCAGCTAAAAGAAACCACTCAGATAGGGCTTTCCCTGTGAATCTACTGCTTTGGTTTCAGTCAACCTTAAAATGTAATAAATTATGTTGTTCTTTATAAGCAGGAATTTGAAAAGCAAATGCTGCAGGCCTTTCTTAATAGAACAGTAGTCCAGTCCAGTGCAACTAAATGCAGCCCCCACCTCCACTAGCTTTTTATTCACTGTTAGTGAATATTGAGGCAAACTGATCAAAGGCGGTACAAATATTTGGAGAATGCAGTTTACCCACACTCTAAATGGTAAGAGATTGTGAAGTAGTTTCAAGATTAAGTGGTTTGGGGAGTATATAAATCATGGGATGACAAGTTCTGGGGGAATATTCACTCTTTTATAGAGAGAGCATGAAAACTCATTTTTGAAGGATATTGCAGTGTAGTAGTGCTCCCTGATATAGTGGGTTGTTATGCACCATGGACCAGTGCAGCACTTAACAGTACAAAAGTATATAGTATCTCACTACATGGGTGAAAGAAAGCTAAAACTGCCTCAGGGCTGCTAGAGGAGACATGATGAGCAGCAGCATTTTCTGTATCTTTACAAAGTTGTGACCCTCTCTCCACCATGAAATCCTTTTCAGAGCAGTGTGCTGGCTGTGTTTCCTACTTCTTTCTGGTGCTTTCAGACAACTTAGGGCTGCCTTCTGCAGTGCATGACACAAAGGGAAAGGTATCTTTTTGCCCCCTACTTCCTTGAAGACTTAAAGTGCCTGTCAGTTTGGTCCCACAACTTACAATTCATCAATACATAGTGTTGTCATGACGTGATAATCCCAAATCTTACAACTTTTGGTGTTTTTCCTAAACTAGTTCCAGGAGTGCTGATTACATAATCTCAGCTTTCATGTTTAAAAAAAAAATAGAAATTAATTCAAGGTTGCAAAAGGAAAGCTTGAAAATGTGAGCCCTAAAGTTCCAACAGTGCAAAAGCAAAACACAGATCCTACAATTAGTTGATTTAAAGAGTCATGATTTTTAAAGTCAATCCATTTTTTGAAGACACTGACTCATTTTAGAATGCATGGGATTGTTGATACTGATTTTGTTTGAGGCCACATCTTTTCACTTATGAGAAGACTCATATTCCCATGGCTTTCACAATAACAAGCCTCGTACTCAAGAAAACATTTTAATAAAACCACCAGAAAATTTGACACTCCAACTGCTCAGCCTCGGATATTTTAATGGGGTCTGATGCTCAGAAAGAACCAAGTACCCACCCCTCAAAACAGCTCCTGCCTCTCCCCCACCACACTTTCAATATACATAAACAAGTTCTCTCTCCCCAGCACATTTAATACACATTTTTCCTAGCACAGCAAGGTCTCTTTTCCGTAATTTTGAAAACATGCCTAATGCATCATAGGCGAAAACAAAGGAAGCTAAAGCCACAGCCATGGAAAGCAGTCTGATCTTTGTCTTTTGTCCCCAAGGGGGGGTTTCCCCCTCAAAGCTGTTGAGATATTGATGAGAGGTTAAAGAGTCAGTACTGAATACCTGAGTTTTCTGGAGCAAATGGAAGCAAAATAAATGATCACATATTTCAATGGTTAGGAAAGAGTAAATATCATTAATTTTCAGCTTGTTTTGTGTTTCATGGAACACAAATTTAAAATACAAAATATGAGCCCAAGCCTGCTCCCATTTAAATGAGGTAAAACTGTCATTGAGCTGGTGGAGAATGACAGGATTTTCAAAGACTTAAGTTCAGAGCAGAGGCTCCCAACCTTTTTAAGACTGGGGACCCTCTTTGGAGGAAAAAAGTTTGTGGCCCCCTTGTGGGGAGCAAATGCAGCAGCACCTCCAAGCGGGGCAGAATTTGGCCCACACTGCTCTCCTGTTGGGGAGAGAGGGCCGCCGCAGCCACGGCCCTTACCCCTGCCCGGAGCTGCTGCGGCCATGGCCCCCTTCCCCTGCACCCCCGAGTGGTCCCTGCCCATTAGGCCCTTCACTGTCCCCCCCAGGGCCCCCCCCCCCCACCTGGCCACTGAAGCTTGGGGGCACCTGGCTGCCCCCCCCAGGCTGCTCTCCCTGAGCACATGTTCAGGGCAGGAGTTTTTAAAACTCCCTGCCTGGGGGAAGCTCCCTACTGGCTGGAAGCCTGGTTCTCCATGGCAACCAGAGACCCCAGCATTGTCCGGTCCCAGCTCCCAACCTGTCCACGGACCCCTGGAGCAACACTGTGGCCCACCAGGGGTCCGTGGCCCACACGTTGGGAACCACTGGTTTAGAGTCTCTTCCATTCCATAATTCAGTGTCCATATACACCACCCCACACACATCCACTCAAAAAAATATAAAAATAAAAAAGGTTTCAAAACATTAACATGAAAAATTAGCAAATCTAAGAGGTCACAGAAAGTATGGATCAAAACAAATGCCATCTCAATAGTATTTCACAGCTGTGTAGTACATTCCATACCAAAGCAGTTCAAACACTAGTAAAGTACCAAATGCCACTGTCATATGGTACATATGTATGGGGAGGGAGGTGGGGAATCAAACTATCTGCAGTATGTTACATAATAGTTGACAAAGGATCCCACTTTGCACAGGACGCTTAGCAAAACCACACTCCTACACAAAATATTGTGGTATCTTTGGTAGCCATGGAGAGCAGGCGGGGCCTTGGTATTTTTAACACTGTATCTAAACAATCCCCATGCAGTAAACTGTACTGAACTTAAAAGGTTAAAGGGCTCAGATGTCCCTGCACCTGTGACCCCAAGGAGTGAGCATATGCTTAAAAACAAACTTGAATGACTTGTACATAATTTTCAGGGTGCTCCAGTAAGTTTTTCCAACATATTCATTTCCTTTAATTTCAGAGCAACATGAGATTGAGAGCATCAAGAACATTCCCTTACACCTAAAGCACTTGATAATTCAAACAGATCCTTCTTAATACAGCAAATCCTCCGGCATTGCCTAAATACAGTGAGAAAACAATCCAGTGTCATTTCAGGCATCCACCCTCTCCATAACCTCCTTTAGAGTTATATATCAAAAGAAGAAAGGGTGGGGGGAAGCACATACATAATGTGCACTGGACCAGATACTGCTAGAGTGCCTGCAGCCTAAATACAAAAGATGGTGCACATAATTTTTTTTTGGTAGTATAATCATCCTGTCATGTATAATGGATGCACAGGCACAGTTCTGGCTTTTGAAAGCCTCAAGCAAAGCTTTATTTTATTCCACTAAATCTCACGGGCTTCCAAATAAAAAGCATTCTCTATGTCAGCATCACAATGCTTAGTAATGACATTCCACTGCAGAATGGCTCCTTAGAGCTGAATATATCTCATAATTAGATTATTTTTTTTTTATTCTGGCAGAATGTTAAATCAGAATCCCCAGGTACTTTGAAATGCCAAGGAGCAGCAGAGGGACAAGATGGGGACAGTCATGAATAGCAACTTAAAATACACTACAACCGTTAAGTTATAAAGTTTTTTTTTTGGGGGGGGGGGGGGCTTAAAGAGAAAATGTCATAAATGACATACTTGGATATATGAAAAATTTTTGGTGGAAATTCTACAGCCCTAAGGGAACCAGCAGGGTAATTCTTACCATTGCTAGTGAACACTGTAGCACAGCAGTGATTGGCAGCTGAGATCTTTGATGTTTACTTTGTTGTTCAAATTTTGACTCAGATGTACCTGTGGAATTTAAAAACAGAAGGATATGAGACAAGATACTCAAAAGCCATTCAATATCCAGCCTGAGGAGTGGAATCAAATGAGATGACTACAGTGGATAAAAATAGTAAATGTTGTTTTCTCCATCTGGTTTAAGTATGCAGGTACTTCATCTGTCTTCCAGCACCACAAATGCATTCATTTATCTTCACAGCAACCTTAGGGAAAAATTTACAGATAGGGAAACTAGTCTCTGATGCAGAGAGAGATTGCATGGGGTTGGACTCAATGATCTCATTAGGTCCCTTCCAGCCCTATGATTTGATTGATTGATTGTTCAAAATCACACAGAAAGTCAGAGGCAAAGATGGGAAATGAACCTAGGATTCCTCAGTTCTTGCCCAGTTCCACAATCACAAGACAATCTTTCCTGATTTTTTAGCAAAGTAACTGGATAATGAAAATCATATTAGCATGGAGATGGGCCTGAGACACAAAGTGCAGATTCAGTTCTGGATTTCAAACTTCCAGAGGCTAGAGGTGTTCAAACTGTGCTTTTGATCTGGCCATGTTAAAGCAGAGCTACAGCATTGGTTCTGGCTGGGCCCTTTATAGCTTGGCTTTTGCTTTCTTATTAAAGTGTTATCATTTAAAGTCCATGGGTGTTTAGATATATTTTGTGGTATTTATTTAAAAAATATGTTGTGTGACTCAGAAGATGGAGCCTATTGTGACTGGCAGAGTCACCAATCAAATGTGCATGTGCAGTAGTAAGATGAGAACCCCCTCGTGAGTTCTTATTCCACCCAATAAAGTACATCATAGCTCCACTAGCTTAGTCACTACAACAGCAGCTCCCAAACATTGTCCCTGCATGACACCATTTTCAGATGTGTTGGTTCCCACTACCCCGGGAAAGGGGCATAGCTATGGATGGGCCTGGCTAGACACCGGCCCAGCCTCTCTGCAAGCAGATCCACCCAAACGCAGCTGCTCTGCAGCATCTGGGGTGGTAGGCAGCTTTCTGTGGCTTGACTGAATGGCCTGCTTCGGGTCCCATGACCAGAAGCCAGACGTTCAGGAAGCAACAGGTTGAAAGCTGCCTGATGCTCGGATTGCTAGGTAGCAAGTAAAGATACCTAACATCTGAAGTCTGCAGCTTTCGATCTTCTGGCCTAGGCCTACCTGGGTGACTCGCAGTCCTGGCCAGAAAATCAAGTCTGGCTAGGGCCCTGTCCCAGGCAGCATGGAAGTTGCGGTTTAAAAATGCTGTCCTCCCTGCAGTGTGATCTCACACACACTGTACATGTAAGGTCAAACCACAATGACAATGCCATTTTGCTCAGGGGACTCGGGCCTCAGCCACCCAGCAGTGCCCCCCTCAGCTGGGACCCCCCCTTCCACCTGGGTCACTGGCCCCATGCTCTGGCCAGTCTCCCCTGGTGGGACTGACTGGCGTGTGGTGCAGCCCTCCAAGTCAGGGCCCTGGAAGGATGTGCCAGAAGCCATACACAGCACATCTGTCACCCTGTCCCTGGATTGGGGCAACCACATGCCAGCCCATCTTGCTCCCAGCACCAAACAAGCGAGCTCAAGGGCAGGGCAGGGCGGGAGAGCCGAACCGGGCTTCTGAGCTGGCCTGCTCTGCCCCTCCCCCAGAATGGACCAGCTGGCCCAGGGGTGGGGTGGGAGCACACAGCCCGGCCTCCAGCCCAGAGCCCCCCACCCCACTGAAAAGTGGGAGGCCTGCACCAGCCGGGAGCCCCCGGAACACACCTGGCTCCCTCGAGGAGACTGCCAGGGAGCCAGAAGCGGACGCTCAGGAACCTCACTGAGTCTGCATTGCCAATACCTGCCATAGTGTTAGAAAAACATCAAGATTTATTTAAATGAAAATTTCAAGATCATTATAACTGCAGTCAATATGTGTATTTTGTTACTATGGTTGCAAAGTAAACAGCCTTTATTGTAATGAAATGAACAAGTATTTAAAAACAAAAATGGAACAAACTCACTTCCGGTCCTGAATAAATGGGACTATTTCAGGAAAGGGGAAGGTATTGGTTTTAAAAAAAAGCCAAAGCTATCATTTTAATATCAATGTTAACTTACCAACAACAGATACTATCTCAAGTCTGCTTTATTTCCTTTTCTCTTTTTGCCTCCTGAGAAAAGGATTTGTTGATAATTCTGTTTATCTCTGAGAAGTTAATAACTAAGAAAATCACTAATAATTAAAAGTGTACTCAGCAGCTAATAAACATCAATTCAAGCCAGTTCCCCTCCATGAAAGGTTAAAGTTAAACACTAGGCTGAGTTCAGCTGCTCGATGAGTGCAAGATACCAGTACCTTCCTGTGCAGTGGCTTGGCCATAGTGTTGCTCCCAGACACCATGCACAAGCTAGCATTGCTTGCTGTGCACATAAGGAGGACTCATGATAAGTTCCTGAAAGAGTATAGCAATGCAGGAATGCTTCTCCTGCAGGCTAGGAAACTTGGAATATAAGTCGCTAATATAATCATATTAAGTGTCTATACAACATTCATGTTGTTCTTGTTAAGCAAACTTTAAGTGTAACTATATTCACTACATACTATTCAGGGGCAGCCAAATTTATGGAACTCAAGAGCCGCACAAGTCGATTATTGAACCTTCGAGAGCCACACTGAGGCATATAGCCACATACTTTTATCTACTCCAAAATTACTAAGCTTAAAATTTATTGTGCACTTAAATTTTATCTTAAAAACAGGGCAAATATTGATCCTACTAATGTCAGATTCTAATACTTACTTAAGGTTACCATGAAAACTAAGCCTGTACAGTAAAAAACAGCTGTTGCTGGATGTAGAATACTGCAGGCTAGTGTCGAGTTTTTTAAAATCTGGGCTATGACTTGTCAATGCAGTACAATAAAAGCTCTCACAGGTGCTGATCTCTAAGTATTGCACAATGTTTTGATTTAACAAATTTCATTGTGGAATACAATGCATCACAGCAGTAAGTTGTGCTAAAAAATGAAAGTAATCAACATTCAATTTTAAACTTTTCTCCTTTGTATTTTTGTTTTTTGGTATTTCATGTCATGCTTAGGCCTTGTAAAACATGATTTTATTTTAACAACGTGTAAACTGCATTAGGGCCTATGAGATAATCTAAACATGGCGCGGCTTCCCTGACCATGCTGTGCTTCCCCCCCACCCCCTGTTGCCGCATCCCTGCCTTCTCTTACCATGTCACTGCTTCTCTGCTGTCCCTGACCATTGCTCACTTCTTCCCGTCTCCCACCATGCCGCCCTTCCCTGAAATGTTCGTTCTAAGATGATGGTGCAGCTAAACAAGTTCCCTCCTGGTTCCCAGACCCGGTGCCGGGCCCCTGCTCATCAGCTCTTCAGGTGCATCCATAACTTGCTCAGCTGCATCATCAGCTTTAGAAGGAACATTGCTCTCATCTCCCATGACAACTCAATTATCCTGGCAAACACTTTCCTACTCCATACATGGCCCAACACTTGTCTTTCAAAATAGGCTTGGTTTTGTGACATAGGATTCTGCATAAAATAATTCTGAAGGGGGAGAATGCTATGGAAAACAGCTCATCCCTAGTCCCAGTGCCTCAGGGTCTCTGAAAAGCCTCAACTGTCCAGAGCTCCAAAGAGGCAGCTGTGTTAGTCTAGTTCAGCAAAACAACCAAAGAGCCCTGTGGCACTTTTGAAGACTAACGCATGTATATATCACATGAGCTTTCATGGGAGAAATGTGGTAAATAAATGGGTTAGTCTTTAAAAGTGCCACAAAACTCCTTGTTTAAATGTCCAGAGCTCGATCTAAGGGTTTCTGTAAAGCTGGCAGGGAGTAGGATTCTTCACTGGCTTATTCCTTCTCCCTCTGATACAACGGAAGACTTTTTAACCTGTTTTCCTGACTACCATATTTGTAAAGGGAGTGCATGAGGAGCCCCTAAGTTTGTAAAGTGCTGTGGACAGGCCTGAGACTGCCGTGGCATGTGGTATAAGGTAAATACAAAACAAACAAACCCAAACCAACCAGACCAAAAGAAAATAAAAAAATACAAAAACTACACAAAAATAAATAAAGCAAAGCAAAGCAAAATAAAATCCACACTGAAATCTCTGAAACAGAAAATAAGAGTTGGTTGCTCACCTGTAGTAACTCTGTTCTTCGAGATGTGTGTCCCGTGATGCTCTACCTCCGGTGCCGCAGCATCCGGGCACCAGCTAACGGAGATCTCTTAGGAGATATGTAGCAGGCTGCGCTTGTGCAAAACGAACCCACTACGCCCTCAGAGCGGTTCAGCACAAGCGTGCCTGCTTCCCTTAGGTCCTCTTTAACAGGTCTGCACCTATAGCGAGAAAGGACAAGAGGGGAGGATGGAGGGTGGTGGAGCATCACAGGACACACATCTCGAAGAACAGAGAGTTACTACAGGTGAGCAACCAACTCTTCTTCTTTGAGTGATGTCCCATGCTGCTCCACCTCAGGTGACTACCGAGCAGTTATGCAGGAAGGTGGTGGGATGTCCTGCATGAGGATAGGATGTGCAGTCCCATTGATGCGTCTCTTGTTGCAGCTAAACCTAAAGTATAATGGGATATGAAAGTATGCGGGTTGGACCAGGTTGCTGCTCTACATATGTCCTGAATGTGCACATTATTTAGGAATGCAGCGGTTGCTGCCATTGCTCTCGTAGAGTGAGAACAAATTCCCAGCAGTGTCTGAGCATTTGTAATAGCGTAACAGGTATGAATACAGTCTCGTATCCATTTGGAAAGTCTCTGATTGGAAACTGGTAGACCTTTTTGGTGCTCTGCAAAGGAAACGATAAGTTTCTTTGTTTTCCCAAATGATGCTGTGTGATCGATATAAAAGGCGAGTGCCCTTCTCACATCTAGAGCATGCAATGAGGCATGTAGCACTGAAGTATGGGGTTTCGGGTGAAACATGGGGAGGCGTATGGCCTGATTAATATGAAAAACCGAGACTATCTTCGGTAGAAGCTCGGGTCAATGTGGAGTAAGACTTTGTCTTTATGCAAAACAGTATATGGGGAGTCGCATCGTAAGGCATTCAATTCCCCTATCCTGCATGCTGATGTGATCGCCACTAGGAAGGATACCTTCATGGAGAGATAGCATAGTGAGCATGTGGCAAGCGGCTCAAATGGTGGTTTCATGAGCGCTGAGAGGACGAGGTTGAGGTCCCATGGCGTCGTAATGGGACGAATGGGCGGGAAGGTATTGTGCAGTCCCATTAAAAATCTTTTAATTATGGGTTGGGAAAAAAGTGGTGAGTTATTTGTAGGGTGGAGTGCTGATATGGCTGATAAATGGACTCTGAGTGAACTGTTAGATAACAGTAGATGTTTTAAACAAAGCAGGTAAGCTAGTATCTGTGGTATGGAAGACTGGTTGGGTTGGAGATCATGATCCAAACACCACGCCGTAAATCAATGCCATTTACGTGAGTATGAGCTCCTTGTGGATGGTTTCCTACTATTAAGTAGAACGTCCTTAACTTGCTGGGAGCAGGAGTTTTCCGCTAACCTGAGCCAATTAAATACCACGCTGTCAGGTTCAGTTGGCAGATGTTGGGGTGATCTGTCAGAACATTCAGTTGGTACAGTAGATTTCTGATTAACGGCAGGCGTATCGGTCTGCGTGTCGATAGATTGATAAGGTGTGGGAACCAGAACTGGCGGGGCCATGCCAGGGCAATTAATATAACTGATGCCTGATCCTGTTTGATTTTGTGGATGACTCTGGGTATCAGATGGATCGGTGGAAAAGCACAAAAGAGACCGTTCGACCAATTAATTAGGAAAGCATCCCTCAACATTCATAGCTCGTTGTGGGATCTGGAACAAAACTGGGGACACATGCTGTTTGCTGCCATTGCAAATAAATCTATTATCGGGTCACCCCATTTGTGAAAAATGTCACAGATGATGTAGTCGTTGAGTTGCCACTTGTGTGTGACAGGGAACACTCAGCTGAGGGCATCTGCCGTAATGTTTTGCACACCAGGTAAGTATATGGCAGAAATATGAACATGGTTGTGGATGCACCATGTCCAAAGTCTTACCGCTTCCGCACAAAGAGAAGGGGACCTTGCACCACCTGGGCGGTTTACATAATAGACACAAGTGATGTTGTTGGACACGATGGTTACTGTTTTTCCGGCAATATACGGGAGAAAGTGCATGCAAGCATTTCTGATGGCACTGAGCTCGAGAACATTTAGGTGGAAGGATGTCTCTAAAGGTGACCATCTTCCTTGAGCTAGCTGATCGGCCATGTGTGCTCCCCAGCCTGTTAAGGAAGCGTCTGTCGTTGTGTAACAAGGACGTGGTTGCACAAACGGTACACCGATGGAAAGATTGTATGGGCCCTTCCACCATTCTAACGAGGTCTTGACCTTGTTGGGGATCAGTAGTGTCTTTTGCATTGGATGAAAGTGTGGATGGTAGACGTTTGCTACCCATGATGGCAGTGTCCGCATATGCAGACGTGCATTGGGAACCACCGTTGTGCATGCTGCCATATGTCCTAGAAGTCTTAATAATGTTCGTACCATTATTAATGGAACGGTGTGAACATGGTCGATGAGGTTGTAGATTAGTAGTTTGCGCGCTTGAGGTGTTTTTGAGTCCAAAATGGTGCCTATGAACTGCATGGACTGAGTTGGAGTCATAACAGATTTTTCTGTATTTATTTTGAGACCGAGTCGATGAAATAGTGTGGTCGTGATATCTAGGGCATGGAGGCAGAGGTCGTATGAGGAGGCAACGATCAGACAATCATCCAGATAAGGATATATCTTGACGCCACGGGTATGGAGAGGAGCTATGGCCACTGCTAGCACCTTGGAGAAAACACGCGGAGCCATGGAGAGGCCGAATGGAAGGACTTTGTATTGAAAAAGTTGGTCGTTGATGGTAAATCTCAGGAAACGCCTGAGGAAGGGATGAATTGTTATATGAAAATAGGCGTCCTTAAGGTTGAGGGCTGAAAACCAATCGCCTTCACACAGCAGGGGAATAATGTTGTGTAGAGTGACTATTTTGAACTTTTCATATTTAACAAACTTGTTCAGGGGTCTTAGGTCGAGTATGAGTCTCCACCCTCCTGATTTTTTACTGACAACAAAATAACGTGAGTAAAACCTGGAGCGGTGAAATTGTGGGGGTACTGGTTCAATGGCTCCCAGCTGTAACAGATGATGAATCTTCTGGTAAAGAGCTTGTGCATGAGATGGGTCCCTAAAGAGGGACAGGGTGGGAGGGAGGGAGGGGTAGCTACGAATAGGATAAGATAACCGAATTTAATTATTTCCAAGACCCATTTATCTGTTGTAATGCTCAACCATGCTGGGAAACAATGGGATAACCAGAATTCAAAAGTAGATGGGAGGCAATGTATGCCGCTAGAAGGTTGGGAATTTTCAGACCCTCGAACAATACATCAGAAGTGGGATTTTGACTGTGAGGGTTGTACTGCTGAAACAGAAGTAGCCTGTTGAGGTCTTGTTTTTCATTTATAAAATTTAAGCCCAGGTGTACGTTGTTGATCAAATGGTTTGGTGTCCGATAGGGACCAATATTGGGATTGGTAACAACGTGAAATGGGTGAGATCGCATATTGGGCCTTCTGTTATATTGAGGAAAGATACCGAGGGTACGTAGGGTTGCCCTCGAGTCTTTCATAGATTGCAATACCTCATCCATTTTAGAAGAGAAGAGGTGGTGTTTCTCAAATGGTAAATCTTCAATCTTATTTCGTAGTTCTCGCAGTAGAGCAGCAGTGTGGAGCCAAGAGGCATGGCGGAGCACCACTGCAGTGGCTGTTAATCATGCTGCTGTGTCAGCGGAATCAAGAGACATCTGAAGGAAGGTACATGCTGTTAAATGACCTTCTCTAATAAGTGCTTTGATCTGATCTTTTTTTTGGTTCTGGAGTCTCTAAGGTAAGTTTAGATAATTTTTCAAGTATGTTGTAATTGTAGTTTGATAGTAGTGCTGCATAATTCGTTATTCTAAGGAGCAGCGTGGAGGAGGAGGAAACCTTTTTCCCTATAGTGTCCACCTGCTTCCAAGCCTTATCAGAGGGAGTCGACTTGAATGCATGTTGTTTACTCCTCTGATTGGCCGCATCGATTACCAGTGAATTAGGAGGAGGATGAGAAAATAGAAATTCCATATCCTTTGGAGGGATATAATATTTCCTATCGGACCGTTTGTTAGATGGGGAAACCGTAGCTGGGATTTGCCAGATTGTATTGGCTGGGTCTATGATTGCCTCATTCATGGGAGCTGTGATCCTGGCTGGGCTGGCTGAGTGTAATATTTTAAGTAATTTATGTTGTGGCTCAGCGACTTCCTGTAGAGGGATATCAAGATCCTGAACCACCCTTTTAAACAGATCATTAAATTGTTTCAAATCATCAGGAGAATTGGCTCAGAGTTGAATGAACGGTTCTTCCTCCACTCAAGAAGCTGTGTGAGAGTTATGAATGGAGTCAACAGATTTAACCGTTTCAGTTGAATGAACTCAGTGAGCTGTGTTGATTGAACTATTTATATTCCCAGCAGGGGAGGTATGTGTCAGGTCTTTAGAGGCACTGCCTGACTGAGGGAGAGAGTGAGCGTGAATGCCGATCTCTTGAGGAACATTGTGAGTGGTAATGGCCCCTACGTTTATCCGAATAACAGCTGCGAGCAGGAGTAAAGGACCGACAGCAGCTGTATGCATGAGCAGGCGACGAGCATGCAGAGGAATAACGTGGTCCCGCATAAGCTCTATAACAATGTCTGGAATGTCTAGATGATACCATCAGACTCAGGGATCTAGATGACCAGTGGCTATGGTGGGAGCTGGGAGAGGCGTGGTATGCTCTCCTAGAGCGCTTCCTAGGGGATGACACTCGCTCTTGTGACCTGTTAAGAGATCGTGGTGCCGAGAGAGGAGGCTTTGAGGTAGCACTGTCATCCTTGTGCATCGGAACCGGTGCTGACAGTGCTGGCATGCTGGCTTTATCTGGCTGCGGAGCCGTGCTCACCGGATCTGGCGGTGCCACAGCTGAGGCTGTATCGGTGCTCTGTGGAACCGTGACATACTCTCTTAACGAGCTCAGTTCCATGCTGTGATTACCCACGCGGTGATGGGTTGATTTTGATGTACCGTCCCGGCTCCGTTTGGATGCTCGGGAAAATAGCGCTCTTGAGTCACCCAAGGATCATTTTGCCTCTGGGGTGTTTTGTTTCGATGCCTTGGTATTGTGTGAGCGCCCCTTTCCTGGGGTAGAGCTCATCTCTTTCAGAGCTGAGGCTGTTGGATTTGAATCTCCTTTGGGTTCAGGGGCAGGAGCCTCCAGGCAGAGAGATTTTTCCATCAATAAGATCTTTAAGTGAAGCTCCATGTCCTTCTTAGCTCTGGTACCAAGGTTTGCACAATGGTCACACTTCTGAGGGATGTGTGTTTCCCCCAAGCATTTAATACATTGTGCATGGCTATCCAAGAGAGGCATGGCGTTGTTACACTGAGAACATCTTTTGAAGCCAGGAGAAATCAGCATCCTCTGTGAAAAGAGCTGATAGAAAGCGAGGCTGAGTTTGTGGAACACCACGTGGTTTTTTTGTTTTTTGTTTTTTGTTTTTTTAATAAAGAACTAAGTGGAACTAAGTAAATAATGACTGAAAGTGGGTCTTCTTTGTCCACAGGAGACCAGGAGTGTCGAAGACAGGGAGCGACGGAGAGAGCCGTTAGCGCTGGCGGGCGGTTAAAAAGGAACTGAGGGAAGCAGGCGCGCTCACGCTGAACCGCTCTGAGGGTGTAACGTGTTCGTTCTGTGCAAGCGCAGCCTGCTACATATCTGCTAAGAGATCTCCATTAGCTGGTGCCCGGCCACTGCAGCGCCTGAGGTGGAGCAGCACAGGACATCACTCGAAGAAGAGCCAACAATAATTTGTTAGTCTTTAAGCCATTTACAGCTTGTCTCCTCCCTGATCCCCTCAGTCACTCCCCTCATTGCATCCATTCCCTGAAGTTCCCTTCTGTCCTTAGACCTCCACCCCCCAAACCCCACTGCTTCCTGGAGCTGCCCAGCTGCTCCTCCCCCACCCTTCTGTGAGCCGGGGCTGCTGCTCCCCCACCACCACTGCTTCTCTGAGCTACTGGCTGCTGCTTGCTGTGCTGTACCCCTGCCCCTCCTCTGAGCTGTGGGCTGCTGCTCCCTGCTCCCTCCTCCCCCACCTCCACCCGTCCTTTGACCTCTTGGCTGCCGGCTCAATCCTCCTCCCCACCCCTCCTCTGAGCTGCTGGCTGCACAGCTACCTGACAGGCCAGAGATTTTAACTCCCCCAGCCTGAAGCAGCGCCCTGCCCATGAGCCAACCTTTTTCTTCGAAGAGCTGCATATGGCTTGCGAGCCACAGTTTGGCCACCCTTGCCCCCCCCCCACCACAGTGTGTTAGAGTGTCCTCCCCATTCCCAATCCACAGAGGAGAGAGTCTTTTACAGCTTCCAATTTGGCATTTTCTCTCTAGTTCCAGCTGAAGACGACACTGATTCTTTTAGATCTGAAAGAGCCCAGTTAAATATCTGGTTAAATATATGCCAATTAAATAATGGCAACACAGGACCCCAAACTGCAGAAGGGAGTGCTGGCATAAGATCCCGGTACTTATGTGAAGTGCCATGGAGTTTTACTGGGATTCATGCTAGCAGATTCCAAGGTAGGATCATCAAGAATGCAGTCTTCTTGCAAGAAACTAGAAAAGAGGAAAAAAGGAAGGAATTTTGAAAGCTCTAAGAAATGTGTGAATTAATATTTAAATGCACATTCTGTTATAATGGTACTGTGTCTAACATTAGATAGAAATTGTCTGTGACAGCTTTTACCTGAGTCCCCCAAATACCAAGTGCTGTACCTGTAAACCAAGACATAAACCTCTTGCTCTCCTTCAAGTGCTGCTCACATCATTCAGTTACATGTGTCTATGTACTGCAGCGCACGGTAGCTCAGAAAGTCTTCAGCCTTAGCCTGTCAGGTCAGGGCACGCAGCCAACACCCCCTCTATGCCGCAGTCGCAGCTATATAGGTAACCGTAACCCTCACCCACACAGTTCCTTTTTCCGCCCTCAGCGACGGTTTCGGATCAGCCAAGAAACTTGCGTAAGCAAGTGCCTGTCTTCTACCATGAAACTCAAGATGCCTGGTTTCAAGCCATGCCTAGGATGCTGTAAAGCTTTCCCGCTCGACAATCCGCACAATAAATGCCTCACATGCCTCAGTGAGTCCCGTCTCGCTGAGAGCTGCTCCCTCTGCCAGTCCTTCAAAAGGAGGACTCGCAAGGACAGAGAGCTGCACCTCTGATCTCTTGCTGGGAGCAGTGCGCAAGCCTCTGATGCCGCCCGAGCCCTGTGTGCTCCGCCGGCTCACCCATCAGCTGAGGCACCAAAACCCCAGGACCAATATCTGGTGCCGAGCCTAAAGCCTCAGTCAATGGACCCGCTGGTACCCTCGGGGCACTGAATACCTGAATCGCTGAATCATCCTGGCGCCAAACCCAAGGCAGTACCACCAGTGGCACCACCAGTGCTGCAGGCTCCCATATCATAGAATCATAGGGTTGGAAGGGACCCCACGAGGTCATCTAGTCCAACCCCCTGCCAAAAAAAGCAGGACCACTCCCATTAGATCATCCCAGTCAGTGTTTTGTCCAGCTGGGACTTGAACACCTCCAGAGATGGAGATTCCACCACCTCCCTAGGCAACTTATTCCAATGCTTCACCACTCGCCTAGTAAGGAAGTTTTTCCTAATATCCAGCCTGGACCGCCCCAGCTGTAACTTGAAACCATTGCTTCTTGTTCTGCCCTCTGTTACTACCGAGAACAGTCGAGCTCCCTCCTCCTTGGAGCAACCCTTCAAGTAGTTGAAGGTTGCTATCAAATCCCCCCTCAGTCTTCTCTTCTGCAGGCTAAATAAAGGGTGGACAACGGGCTAGAGGACTCTCTGAGCAGAAAACCACTAGCGAACCACGAGTGGTCCCTTCACAATAAGGCGTTCTCCCTCCTGGTGGACAAATGGGGTCTCCCCCAGATAGACTTGTTTGTGATGCGACAGAATCGCAAGTGCTTCCAGTTCTGCTCCCTCAGGGGCCGGGAGAAGGGGTCCCTCACCGATGCCTTCCTCATCAACTGGTCAGGGCCCCTGATGTACACCTCCCCTCTGGTTCCCCTGATTCAGAGGGTACTAATAGCTCTGGACTGGCCCAGACAGCACTGCTTCCCACTCCTGAAGGACATGTCCATAGAGATCCCACTCCACCTCCCACAGTCGGCGGACCTCCTGACACAGGATTCAGGGCACCTTCAGCACCCAGACCCAGGCCACTAAACCTGACGGCCTGGATGCTCTCTGGCTGAGTGAGCAGGAGAGACTCTGCTCAGACAGGGTTAAGAAGGTCCTGGTTGGTAGCAGACGACCATCCACCAGGCCCATGTACACAGCCAAATGGAAGTGATTCTCCCTCTATCAGCCCTGATTCACCTGATCCTCAACTATTTGCTAGACCTAAGGGAGGGAGGCCTTTCTCCTTCTTCACTGAGAGTCCATTTAGTGGCAATCTCAGCTCTCCACGAGAGTGTGGATGGGCAATCAGTCTTCTCCCATCCCACCTCCATCAGATTCCCAAAAGGGGTGGAGAGACGTTTTCCCCAACCTCGCAAGCCCAACCCTCCTTGGGACCTGAATATCGTCCTCTGGGCAATGACAGAGCTGCCCTACGAGCCCTTGGACTCAGCCACCCTCCTGGTCTTGTCCTGGAAGGTGGCCTTCTTAGTAGCAATCACCTATGCTAGAAGGGTTTTGGAGTTGAAAGCCCTCTCCTCAGAACCCCCATACACGAGGTTCTACCCGGATAAAGTGGTTTTGCGTCACCACCCATCCTTCCTCCCTAAGGTGGCTACCCCCTTCCACCTTAACCAGGAAATATGCTTGCGAGTTTTTTACCCAGATCCCCAAGTTACACAGAACCAGAGGAAGTGGCATACACTGGATATGAGGAGAGCGCTCCTAACCTACATCAAGCGCACCTGGCCATTCCACAAGACCCCCCAACTGTTTGTAGCGGTCGCTAAACATAAGAGAGGTTTACCAGTATCCTCTCAGTGCATCTCCAAATGGATTGTGAACTGTATCAAGGACTGTTACGGAAGGTCGAAAATGCCTCTTCCTGAAACTGTTAGAGCCCACTCTACCAGGGCTCAAGCATCCTCTATGGCCTTCCTTGCCAAGGTCCCGATCCAAGAGATCTGCAGGGCCGCTACATGGTCGTCGACTCATACCTTCACGATGCACTACGCCATCGCTCAGCAGGCTAGAGATGCTGCTGCTCTGGCAGAGCTATACTCAATGTGGGTAGACTAACTCCTCCCACCATCCACTGGTACAGCTAGCAGTCACCTGTAACTGAATGATGTGAGCAGTGCTCAAAGGAGAATGGTGGGTTACTTACCAGTAACCATCCTTCTTTGAGATGGGCTGCTCACATACATTCAGGCCCCTCCCACCATCCCCGCTAACGAAGGTACATGGGACTGGGAGGGTCAGGGTCACAGTCACCTATATAGCCACGGCCGCAGTGTAGAGGGGGTGTTGACCATGTGCCCTAACCTGACAGGCTAAGGCTGAAGACTTTCTGAGCTACTGTCCACTGCGGCACGTAGACACCTGTATCTGAATGTATGTGAGCAGCCCATCTCAAAGAAGGACAGTTACTGATAAGTAACCCACCATTTTGTAATTTCCATTTTTTTTTTTTTTTTTAAATTGATTTTCATTTGTTACAGCACATTCTCAGCCTGAACACAGACTATCACATTTATTCACAGATATGGAACCCATTACTCAGAAAAACCTATTCAGATAGCCAAGCATAAAGAAACAAAAAGCCTCTACACAGAAAATTTAATATTAACTATTTATTAAAATAAAAAATTATACAAGTTCAATATTTAACTGTCTTTTCTTCACAAGGTTCAGGTTGCCCATGGAGTGGGGTTTTTGGGAAAGAAACCCAAAGATTGTGGTCTCAGTCAAAACAAAAACACCCCCCCCCCCCCCGCAAAAAACCAACCACCAAAAGAATTTCCCTTAGAGACCAAGAGGTTTTATAACCCACCCCACTCATCCAGGTAAAGATGAGAATAGGAGAATCCAAATTCTATTATCATCATTTGGGAATAATCAATACCAATTCACAGACAGGTGTCCATTTAAAATCATGAATGTTTTCAGAAACATTCTTTCTGGATAAGAACTATAGGAATTAACATATAATCCGGGATTAAAGCATCATTTGGCGGGCCCTGGAACCCTCCTAAATTGGGAGGCCCCCTTCACGCTGTTCCAGGCTCCCCACATAGTAGTGCAGGCCCCCCTCACGCTGGTGTGAGCCCCCCTCACACATCCCAGCTACTGCCGCCCAAATGCCTGCCCCTCACTCCAGCTACTGCTCCCCACATGCTTACCCACCACCCCAGCTACTGCCCCTGGCCCCTGTCTTGCTGCTGGTCCCCCCAACCCCCTGCCATGCTGTTCAGTCTTCCGCCGCTGCTGCAGACCAACCCCCTCCCCTATTCCCTTTCTCCACCAGGCCAGCTCGCCTGTCCCTGAACCAGAGATTTCCCTAACACACTCCCTACATCCCTCCTGCGCTCCCCCCCAAATTTCCCTACACCCCCCAGTTGTCTGCTAGTAACAGTGTTATGCCTAATTAGTGAGCACCCCATACCCCCCAACCTCCACCAACACCCCCCACAATTTCCAGTCCTGGGGAGAATACTGCCCCAACCCCCCCAGAACCCCCTTACCTTGCCACCATATCACTGGAGCAAAATTGGCCCAGGCTGAGGCTCCAGCCTGAGCCTGCTCTGACTAAGCATGATCAAAGGCTCTGAGCATGCTCGGTCAGAGCAGGCTCAGGCCAGAGCCTCAGCCTGGGCCGGGGCAGCTCCCTGCCCTTCCAGAACGTGGCGGAGTGGCATTCCAGGGTCTGCTATTTTTAGGGGCTCAGCATCAAGACTCCTAAAAATAGAAAATGGAGCTGGAACGCTGCGTTCTGGGGCCTGCTATTTTTAAATGGTGGGCCCCGGAACACAGTATTCTGGTTCCATGTTCTATTTTTAGGAGCCCCAGAATGCTGAACCCCTAAAAATAGTGGGCCCCGGAACAGCATTCCAGCTTACTTTAACCCCTGCATATAATCTGTTTAACAGCTATAAGAAACGTGGAACATCTTAAAACAATCAAGCAGACTGAAGTATAAAAGTCAAGCAAAAGCAGTTAAATAGCCATGGAAGGGAGTGAATGATGCCAGTCTGAGGACCTAGTTCTGCAAGAGGTTGAGAGCACATTACATGGTGCTGGACACACCCAAACTTTCAAACAGAGCCTGAGAATGTTTAGCTCCTTACAGGATCTGGCCCTGAATCTCTAGCTGAATTCTGATGAATATCATTTGTGTAATCTCTTTTATTTATGTAGGAGCTGTTGTGCTCAATCTTTGTCCCAAAAGAAGTGTTTGATTTTTAACTTCATAATTGCTCCCAAAATTTAGCTGGGGATGTGGGGAGGGGAAGAATAGAAGAAAAAAATAAATTAATTAAAAACATTGCTATTCAACAGTTCATTTCTTCAAAGTTTTCTTAATCTGATTTCCTTGACCAAAGCACTACAGTGCACAGATGACTACAATATTATGTGCCACAGGCAGGGAGACAAGGAAGGACCAAGGGGCACCAATGCCCCTGCAACAGCAGGGAATTACTCTACCAGTTATAATCATGTTCTCACAAACACAACCCTCATTTGGGATCCCTAAATCCTGTCCTCCTTACACTTTCACACCATAAATACACTAATTGTCTTACAATAATACAATATACAACAAAATTTACAGTAATTGCTTTCTGCAGGGGTTTTTGCACACTTCCCTAAACAGTAATCAAACCTTAATCCTGGTTTCTAGACAGGGTGCCCACCCATTTAAATCACAGATTTCTTCAGAGACACTCCTTGAATGACAGGAGTTACTAAAGTAACAGCCACTGTTGAAGACACCAGGCCCAAATTAAGCAATTCCCACTTATGTAAGACTTCCCATCTCAGGGGGGGCTCTATGATCCAAGAACCTCTGCACGCCAACTGGCAGGGGGCATGGAATATGCAGGGGTATAGGAATCCTATGGGTTCATCAAAAGAATATATGCAAGCTCTCTAATAAAAGCCTGAGTCATTCTGATCATCATACTCATTGCAAAACATATTTATGGATGTTGGGAGATGAGCTTTGTATATGTACACCCACACTGAAAATTATGTTCTTAAGATCCATGACTGGACCTGGTCACCCATCTGTTTATATGTAAATTAAGTATTGCATGGCTCACAAAAGGCATCCATTTGCAATTTGAACTGAATGCTAATGAACAGTTATGAAATTTTCAAAAGAGGAAATTTACAGGAGGAAGTGAACCAACAAGGGAGAGTCTGTTTACAAGTAAAGATAACGAACTTTTTAGGGATACAACTATATGTCTTCATTATATGAGAACAAGTCACCAGCAGATTTGCTCTTAGGAGGATCTCAGCCAAATTGTCTGAAAATACTGGCAAGAAGGACTAGGCAAGCGGGGGGGGGGGAGGGGGGCAAGCTATCTTGTAGGAGATGGGACATGGCTTATTAGGCAAATTTGTATCAAAGCATATTAGGATTTTGTTTTATATGTAATCATTGCTTTCCAATATTCTCACTCTATCACTTGAATCTCTGCTCTTTGATAATAAACTGGTTCTTGTTTTCACTATTTTCCTTTTTTGCAACATATGTTAATAGTGATCTTGAGTTGATTCTTACAGCATGGTTTGGATTATAACTTTGGGAATAGCAGACCTGGAGCTCTATGAATATTCAGCAGAACTAGGGATAAGCATTCCAAAGGGACGGTTGGAGGTTGCTGTGTGCCTATGGCTAACCTGTACAAAGAGAGAGAACCCTGTGGAGTCCTGGAAGACAGAGCCTGTGTTGCCAAAGGCTCGTGGTTTCGGGAAGTTAAACCACTGCAGGTGCACACAAGAGTACCTCACACTAATGGCAAATAGTAGCAAAGTACCTCACAACCCTAGGCACCTTGGGAAGCATCACAGGTCCCCTCAACTACTGGACTTGGCTAGGTAGCACTATGACCTGGTATATGGGGTTGCAACGCTCCTTCAAGTTTGGTGTGGGGACAGCGTCATTCAGCATCAGTGGTGTTGCTGGAGCTGGGCATGCAGGGCACATGCCCTGACTCCCAGCACCAGTGCCCATGTCTGGAAGGGATCCTGGGCTTGGCCACCACTGGCGGCCCAATGCGCCCCTGCTGGGGACATGCAGCCTCAGAGGCCCAAGCCAGCCCCCAGCAAAGCTGGGGATCTGGGGCTGGCCCAGCACCTGCCAGGAGACCATCCTTGGGGAGTCAGAAGGGGCAAGAGGGGCAATCACCCCTGGCCCCACAGTTCCATGGGCCCTGCGCTGTCCTGCCATGAGCAGGGCATCAGAGGGCCCACACTATTACCCCCCCATGGCTGTGCTTTCCCCTCCCTCTCCCCACCACCTTCAGCACAGAGCCGAAGGAAGCAGGGGGGACAGGAGTGCTGTAACTGGCCTCTCCATTTGGCCAGCCCCCCCCGCCCCTAGGGCAGGGAACAGCCTACCCAGGGGTGGAGAGGGACTGCCCAGAGGCCAGGCTCTGCTCTCCCACCCTTCCCCAATATCAGCTGTTCCACCCTGGGAGGTGGGGAAGGAGGGCTGAGCCCAGACTCCAGACCGGACTTCTCCACTCTCAGGGTCAGAGTGACTAGCTCAGGGATGGGCCAGAGTGCGGGGCGGCCTCTGGGCTGGCCCACACCACCCCCCCAGTGCAGGTAGGGTGCTGGAGAGACCAGTGGGGGAGTCCCACCAAGGGCGGGTTGGACCCTGAACCTATTTTGGGGGCAGCGATGCCCCCATTCAGAGCTGCAGGGACCCAAGATCTCTTCTCAACCTCAGAGGGTTTGAGCCAGCCCCAGCACTGCAGCTCTGCAATGCAGGACAAGGGAGCTCTGGCAAGTGGTCTTTTGGAATTGATGCTGTGCCGTTAATGAGGTACACTAGTCCTTTGTTTTTTTGCACTCTGCAAAATGGCTGGGATAAGGTATCTGTCTTTGGGGAGGTTACAGGGTGGGAGGGGGCACTGGCCCTGTCCCAGAGACCCCGCTGCCTCCCAAGGCCCTGCTCACACTGCACCTTCACCCTTCACATGCCTCCACAGGAGGAGTGGGCTGGGTCCATCCGCAACAGCCATTTCTAATCTGCCCATGGCACACCTAGACCAAGATGAACCCGACACTCCAACTACCAACAAAGGTGGCCCGAGGCAAAGGCCCACTACGGGGTCTCCATACGCCCCCTCAACCCCCCTCTGTGGCCACAGCTCCACACTGCCAGCCCCCCTGATGGTCCCAGGTCCCTCCTCTGCAGACCCATCTCCCTCCCACTGGACCTGACCCGCCCATGCTCCTCCCCCATGGCCCCAGCTCCCCACTGCTGGCAACCAGCCCACCCTCGGCACCCCCCTCCAACAGCCATGACACCTCACTGCCCCATGGCCAGCCTCCTCCTCCCGCCAAGGACCCCAAAACCCTCCCGCATTAATGGAGTTGTCTGCTTGCCAGAGAACAGTGAGAAAAGTGTATTTTACTATAAATAATCTATGCTGTTTAGTGCACTAACAACTGTGCTCCTGTTCACTGTTTCTTGTACATCTACAAATGGGGCCTTCAGAGATACCTAAAGTGGCAGAGTGTCTCCACATGATAAGAAACTAATTGTGAAGGAGCAAAGAAGAGATGCCTCAAGGCATGCTCCTTAGAAGCAGAAAAACCAAGAACAAAGGACATTTGAGACAGAGTGTAAATTAAACTCACAAAATAGATAGGCAGGAGAGGTGGAAGAACCACAAGTGTGTGTTAGCAGGATGCGAACAGATGATAAAAGCCACAAGGAAGCAAACAGAGATGTTAAAGTCCCTAATAATGCTGCAGGCTAACTTCAAGCCTGCTTGTGCCCTCCTCCAGCTGATACAGAACTGCTTACCAGGGCCGTCCCTAGGGGGGAGCGGGACCCTGGGCAAATTGCCCTCTGTGGGGCTCCCACTCACCCCCTGGCATGGCTGGCCCAGGGGAGGTGCAGGCTGGTGGCCATCCCATGCCAGGGACCAGGCAAGCCAACCGAAAGGGCAGCCTGATTCAGTGCCACTGGTCTGCCCCCCACCCCTGGCACATACTCTGCTCTCGTATCTGTGCCAGAGTAGTGGTGAGGAGGCAGGAGGCAGCACGGCCGGGGCAGGGGGTAGCAATATGGGTCCTGTGCTGCCTCCTGCCCCCTCCCCGCTGCTCTGGCCCAGAGTCAAGAATAGCGCACATGCCAGGGGGTTTGGACAGGCAGCGCTGAACCGAGCCACTGCTTTTGGCCAGCTCACCCCATCCCTGGCATGGGGGGGGAGGGCAGTGGAACAGGCCCCATGGGGCCTTGGGCAGCTGCCCCACTCACCCTACCCTATGGACAGCCCTGCTGCTTACTACACCCTTTCCAAACTTCACACACACATTCCTTCCAACATCTCAGCCCATCTCGGTGACCCATTCACTCTATTCCTTCAGACAGCTTCCAAAATGATAGCTAAAGTTATACACAGCTATGAAAGCCCACACGGCCCCCTCCTTTCCAGTCTCCTACAAATGATGGTTGCTGCTGAAATGGATACACATTGACAACTGGATCATTTGCAGATTACAAATCAGAGTTGGTAATCAGCCAACATTTCATGCAAGCAGACTAGCAATCAGAGCATGGCACAGTACTGTTTAGAAAGACATCTTACTGCTCTCATGATCAAAATAATTCTTCATAGGGCCTTTGATTCAAATGGCCCCCTGTTATTCCCTTCTAACAGCACTGATATCCCCAGGCTTTCCCCCACCATGAGGCCCCATCCCCTGCTGCAGGGACCAGGCCCCCACCTCCCCATCACTGGGGGGGCTCTGGGGCAAGAGAGCACTTCCACTGTGGCCAGTCTGCTGGGGGGGGGGGGAGACCTGGTGGCTGGCATGCAGTACAGTGAGGCAACCCCCAATGCAGCCTCCTAGGGCCACAGGCCCTCAAGAGCTGCACTGCAGCTTCAACCACCAGGCCGGAGCCAACTAGGCCACAGCTGGGCCCCACCCCTGGGTGGAGCAAACAGATGGTGGCCTGCCCTAAAGGGCGGACTAGCCAGCCCAGGGGCAGGGTGGAGTGCAGAGCCAATCCTGCCTCTGCCTCCAGGGTCCCATCCCATTCCCTCCCTGCAGGGCCGGTGGGGCAAGGCACTTACCTTGCTAGCACTGAGCTGGGGCGGGGGTACCAAATTATCAGAGGGGCTTTAGGGGCCAGAGCCCGGTGCCTCCCTTTTGGCCAGGACCCAGGGCTTAAGCCTCTAAAGCCCCTCCAATAATCCATCCCTTGATTGAGGGGGAAACTTTCCACCCTTAGCTTCTTATAAATTATGGAGCACCCTATGGACAGTGATAACCTATGTTCCCTCTAAGCTGTGCGCGTGTGCGCAGACACACAGGTTGTGAAACCTGTGCACACAAACAAAATACAGCGCACACAAAAAAAATTCAACAGTGCTAATATTTTTATGCTACTTTTAAGAAGGCAATTTCAAGTAGCATGTTTCAGACAAGGTTTTGTAATTTATAAAATTATTTCCATCACCATATCAAAATAAAATCTAGACATTATTTGCATCATACACACTTCGCTGCACTCACAAGTTTGACCACACTCACTGGAGTGTGCACAAATTTGGACACTGGTTCCAAAAATTTTCACAAAAGAAATTTTTGGTGCATGTAGCCTATGAAAAATTAGAGGGAACACTGGTGATAACCATGGAATATTTTACTCCTTTTGATCTAACCTGCCATAAAGATAGTGCCAGTGAGCTTTTAATCTACCAAACGCACATTCTGTGGTCATTCAACACCTGCTCAGCCTGTTATTGAAGCATTCATTGCTGTTGTCCAGGTTGCCAAACAAAGCTTCATAAAGTATGGGAGTAAAGGGTACACTAGGTCTCCCAGAATCACTATG
Source organism: Podocnemis expansa (assembly GCA_007922195.1). Classification (NCBI taxonomy): domain Eukaryota; kingdom Metazoa; phylum Chordata; order Testudines; family Podocnemididae; genus Podocnemis; species Podocnemis expansa. The sequence continues at coordinate 30,620,993 of ML682014.1, forward strand.
TGCATTTCAACATCATCCATGGGAATCTTTTGGTGTGGAAAGAAACAGGAGTTAAAGTAAGGGGGAACACAGGAACACAGTTCTGGGGCCCACAAATTTTAGAGGCCAGCATTCCAGGGCCCCTAAAAATAGAATAATGTGGCGAACGCAACGTTCTGGTGCATTCCCCCTTACTACCCTTGCACAGACACCTGCCCCTCCTCGTTCCACTCCCAGCCAGCCCAGCAGCCCCACCCCTGTGCCATGCACTCTCCATCTGCTGCTGCCCCACAGTCACTGCTCCTGACTGCACTGCTTCTGCACGCCCTGCCACTTGGAACGTAGGTAAGTGAAGCACAGCCTAAAAATTCAGCAGTGGTCATGGCAGGAGTGGGAGCACTTCCCAGGCATGCCACAGAAAGAAGCTGCCCAAAGTGGCTCATCTTGGCGGTGTGCTTGTGGACAGAGGTCCCCAGGCATGCTGTGAAAAGCAGCTCCTTTCAGAGATTCCCAGGCATGCTGCAGAAAGAAGCTGCCTGAAGTGGCTCCTTTGGGGATCATCACACTACAGAGAGGAGCCATTCCAGGCAGCTTTTTTTTCCTGTGCCACATGGAGGCATAGGCATGAGGGGACCCCCATGTCCCAGCAGCACCCAAAGGAAGCCAATGGCAGGAGTGGCAATTTCTGTGGTACTGCAGAGGGTGCCACGTGCCACTCTGAATGGGCTTGCGTGCTGCTGTCAGCACATGTGCCTGGAGCTGCCTACCCCTGATCTAGTCTGACCTCCTGCCCACTGCTGCAAAAGACACCTAACCTATGTTTGAGTCACTGAAGTCTCCAAATTGTGGTTTAAAAAGAGTTTAGTGAAGCACAGTGAAAAAACACCAAACCCACATACTGATGCATCAAAGGCACACCTACTTTTGTTATAAAGTGTATTGTAATTCCATACTTCACCTTCTGTTTGTAAAGTAGAGATTCTGGAATAGGAAAACTGAAGAAACTGCCTGTTGTGTAAAAATAATTGATTTAGAGTAGACACACACTACAAAAGCCTCTCTCCTGCAAGTAATTCCATTGATATCAATTGGACATGTTGGGTAAGTAAAGATTACCTACAGGACTAAGTGATTGCAGCATTAGGTCCAAACATATTCAAGAGAGAGTCCTCATAATATCCAAATTTATCCTAATTATTTTCCAGCTTATAAATTACTTCATCCAAGGTTGCAAGTCATTCCCCCCACCTCTAGTTTTTCCCTCCCCTTTCTACAACTCTTCCACATGTACCCTTCCCACTACCCCTCTATTTATTTATTTATTGCATTAATAGTACACACAGTGATTTTAGGTTACATTCTCTGTTGTGCAGTAATCTTATTGGGATAGGAGATATTAAAAAAACAGGGATTTTCTCCCACTAAAGCTCATGCGATAAATAAATCTGCTAGTCTTTAAATGCCACAGAACTCTTTGCTTTTTTTGCTGGACTAGACTAACACAGCTGCTCCTTTGGAACTTGGCAAGAGATATTAAGTAACTCTCCAATGAGACCAATATTTTTAAAAATTGTTTAACACACTGTAGCATTGTTTCATCATAATTAAATCCTAGGACATATAAAGTTTCCTATTAGATCAGAACTAAGCAAGTACAGTACATCCCTATTTCTTTTAAATCATTTAATGTGAAAATTTGATACCACTATTTTACATCATTAATGCAGAAATCTGTTTTGCAGAAGACAGCTAAAGGATACAACATTTTTTAAAATGTGATGGCTTAACACAGGAAGAAAGTCTCCCTTCTCCATAGCATTTTAATAATTTTGTTCTATAACAGTACAAAAATGACTACATAGTAACTGCATATTATGTAAATGAGTTATGTGCATCATAGTATGCTTACATATCACAGATGCTTACATATCTTTTCTCCATTGATTTTTAGACTTGAGCCAGTCTTGTGCTTCTTCCTACTAATTGTGTAGCACAGTGTGCATAAATATTTATTTTTAACACCACTAGTAGAACACCGTTAGCTCAATTGTATTATTTAATCACATCTCTTACCATTCACAGTACACAAAGTATAATATTCCTCTTATTTACAAGGTACCCATTAAATTTGTATTCTGGCAGATTACAGGCTTTTGAAAACATGTATTCGTTTCATTTCGCTGATATAATACAAACCATATTGTCATGTTAAAATGTTGAGGCTTCATATTTTCATATGCCAACACTTAAAATAGAAAACTCCATGAAGTTGTAACTTTAAGAGGTCCCTTCTAATGCGTTCCATCTATACGGAAATCCTCTGATTTCACACTTCCTCCCTTCTCACTACCTTCTCTAGCACCTTGGCAATTCTAGTTTCTCCTAACTGCTGCTGCTCCCCAACCCCTCTTTCAAGAGAAAAGCCATTACTTTTAACATGTTGCTTGTTCCTAGTATTTTGATTTTTTTTTTTAAATTCAAGTAGCTGGATCAAACATTCAGCTATGTCTATTTAGCTAGATTTTGACATTCACGCCTCATGTCTTATTTACGCAAAACTCTCACAGAATTCAGTGGGAGTTTTATTAAAAAAAGTGTCAGTGCTGAGGAAAGACTGCAGAATCTGGCTCTTACTGCACTGACTTACATTTTCAGGATAACCAAAAAATTAACAGTGTGTAAAAGTTTATTTTCTGAAAATACTATTCATTTTTCCTCACCACTAGAATCTGTCTTCGTATTGCCAGACACAACTTGATAGCTGTCCAAAAAGCAAATAAGCCATGGATCATGGAAAGCCCCAGTCAAAGCAAGTTTTATTACAAATGGAAGGACTTTTGTCTGCAAGCAAACACAGCATGCAGTGTGCAAACTTTTATATTGTTAAATGGAAGACAAGCAAAGGAGGATCAGAAAGGAACGTCCTTATAAGACTCAACAGTAATCTGGTTCCATTAGTCTACATTCCAGTCTGACAGCAACTAGTGCCACAAAGCTTTAAGACTCCCATAATTTTTAATGCATTTAACTCTACAATAGTAAAAGTGAGTATGGATTTTTCCTGACTGCAGCCAGTGATTATCTTATTCTCTAGATTGCAGGATTTGTAAGTCTTTTCAATTTTTATCCTAGCTACTGTAGATTAAATGTTTAAAATAAAACGTTCATTCTTTTTAGAGTGTTATTAAGCTATTTGCCTCAGTAATTGAATTGACAAAATGGTCCAACATGCACCAGTGAAAAATGCCCCTGTATCTAAATCACCAATGGAAGAAATGTAGTGTTTTCATTTTCATTTATCATTTTTTATCTTTGAGATGGGGTGGTCAAAACTGGCTCACAGCTAGGCACCAGCAATTTTACTTTTGGTCACCAGAGGGGCTCCTCCATTAAATTTCTGCAGTGGAGCTAGGCCACTGGCTGCTAAAACTGGTCTTCATGGTGACTAGAACTGCATTATTTGTCGAGGCCTGTACGAAAGGCATGATTAGTAGTGGTTCGAACACAGGAATTCCTGGTCATGCCACTGACTCCTAATTTTGCTTTTTCATGTATAGTATGATCACAAATGAGATCCCATGATCATAAATGGGAAGGGAGACTGTTTTAATGACTATAAATGGGAGAAGTGTTTCACAGACAGTTTGAAAGAGTGGCCCATATTCTGAAAGTTTGAAAACCTCTGCTTGAATGGATTTCCTTCCATCCATTCTAAATAGGATACCTGACAAATACTATGTCCTACAGAAAGCATCAGCCTTCCAGGTTGGGTTGGTTTTGTTTTGTTTTTTTTTTGGTTTTTCTTTTTGTTTGTTTGTTTAACTATTTTTATTAAGATTTGATAGAAAGAGGAAGATAGTCAGAAATACCAGAGAATGAATCACTTGTCAGATCTCCACTGTCCAGATATGAAAGACAAAATATTGTTTTGACTAAAGTCAGATAAAAAAATCTTAGAACTCATGTTGTTTCCAAGTATAATTGTGACCATAGTTCCTATTATTTTTAAAATCTTATGATAGAAACAGGCATAACAACCCCCCAAAGATCAAAATTTGGATCTCAGGGTGTAGTGTGGAAACAGTCTCTATTATGATCCCAAACTTAACATGATTTCTGAAGACATACATACCTTGCTCCCAGACTTGGGAAGAGTTCAGGACAGGTACAGGTTTATTTATGAATCCCCAAGTTTAGGAGGATTCAGAGCCAGAATTTGAGTTCTACTTGTTACAAAAGGAAAAAGCTTGGATCCGGGTGTTAGGTGTGGCCCATTTCTGAGTTGCACAATTAATGTAGAATAAGCAGGAAAAAGCAGAAGACCCTTGAAATAGTATAATACTATCATTACCACTTGTTTCCCCCTGTTGGTATTTAGCATCAACATCACTTAGTGCTCTTTGGCTGAGCAAACATTTCCCAAAAGTTAGTTGGCTTTAGTAGAAAAAGAAAGTCCCACTAACATTGTAGACTCTCAGAAGGTTGAAACCCACAAAGTTCTAGGAACCCTTACTTCTTATGGGATTCAGGAACCTTATTTAGAGACAGATTGTGCCTGAGTTTTTGACAGTTTATTCAGTGGGGTGGGAGGTGCAAGGCACCTTTCCTTGAACCCTTTCCTCTACTGATCCAAGAACCAACTACAGTTGCATCTGATGTGCTTTTCCTTTTAGAGACCCTAAGACTGAAACTTATCCCAAAGAGTTGGGAAAAATAGGTGTCAGTCTCATAAGGAAAACATACTAGTATCCTTATGGAAAATAAATGCCAGTGTACAGATCACAGGGTCAGATCTCTCATTGTTCCTCATTTCAGAGTAAATATCATTCATTTTAGTCCTACTGTTTATCTATGTCCCCTGCTAGTTTGGGATCCCTTCACTTTGTTGTTGAAGATTTATAATCAGGAAATTATGTTTGCAGAAAATTTTTTATATTAAAGGAACTAAGATAGCCTTTTACACTTTCTGCATAAATTATTTCGTCCCTTGCGTTGGGTTTGTGTCACACAAGGAATCTTCTCTGCTAGGATGAGAGACTGGCACACAATCTCTCTCTATGCTGAGGAGGGAGGGGAAATAGCATTAAAAATAGCTTTTGATAAGACCTAGTTGGAAGCAACTCAGATTGTATAGAATCCTTGATATTGCTGAAGTGACCTTCCAAGTTTTAAAAAGTTTAGTTACTGTACTGCTGAAGTTCAGTCCCAGCAATGCATAGAGATAAACACTTTTAATTTTCCTGCACAAACTGAAAGGTTTTCTTAGTGTAGTTTCAGGGTTATGTACTGCCCTTCAGCCATACTGACCTAGGGTAGTATGACCTTTAGTGGTAACATTTAAAACGTAATTACTGTATGAAACAAAAAAACTTTGCAAATATTGGCTCAATTTACAGTGGAGAGAAACACATCACAGCCTTGCACCATTAATTAAACTCACTGACTTTTCTGTAAAAGAAAGCAGTGGGTGTTTATCCCATGACTGTACTTGATAATCCCATTTGTTGCAATTCAAACACTAACGGTACACCTTAAGACTGTGCTAATTCCTGAGCCATTAGATACCATGGCTTTGTATTTTGACAGCTGAATAAAACAGAGATAGGATCAAGTTGTAAAACCATAAGTGTCAAGCAGGGGCGTCGCTGCCCCAGGGAAGCACCCAGGGCACCGGCCCAGACCATGCCTCCACCAGGATGCCCCCGGCTGGGGACGGGCCAGGAGCGGCCTCCGCGGCTGTGGGCAGCTGAGCCCCAAGATCTTTGGCTGGGGACAGGGCCGCCATGGCTGTGGGCAGCTGAGCCCCGGAACCCGAGCTGGGGCTGCCGCCACCACGGGCGCCACCGCGGGCAGCTGGGCCCTGGATCCCTGGCTGGGGACAGGGCCAGGGGCAGCCTCCATAACCATGGGCGGCTGAGCCCCGGATTCCCAGCCGGGAACGGGGCTGCTGTGGCCGCAGGAGGCCAGTCCTTGGATCCCCGGGGGGGGGGGCAGGGCCAGGAGTGGCCTATGGGGCTGCCACAGCCGCGGGCGGCTGGGCTCTGGATCTCCGGCCCTATTGGGCTGGAGACCAGGAGAGGTGGGGCCCCGCCAGACCCGGGGCACTGGTGCTGGGATTCGGGGTACATGCCCCATGTGCCCAGTGCCAGTGACTCCCCTGGTGTCAGGGTTGTTTGGATCCAAACAAGGAAAGAGAATCACTTGCCAATACAGATCCGTGTCCAAATCTGGATTTCAAAACCCTTGTGTCCCACACACCAAAGAGTGGGGTATGATCAGATGCAGGGTTTGCTACTATAGGAACGTTCATTCCAGATTTAAGGAGACAGCACAGTCTAGAAGTACTGGGGGGGGGGGGGAGTACACTGATAATGTAGCTGACAAAACAGATTTTTGTTGGTTTGAAGAAAATACCCACTACGTTCACATAACTTACATCAGCAAAAATCCTAAAGCACTTCACTGACAGATGCTGAGAAATTCGTAAAATTCTGGTTAACTGTGAAACAATTAACATTACTAAAATTCACAGGAGGTGAGCTAGATTTACTACTCTGATTCCAGAAGCCAGGGCCTCTAGGATTAAAATGCATTCATCTGGGGACTGCAAAGGGGAGGTTCCAGCCTTCAACAGGAGAGTAGGGCTCCAGCCACAGAAGAGGAGGGGTGGGGCACCAGTGCTCATGACTGGAAGCTCCCGGCTTTCCCCGGCAAGTCTCACAGACCCCCTGAAACTGGCTCACAGCCCCCCTACCAGGGTGCTGGAGACCCCCAGTTTAGAATTGTTGGTCTACATTGGCAAAAGCTAGTAGATATTCAGGAATTAACGCAGCCCATGAAGTAACTTTGATAGAGTCAGACACAGAATGCAGGAATCCCATCTCCAGTCCATTCGATATTAGGTTTTTATCATTTTCCACAAAAACGAATGGATCTTTTTTAAAGATAAAGTCATTGTTCTCAAGTAGTAAAAACTGTGATTCTGGCAAAATGGCAAGTAATGCTACCTACGGACAAGAGCATGTAAATCAGCTATTCTTGTGTTCACTAGTACAGTGGTTTTCAAATTTAGGGTCAGGACCCAGACAGGGCCATCCCTCTGACGGTGTGGGGCCTGTGGCCCTCCCCACACACACTGAAGGGGAGGCAGGCAGGGCCAGCACAGAGGCTGGCCCTGCACTCCTGCCCCTCCCCTGAGCCAGACACTCTGCTCCTGGGGGTGGAGCAGGCTGGTCTGGGGGCCAGGCTCTGCTCTCCCACCCTGCCTCTGGGACAGCCCTCCCTGCCCCCAGGGCGGAACAGCTGGCTCAGGGGGAGCGTGGCCCACTCCACCCATGAGCCCACTGTTCCCCATCCTTGGGGGAGGGTGAGCTGGCCCACAGTAGAGACCAGTTTCACACTCCTGGCCTCCCCCCCCCCACTTCCTTCAGCTTCACATTGAAGGCAGCAGGGGACAGCTTGGCTGTGAGGGGCAGCGGTGCTCACAGCAGGATAGTGTGGGGCTCACTGCAGAGGCAGGGGCCATTGCCTTTCTCACCTCCCCAAGGATGGCACTGGTCACAGACCTTCAGGTACTGCATCATGGCACCACCTGCTGCTGTCACCAAAGACTGGAATGCATTGCTCAAAGATGTAACTGTTGGGTCGCAGGCATAAATGATTTTTTTTCAACTGAGTCCCGAGAAAAACAGTTTGAAAACCACAGCACTAATATATTTGAGAAAGTATCATGCTTGGTCAAATGACCATTAGTAAGGTAGATACAAACACCTAGGAATAATATAAAATGACTCAAATCAAACCATGGCCTAAAAGGATATCTTGATGGCATCAGGAAGGCAAAGTTCCAACATACATATTCCAGAATCCACATATATACAACACTGTAAGACTGCATCACGCAATTGCCTAAATGTATAATGAGTTGGTTTTTCCTTTTTTGCACAGGGTTAAAGCATGATTCCTGATCACTGGCAGAGAATAGATACCAAAGTAAAAAGAACCAACCGAACAAGCAAAAACCAAACCAAAACAAAAAACCCACAACTCAATAATCTGACAAATCAAAGCCTGTTGTCCTTATTTCTTTTCTTCTAAAAGCCATCTATCCCAGGCCCTAATGATCTATCCGTCTAATTAATACCACCACAATGCATGATAAACCAGCAGCAAAGTGGCAAGGTTCTATTCATCATAAAACGTCTGTCAACAATTAAGAACAGGCATGCTGGGTCCATCAGCCCTCATATCCTGTCTTCTGACAGAGGCCAAAACCAAATGTGTCAGAAGGAACAAACAGAACTGGGCAATTTTGAGTGCTCCAACCTGTTATTCAGTCCCAGCTTCTGGCAATTGGAGGTTTAGGGACATCCTGAGCAAAGGGCTGCATCCCCTTGTTTTCCTGCATCTGAATGCTTAATTACATCTAAAATGACTATTCTAAACTCACAAGTTAAAATGCACCTTTCCCCACTGACACCAATACTTTCCCTAGTGATTGCTTCATAACCATCTAGCTCACACAGACTAGTAAAGGCACGTACTGCCAAAGGCACGTACTGCCAAAGGCACAAAGTGTGATCTCTTACCACCCTGAATCTTCCTTGCAGTCAATGGATTCCTGACATACAGCAACCGTACAAAGGTGTGACATAGCATCATCCCTATGCTGCCTCTTTTCTGGACAGAAGCTACTCAGACACCTTCTTCTGGCCAAACACATTGTGCACCGCGTTCTTCCCATCACATGTACAGTTTACAGAGGTCACTATTTACAGCAGCTTACACTCGTTAGCTCACTCAACCAAAGATGGGAGAAATGAAAAGGTACCTGAGATTTGTCTCCTAGCTAAAACTCATCAAATGTCTGCCAGTCCCCACACCATACCACACCACACCACACCTCTTCCCACAGCACTTCCCTCCTTTGCCTTTTCTACTTTTTAGGCTAAATTAGTCTTGTAGCCCTCTCCAATTCCTCCTCAATTTATCAACTGGACACAGCTCTGTCATGCAAGTTTATGCCAGAGGAATATAATTGATTTGATTATCAGACTGCAGATAGAGTGTTTGGATTACAGCCAATCTAACAATGCCTCGCTGTTCTTAGCATTTTCTGGGCCAAAGCATCTACTAGCTATGCTTCTGTTTTCCTCACCCAGACCAGTACAGGGTTTTGTCAACCCCCAAAGGTGTGAAACCAGATCTTTCCAATCTGAATATTCCCTGCTGACAGTGGTTTGCCCTGCTCTTAGAGAAGTACTTGTCCATAGCTACTTACCAAGCTGTACCAGTGACTAACTCCATCCAGCAGTTTTTAAGCCACAGCACATGCTAGCTGTGCCTCAGTTTTCCTAATTTCAGTGGAATTCTGGTCCACCATTTCCTAGCTGTGCCAGTTTCTCCATTCTTACCAGTCTTCCTTGCTCTCAGCAGAGTAGAGACGCACAGCTATTTCTTACTTGTGCCAGCGTCACACTGCCCCCAACAAATTTTAGACCATGGCACCTCTTAGCTGTGTCGCAGACACTCACCAATGACTCAGTTTCCTGCATCAGGGTGTATCCCCTCAACCACTGATTCTAGTTCTGGAGAGCCTGGGCTCAACCATGTTACATCATTACCAGAACACTTAAAACAAAACAAAACAAAAAACACCCACCAACCACCATATTCTGAATACCAGAACAACTTTTAGTGTCGATAACGACTCAGGCTATGGGATCATCTGCTCATCCCTCAGTCTACAGGATCTGCACATCCCACAACTCCCTAAAAAACCCCACATTCTGTATGCTTTAGCCTTCCCCAAACATCCAGTCAGATAGGTGAATGCTGTGGCTTTACCTGAAAGTCAACCAATTTGGGATATTTCGAAGCATGAGGAGAACAAATTCCAAAGCTAAAGGCTTTCTCTGAAAATCATTCAGCCAATAAACCAAGTTCCAAAGGGACAGCTGTGTTAGTCTAGTTCAGTAAAACAATCAAGGAGTCCTGTGGCACTTAAAGACTAACAAATGTATTTATTGCATGAGCTTTTGTGGCAGAAAATCCCTCTTTGTCAGACATTTGAAGAAGGGAGAACTTCCAGAATGGAAGAAAATAAATGCAGAGAAGTGTAAGTCACAGGATCAGGTCAAACTGTTAGCTGTTACAGTGTGACCTGATCCCATGACTTACACTTCCCTGCATTTATTTTCCTCCATTCTGGAAGTTTCCCCCAATCTTCAAAGCATCTGATGAATTGGGGTTTTCTCCCATGAAAGCTCATACAATAAATAAATTTGTTAATCTTAAAGCACCACAAGACTTCTTGTTTGCTTTACCTGTAGACTACTGTTTTTTGAAGTGGGGGTGCTTTGACTTCAACTCCTCTGCTAAAAGCAAATGCATTAACATTATACAGAAAAAGAGGCAGTCTCTCAAGAAGACAGAGCCCAATTCATGAAGGTTTTTATGTAGTTTAATTGGTAGAACATTAGTCAGGATTCAAGTAATTTCACATACAAATACCCACACATGTACACTTCCCTCTGGTGCCACTCTCCAAAAGTAATGCTGTTTAAAACACAGGTTTAATTTTTGAAAGAGTGATCCAAAAGACTATTTGTAGCATATTTTCCTACACTTGTGGCTTAGATGCAGCATTATGAATTCTTCCAAAACACTGCTTGGTTCATCAGCAAACAGTTAAGACCATGAGAGAATTAGTTACTTTATTCCAAAACGAAAGCAATAGAATATGAAAATATTTTTTCTTCTAGAAACACCACATGCAGGGGTTAAAGTAAGGGGGAACACCCAAGAACAGCATTCCAGGGCCCCCTAAAAATAGGGGAATGCACCAGAATGCAATGTTCCAGTGCATTGCCCCCAGGGCTAGCTCAGGGAAGGGGCTGCAGGGCTGGGGTGAGCCCTGCCACGACTCCCCCCTTTCCCGGCGCCTGCACCAGCCCTGCCCCTACCTGCTGGGCCCAGGCAGCACACACAGCCCAGACCCAATCTCCAGCCTGTGCCCCCTCTCACCAGCACCACAGCTTCCCTGCCCACAGCCCAGCTCCCTGGCCACACTGGCGACGTGGGTAAGGGGGTTGGGGACAGGCAGGCAGACGGCAGGGAAAGTGTGGGGGCGGGGTGGGAAGGTATGGATTGAGGGCCTGAAGGGGGTGGAGTGAAGACGGGGGAACTAGGGGTGAGGGGTTAGGAGATCTGGGGTGGGGACATAAGGACAGGGAGTTTAAGGAATAGGGACTGGGGCTGAGGAGGACATGGCGAAGGAGGGGTCTGATGGGTGGCAGGTGTTTTGGGACAATAGCTGGGGGGTCAGGCATTTGTGGGGCAATAGCTGCAGTGTGTGAAGGGGGCCTGAAAATTTAGTAGGGTTCTGGGGCCCTCCAAATTATACTTTAACCCATGACCACATGCTCATTTGAATCAAAATAATAAAAGGAAACATTTACTTTGAGAAAAGTCTTCATTGCTTTATGAACATAACTTAGGGGTGGGTATTTGAAATCATAATTTTATTTAGATCTCTAAAATAAATCTATAAATATTTAGCTTCAGGTGAACTCAAACAATTTGTTCCTTCTCCAAGGACTTTAAAGCACAGAAACCTTGCTCGCTTTGCACAGCTGTTCCTTTTTATTTTCCCCGCATTGTAAGCAGGGATGGGTCCAAGCTACCAAGTACCAGCCCAGACTCATACTTCCCCAAACATCAATGGTGCTAGTTGCAGGGTTTTGGTTAGGCCTTTTCCTCATTAACAAGAAGTTCACATAAGCAGCCAGGCCCTGGTTCACTGAGATTCATGGGAGTCTTTGACAGTTTTAGTGGGAGCACAAGATACTTAGAATTTATCTAAATATCATAAAATAGAGAGTCTGAGATTTCCAGTTGTTCCTGATACTCACTGGACCACAATAGCCTTGCTTGGGATATTCTGATATTGCTAATTCTTGTCCTAGTTAGAACCAGAATAAATACTTATAGGGCCCAGCTTGCTCTATTAAGACAAGTGCTTTTGCAAATGGGAGGGGAGGATGAGACACCTCACAAGAGCAATTAGCAGTTTCTACATGTAGGTTCCTCTCTTCCTCTTCCATGACAATGAGTTTGAGTCAATTAGTCCTCATGAGATACATTTCGTATGTGCTTAGATGGTCAAAAAGTATTTACAAACTTAACTTCCAAGGACACCTTGATACCTTTGAGGATCTGAGCCATAATCCCTATTTTGCAAGGCCCATACTTTCACAAGTGACCACTGATTTTGGGTGCCCAACTTGAAACAATTTTAGGTGAACAAGTGGCTCCATCCAAATCTGACTTCTGCATACAGTCCATAAGCATCATATTTTTCACATTATTTAGAAATAAATATAGGGATTGAGCTTTTGTTTGTTTTACTTGGTTTGAGTTGATGGGTATCAGAATTTACTGTCCATCAAACATATTATCTAACTCTCATACAAGTGTATCTGAAGGAACATAAACAATGTGCAGCACTTTTCAAAACTGGTGCTAATATTTAAGAAGTATTTAGTTAATAGCAGTAGCCTGTAAAAGAAGTTTACACCTGGTTAATATTCAACTCCAAATTCAAATTGAAAGGGCATAAGAATGACCATACTGGGTCAGGCCCATTGCCCTTCTGGTTCAATAGCCTATCTTCTAACAGCATTGAATGCTAGGAGTTTCTGAGGAAATGAACAGAACAAGTGATCCATCCTGTCACCCATTCCTAGAAAACAGAGGCTGTAGATACTTCAGAGAAAGATTTTACATCCATCAATCCTGTGTAATAGGCACTGATGGACCTATCCTCCATAAACTTTTCTAGTTCTTTTTTTTCACCCTTACAGTCTTGGCCCTCATAACAGCCTCTGGCAAAGAGTTCCATAGGCTGACTGTGTTGTGTGAAGAAATACTTACTTTTGTTCATTTTAAGCCTGATGTCAATTCATTTAATTCAGTGACTCCTGGTTCTTGTGTTATGAAAAGTAAACAGACTTTGGTATTTACTTTTTCTACACCAGTCATGATTTTGTAGATCTCTAGCTTACTCCTCCATAGCTGTCTTTTCCAAGATGAAAAATTCCAGTCTCATTACTCTCTCCTCATATGGAAGCTGTTTCATATCCGTAATCATTGTAGTTGTCCCTTTCTGTACTACTTCTATTTCCAAGGTATCTCCTTTGAGATAATGGGATTAGATCCACACAAAGTCAAGATGTGGGCATACCATGGCTGTATAAAGAGGCAAGATGATTTTTTTTTTATCATCTATCCTGTTCTTAATGATTCCCAAAATTGTTAGCTTTTTTTTTTTTATTGCTGCTGCACACTGAGTGAACATTTTCAGAAAACAAAATGCAATAATTCCAAATTCTTCCTTGAATGGTAACAGTTAATTTAGACTCCATCATTTTATATGTAAAGTTGGCATTATGTTTTCCAATGTGCATTGCTATGCATTTATCAACACTGAATTTCGTTTGCCATTTTGTTGCCCAGTCATCCAGTTTTCTGAGAGTCCTTTGAAACTCTTTGCAGTCTTTTTTGGACTTAGCTATCTCCAGTAGTTTTGTATCGTCTGCAAACTTTGCCAACTTGCTATTTACCCCTTTTTCCAGCTCATTTATGAAGATGTTGAATAGCACTTGTCCCCGTATGGACAACTGGACTGGGGGACACCACTCTCCCTTCTGAAAACTGACTGTCTGTTTTCTATCTTTTAACCAGTTACCAACACAGGAGAGGACCTTCCCTTTTATACCATGACAGCTTACTTTGCTCAAGAGCCTTTGGTGAGAGAAATTGTCAAAAAGCTTTCTAAAATCTAACTACAGTGTCACTCTTGTCCACATGATTGTTGACCCCCTAAAAGAATTCTATTAGATTGATGAGGTATGATTTCCCTTTACAAAAGCCATGCTGACTCCTTCCCTAACAAATCATGTTAACTTATGTGTCTGATAATTCTGTTATTTATTATAGTTTCAACCAATTTGACTGGTATTGAAGTTAGATTTACGGGCCTGTAATTTCTAGGATCACCTCTGGAGCCTTTTAAAAAAAAAATGGCATCACATTAGCTGTCATCCAGTACGGATGCTTATTTAAATGATAGGTTACAAACCTTAGTTAGTAGTTCCATAATTTCATATTTAAGTTCCCTCAGAATTCTTGGGTGAATGTCATCTGGTCCTGGTGACTTCTTACTGTTTAAGTTATCAATTTTTTCCAAAGCCTCCTCTAAAGACACCTTAGATCGGTCACTGAAAAAAGAATGACTCAGATTTAGGAATGCCCTCACAACCTCAGCTATCAAGACCAATACTAAGAACTCATTTAGTTCCTCTGCAATGGCCTTATCTTCCCTAAATGCTTCTTTACCATCTCAGCCATCCAGTAGCCAAACTGGTTGTTTCACAGCTTCCTCCTTCTGATGTATTTAAACATTTTTTTTGCTGTTACTCTGAGTCTTTAGCTAGCCTTTTTTCTCCACAGTATTGGGGGGGGGGCAAGGGAGCCTTCCCAATTATTATTTTTTTTACACTTCACTTGCCAGACTTTATACTCATTTCTATTTTCCTCAATAGGATTTAACTTCTGCTTTTGAAAGGATACCTTCTTGCCTCTAGCTGGTTCTTCTACTTTGTTGTTTAGCCACAGTGGCACTTTTTTGATCCTCTCACTATTTGGCGTATACATTTAATTTTGAGTCTCTTACAGTTTCAGGGATTTTACTTTTGAAACTGTACCTTTCAATTTCTGTTGAACCATCCTTGCTCATTTTTGTATCATCCCTTTTTGAAATTAAATACTATTGTGGTGGGCTGCTTTGGCCACCCTCTCTCCCCCTACCCCCAAAGGGATGATAAATTCTATTATGTTATGGTCACAACTACCAAGCAGTTGAGCTATATTCACCTCTTTGAGCAGATCCTGTGCCCTTCTTGGGACTAACTCAGGAACTGCCTCTTCTCTGTGGTTTCCCAGATTACCTGCTCCAAAAAGCAGACGTTTAAATGTGTCAAGAAACTGTCTCTCTGTACCCCATCCTGAGGTGACATATACCCTGTTAATATAGGAATAGTTGAAATCCCCCATTATTAAAGGACATATTTTTATAGCCTCTCTAATCTCCCTGAACAATCTGTCACCGCCCAGGTCAGTAGTATACCCCAACTGCTATATTGTTATTATCCAAGCAGAGAATTACTAGTCACAGTGGTTCTATGGTTGAGTTTGGTTCATTTAAGATTTTTACTTCATCTGACACTCTGATATTTAGTGTCCTACCCCCACCAGCACATCCCACTCTGTCCTTCCAATATGTTTTGTACCCTAATATTACTGTCTCATTGATTATTCTCATTCCAAATTTCAGTGATGCCTATTACAGCAATATTCTCATTTAATGAGGCACTCAAGTTCACCTATTCTGGCACTTTCAAGCTTTTATTCGTATACAAGCACTTAGCTAAAAAAAAAAAATAAATAAAAGTGACAATTTTTGTGTCTCCTACTATATGATACAATTGAATGGAACTTTTGTTTTGATTTGTTTTGACTGTTTCTCATTAGATCCTACCCATATATCATATCATCTCTCCTCCTTCCTGGAATAGAGAGAATCTCCATTAATAGAGCCTCCTCTACAGGATATCTATGTCCAAACCATGTGCTCCTCCACACCTGCCAATTTTCTTCCACCCCTTAGTTTAAAAACTGTTCTACAACCTTTATAATTTTACATACCAGCAACCCAGTTCAATTTTGGTTTAGGTGGAGGAGGCCACAAATAGCATACTGAAGGGGGTGGGTATGGGGGTCAGGCCCCTGGGAGCCAGGCAAGCCCTTCACAAAGGTGCAGGAGGAGGGCTGCAGGAGGCATTGAGAGGTGCAGGTGGGGGGCGCACTGGGCCAGAGTGGGCTGACATGGGGATGCAGGAGGTGCTGAGTGAAGCCCCTCAATGCCCCCCCACCTGTCATATCACCTTCCTCTCCTCAGGGTGAGACTGCCCTATCCCAGCCAGGGTTGGGCTGCAGGTTGCTTCAGTCTCATTCCCCCACACACCCTGAATAGGTACAGCCCCTCTTCCAAGGGCAGCTGGACCCCCTGCCCTGTGCAGGGTGGGAGGGAATGAGGCATGGAGAGGGGCACAATGTGGGCTTGGCCCCTGGGTACTGGACACCCTCAGTACACCACTGGAGGCATGCTTCCTATACAGGTTCCCTCTTCTTTCCCAAAAAGTTCCCACGCTTTCTAATAAAGCTAAACTCTGTACATATGTTTCTAATGATTGAATCTCCCATTACTATTACTGGTCCTTCCCCAATAACTAGTGTTCCCCCTGCTGGACAGGTATTTTCAGTAAGACAGGATACCAGGACATCATCATAAAGACCTCCTTCTAGCTGGTCTGCAGTTTACTCTTTTAGATTTGTTTTTATTACTAAGGATATTTGGTATCCTTACCAGCCTAATTGCTTTTATATTTTTATTACTGTGCAGGTTTCTTCTGCATACAGTGGTGGTTTTTTGTTTCTTTGGTTTTTTGTATTGTTTTTTCTTTTTAAGTACTCAGAATCTTCCCCAAGTGTTATGTAATTGATCTTTATGTGTTATCTGGCTGGCACCTGTGGCCCATATGCTCTATTAGGCAACAAACAAAACACACAACTGCTTTCTTGGAGACCTCCTTTGCAGTGTTCAAAGTACATGCAAAGCATAGTTTAGATATCAGTAGGCTATTTCAGCACAAGATCAATGAACCATGAAAGTACATGATACAAAACCAAACAATGCAGTAATGCTGCCAACAGCTGATCACCTTTGAAAAAGCATCTTTATTGTAAAAATTAGATTGCTTTACCAGCTTTAGAACGACAAGTTAGGTGAGTTTATTGGACCACTTCTGCTGCAAAGACAAAATTTCAAACTATACGGAGTTCTTCTACAGCTCGGGGAAAGGTACACCCAGCATCACAGCAAAATCCAAACTGGAATAAATTTGATCTCCCGATCCTCTACAGTTGCTTGTACATATTCCCCCAGAGTCCAACCCACCTGTGGACACACTGGCTTCTACCTCTTCAGGGACAACATGGCAGGAAAGCAAGGGACAGGCTTAGTTAAAGGACCTTTAACAGACACTGTATTCTTAAAAACACCAGCAAATTAGAGATCTTTGCAAGAGTTTATTCTCCCTCTAGTCTGATCTCACCTCTTCTGCAAGTCACGTCAGTAGTTTCATGTTTGGCAGAGTCCCTCCTGCCTTTTCCTCGCTTACCAGCCAGGTCTTCTTGCTTGTGGTGATGGATGCCTTCCTCCCCCACTCCACCTAAGAGAAATGTACGTCTCTTAAATACAGTCCGTCCCTTTTGAGCCATATGCCCATGCAGAAAAGCTGCTAACAGAACCAGGTATACAATGACATAAGAAACAGATCTTTATGTTAGTGTTACTTTGGAAAGTTTATTCCATAACAGCCTTGAAATGTCTCACAGCGCTGACAGATAGAGCTAAGAATCCTACAGTAACTCCCAAAACAGTGTGTGGCTTTTTTTTTTTTTTGTGGGGAGGAGGTTGCAAAACAAACAGTGGTAGGTTTTGCTCAATTAGTTGAAGATCCTGCCCAAGCTAAGAATCTTATGCTTTTGCCAAGCTCTGCAGAATACTTTATAGAGGTAACATGCAATTGTACGAGAGGATTGCACATGATGGTAAGTGGCCAGGCTCAGAAACCCTGGGACTTGGTTCCTGGCTATGCTTCCAAAACTTCATGCTTCACGGGTTCATCTGGTCACCAGCAGGGATCAGGAGAAGATTAGATTCTCTTCTCCTGCTCCAGTGTAATGTGGGTTTATTCTCCTTCCTTTAAGCATTGGGGATTGCCACAGCCAGAGATGGTATATTGGATGTGGTGTGCCACAGCTCTGAGTTGACACCGAACATCTCAGTCTCAGGTGCTTAGCTGGCTCAGTCTTGCTCAATGGTCAGGGTCTAACTTATCAGCATATGGGGGGTGAGCAAGGAGTGCTTTCCCCAGGTCAGATTAGCAACATTCCTTTGCAGTGTGCAAACACAGGTCCCCTGCCAGGATTATTTGCACATATTTCACTTAATATTTTCTTACCAATATTGGACCTTGGGTCTTGGTGCAGCTTGATCCCTCCTACAGTCTGCGTGTGACACAGTCTCTTGGGGGGACTGTAATGACTTAATCTAACTCCAGTTGCTGGAGTTAGCATAGGGTGCTGGGTGATGTTGATGGTGCACAGGAAGTCAGACTAGATCTAGTAGTTCCTTCTGGCTTTACACTCCGATTCAAGTAAAATACAAAAGTTTTGTGTTTTCATTTCTTTAGATGGCTTAACGTGGACTCTTCAGCAGACTTTGCAAGTATATAATGATGGCAAAAATACCCCAAGAGAGAAGTTGGATATATTTCAAAATTAGTTGAACTGCATTATCTATCATGCCTTGTTTTGTACACAATGGAGAAATAGTACAAACAGTTTCCAGAAGTTACTGTGGGAATAGTCTATTTCTGTTACTGCTGATGAAATTCTCAAGGCCGTGCATAGTGGTCAGTAAACTTACACCACACTGTGTACTAACATTGTGTTGGTTGTTTTGTCCTCTTAAAACATATGTTTTAATGACCTACATCCTGAAACCAGTCTTACCACAAAGTATGCATCTGCACAGGAGTTCTGAGAAATTTGGATACAGACATTCAAAGATAGGGATCTTAACATTTCACCCAATTTCAGATCACAATGATAGGCTCTCTAAGGGCAAGGGTTATACCTTGTTTGTATGGGATGGAGAAGACTGCCCCCCACCCCACCACCGTCACTAATGGGGTAGGTCCACGGGTCCTGCAGGTGGCCTCGCTGCTTGAAGCCAGTTGGAGCAATGCAGGGAGAAGATGGTTACAGGCACCATTATAGATCTTTGTGTTTTACATCTGGCCATATGTTTTGTTTGCAGTCTGAATACACAATATTCTGGAAAGATACCAGATCAGTTTCCAGGACCTTGTATTTATCCACAGACCATGCACAGCCTAGACAATAGCAAAGTTTCTGCTCTGTGACCCATCAATGTGCCTCAAACCTGAGGGCACCATTTTATTTCCATTCTCATGCAGTCTGACCTCTTACTTGATGTGCTTCCCAGAGCATCAAAACAATTTCCAAGTGGATTAAGACCACCAACTCATTTATACAGATCAGCAGATTGGGCCTCTCAAATACCCTGTACAAAAACCAAAAAGTTCCTGCTCCTTGTAGATACATGCATTTTAACTTACAAGACCCACTGCGGGTAGAGTCCAGAATGTGAACTGTTGAACAAGTCACACCATTTTGACAATTTTCCAATTTAGAAATGAATTTTTAAACCGTGCCATCTACCTTTCAGTGTCCTGAGGTATGCTGCTCCTTCTGAGGCCCTTTTCCTGTCCCCCTATTCTAATGCACTCCACTGGAATGACAGCCCATACCTTTACTCCTTTGGACAGGAAGCCTGCATTCAACCACTTTCTGGCTAAGTCCTAAAGGTGTATAGCTGTGTTAGTCTAGTCCAGCAAACAAAAAAAAAAAACCACAAGAAATCTGGTGGCACTTTCAGAGACTAACAAATCTACTTATTGCATGAGCTTTTGTGGGAGAAAATCCCACTTTGTCAAACACTTTGAAGGTGGGGGAACTTACAGAATGGGAGGAAAATACATGAAGTGAAGTGCAATTCATGGGGTCAGGGCACACTAACAGCAAATCAAAGCAGTTGTTATGATTCAAAAACTGGGAAACAGCACACAGAGGAGAGTGAGGTCAAATCACCTGTCATAACAGACACTCACAAGCAACTTCAGACCTAACAACAGAAACATTAAAACAAGTACATACCCTTGCGACAAACCACTTTGCCAGCTTTGCCCACATATCTAAACAAAAGACACCATCATAAGACCTAATCAAGCCAGCTACTTCAACAAGGACTCATTCACCTGATCACCCACCAGTGTGTTTTATGCCATCATGTGCCAGAAATGCCCCCGCATCTTATACATTGGACAAACAGGACAGTCTCTGTGCAAAAGAATACATGGGCACAAAACTGACACCTGAAATCACAACATTCAAAAACCAGTAGCTGAGCACTTCAATCTTCTTAATCATGCTGTAGATGGTTTATTAATAGCTGTGCTCAAGCAAATGAGTAACACATCAATACTTCAAAGAGAAGCCACAAAATTGGAATTAATGTGCAAATTTGACTGTGTGACAGCAGGATTAAACTCTGACTATGGATTCTTTTCCCATTACAACAGGTGATTTTACCTCACTCTCCTCTATGGGCTGTTTTCCAGTATTTGAATCTCAATAACTACTTTGATTTGCTGTTACAGTGTGACCTGATCCCATTACTTATACTTCCCTGCATTTATTTTCCTCCCATTCTTTAAAACCTACAAGTATCATCAGTAACTATTATCCAATTGTATGTCCTATTCTATTAAGCTTAAACCGCAACAAATCAGGTCACAACCTATCAGCATTCTTGCTGAAATGAAATATATGTCCCATTAAAGATGGTTGACAAAAAGGGGGCAGAGTGGATTCCTTTACTTATCTACAAAGGAAGAGAATGTCATGTTTAGTACCAGTACCCACACTGCCTGCTAACATACCCTTGAAGTTGGATAAGGCTTTAGGCAAGACAGCAATTAAGTCTCTCTGCTCATTCTCTTCTTTGATGCTGGTAATTTGACAGTATTAAATAGTGGGTTTTTTTGTCCTGCCCCCACCCCCAGTAGCATTAGCAATTGTCCACCATTAATATGATTGAGATCTTTAGTTCATTTCACATAGGCCCCCAACTAACAATACTCAGATAATAATTATGACTATTAAATGACTTAGGCTAGATTTAAGGAGATGAGAAATTATTTACTGTATTATCAAATCCCTTTATCCACTCAATCCCCCAAAATGTGTTATCTGACCTCCCTCCAGTGAGTGAAATTTAGGATCCAGAGAAAAATACATTACTCTCAATATAAAAGCTGGCATGCCAATGTGCCTTAAATCAGTTCCTAAAAGATCTGGTCCAAATTTTCCTACCAAAGGATCAGATTTCATCTTGAAATGTCCCCTTTGATTCAAGTTTTGGTTTTGAAGATCTGAAAGATGAATATACTTGTTTGCCACCCCCATCTCCTTTTTTGTCACAAAGGAAAATAAGGTCTTCTAGGTACCTCCTTTGCCCCACTTCTGAAGAGTTATAGTGGCAAAAGGAAAAAGCCTAAACATTTTATAACCCAGTGGCAAAAAAAGTGTGAACAAAACACATTCTGAAAAGTTTAGTTTTCAAATAACTGAAGTTGACAGTTATTCAAATTGAGAACTACTGCTTTGAAAATTTCCAAAAAAGTTTGAAAGTTTTTTTTTTTCCAATGAAAAGTTTTCACTGAAAATTTCTGCATATTAAAAACAAATTTTTTTGACCAGCTCTCACCACAAGCAAGTTGTTATATCATTCAGGTAGAGAATTAGTGATAGAACAAGTTAATAATTTCCCAAGTCACACATCTTGCTTTCCTAGCCAGAGGAATTCTGGACTAGTCAGTTGGAAAGACTGGGAGGAAAACTCTAGATAAAGAGATAAGGAAGGATCCTAGAATTTGAAGAACTGAAATTGTGTGTTACTGCTGCTACTACTTTCCAATTGCACAAGCTTACCCTGATGGAAAATAACCAAACACCCAACAAAAACAAATACTTGTGCTTGGATGCCTCTTATTATACAGCTGTGCAAGCCACATGTACTGAGATAACTGATAGAACAAGAAGTTATAAAGATCACACAGCAAACAAAGTATCATAGACATTTAGGGCAGGAAGGTACCTCAATAGGTCCCCTGTCTAATGCAGTGCCCTGCACGCAAGGCAAGCCTACATACCATTGGTTCTCAACCTCTTGGAGGCAGCAACACACTTAGCAACATATGTGACCCTACAGGACATACCAACCCACATCCCCCAGGGTGAATCCAGCCATCTTCCCAGCTCTCCATGACGTTTACTGCTGTGCGGTGACACACTAATGTGTTCCAACACAGTGGTTAAGAACCACTGAGCTAGACCGTTCTTGACAGGTGTTTGTCTAAGCTGTTCCTAAAAACCTCCAGTGAAAGAGATCCCAACACCTTCCTCAGCAATTTGTTCCAGGGCTTAATTATCTTAGGAAGTTTTCCTTGATGTCTAACTGAAACCTCCTTTGCTGCAATTTAAGCCCACATCTTATTTTTTAATTATTTTAAAAGGATCCATTACAGCAATAAAAAATTGCATTTCCAGCTGAAATATTTTTAAATGGCATTTGTTCAGTGGGCATCCTTGAAATAAAGTAGCATAAAAATAGTTATTTATTAGGTTTTTATGATCATTCCCTCTCCCATGCCCCCTTACACCTCTAGTTAACAGATTCTATCTTCATTGATTTCTATGGAGTTGTTTTGGATTAATGGACTTACAAAGAAGTAATTGAGATAAGATTCTGGTTCAGACTAGGGGAGAAGGAAGGGCATTTATTGAGGGGAAATCAAAAAACAAAACCAGTATAGGTTAGTGTGACACACTACTTCCCAGATCCGGTCCAGTGTGCTGCTGTGACACCCCCCCCCCCCCGATTCCCACTCCTGAACCCTGATTCACCTGCTTTGCCAAGTGACCATTTACTCCTGAGTCAGTCCACTCCAGTCTCTTGCATGCAATCGGTCCAAGCAGCGGGTGTATGCCCGTGGCTACTCAAGGAACAGTCCCCAAGCGAACAACCCCAATTACCTCACCAGGAGCCATTGTCTACAAAAGACTGGGAGCCACTCCCAGTCACCACACACAAGTCCATCCATTTAACAAAGAAATAGATCATGCCCAGCCTTCTTCATTCACACCCTTTAAAGACCACACAGCATTAGATAAAACATCTACTAGTTTATTGATCAGATTATAATTCTAAGAGAGAATATGGCCAATCAAGACAGAATCGCAATATAAATGAGTAAGGAGTGACCACAAGGAAATAAAAGGTAAAACACTCATACTAACCTAATATCTCTACCTAAACTGACCTCATAGTCCAAGTTTATACTCAAGA
The DNA here is from genome assembly GCA_007922195.1 of Podocnemis expansa. Taxonomy (NCBI): domain Eukaryota; kingdom Metazoa; phylum Chordata; order Testudines; family Podocnemididae; genus Podocnemis; species Podocnemis expansa. The sequence continues at coordinate 30,644,151 of ML682014.1, forward strand.
TGGTCTGCTGTCAGATGTCTGTATAGCCAGTCTCTGCCTGGAGCCAGGGAGGGCCCAGATCTTGCTTGGAGCTGTTTCAACATGGAGATTCCCAGGCAGAAAGCCCCAAATCCTCCCAAGTGTCTCTCTCCATTTCCAACACCCCCTCAACCCTTCCCTTTCTGGGCTGAGGTGATCTTTTTGTCTGGTTTGAGCCAGGGACCTCAATTAGCATATCTTTGCTGCTTTCTCCACATACTCATTTGCTTGCAGCATTGGCTGTTTACATGCTGCTAGAAGAGAGTTCCCTTCTGTCTCCTACCCCCTGAGCCATGAAAAACATGCTACATATCTATATACATGCATGAGACTGCAGAAAACGTATCATCACAGTAATCACGTAGAATAGGTTATGAGAATCCATAAAGAAACCTTGCATGGCATAATTGGCATAAAAATGTATAATCACAGTACATAAAAGTGAACAGAAAAGTCAAAGATCACAACCCAGGTTACACAGATGTGCATCCCGTGACAGTTGGTCAAAACAAAGTTAATTTGTCTTGAGAAACAGAACAGTATGTATATCCTTATCCTTACGATTTTAGAAAGAAGTCTCATTGTGCTTCTATATGCCACTAGCGGTGGCAGCAGACGACCCTGTTGTGATTTCTGGCATTTTCACCATTGATAGATAAACATACAGAATTGGTGGCAGACCTGGTGGTATTTTCTGATGTTACCATCCATGTGTGAAAGCTATTAAACTGTCTGATCTGCAGAAGAGTGAAACAACAGAAGCTGCAAGGATAAGAGTTACTATTTACAAATGGGGGATAAAAAAATGTTTCTAGGTCACTCAAGAAGGAAAGCTTTCTCTTATAAAATGGCTATTCAAACATATATTAGAAATGATAATTTACCGTGTGCAGGTTAGATTGGGGTCTTGGAAAGTGCAGCAGACTAACAATGTCAGCTAAGTTGGAACAGTGAGGAAATAATTAAGTACTGTAAGCCTCCTTGCTTCATACAAACATAATTTGCCCCAAACATCTCCTCTCCTTCACAATTCCCAGACATGCTCCCCTCAACCTTTTGTCCCCAAAGCTGATTGACAGTTCTTCCCTGAACACAATCTATCCACCAGAAAACTCCATGAAGTGGTTCCCCATCCACTCACCCAGGGCTGGCTCAAGGGGTTGTGGCACCCTGAGCCTGGAGCACGCTTACAGGGGTAGGAGGGACAGGGACAGGTCAGCAGTCATGTGGTAGCAGGGCCAGGCCAGTGCCCCTAAACTTTGGAGCCCTGAACCGGTGCCACACTGGCTCACCCCTTAAGCCAGCCCTGCACCCAGCTGTCCTTCATGACCTACACTGTTGTCCATTTTCCCCTCAGACTTCACAACGCCCCAATCTTGTAGCCTATAAGGTCTGCCCCAACCTTTGTCCCTTTACCATCTACAGTCCCCTTCCCATACCTAAGATTCCTTCATTGTGGTGGAGGGAGGGCACAGTGAAGGGGAGCCTCAGCCACTGCTGGGTGTGATGCAGGAATCCATAGTGTCCTCTGGTGCAGATTCAGCCCCTGATTAATTAGACTACCCTTGTGGCAGGACAAGTGGTAGCGACTCTAGAGAGCAGTCTCCTGAATGCTCAACAGGGAGATAAAGCATCTCTTTGTGACAAGTGACTCCAGCTGATCAACGAAGATGCAACGTGAAGAGATTGAGTTCCACTGAGAAGCAGCCTGACTTGTTTACACTACCACTTTCGTCCATATAACTTCAGCTGTCTTCCAGTGTAATGTACGTTGCTCAACAGCATGTTTTTCCCCCCACAACCCTAAGCAATGCAAGTTATTCTGACAGAATATTGATGTAGACAGTGCTAACAACATAACTACTGTCACTCATGGAGGTGGTTTTATTTTGTTGATGGGAGAGCTCTGGCCTATCAGCATAGAGTAGCTACACGAGCGATCTTACAGCAGCACAGCTGTATCAGAACATCTGTGCTGTGGTACATTCTCTAGTACAGTGGTTCCCAAACAGTGCGCCGGGGCACACTGGTGTGCCACAACTATCTCCAAGAGCTAGAGTTAAAGTTCCCTCCCTGCTTAGCCCAGCCACGTGAGCTGTGCAGGGCTGGGAAAAGGCAGGGGTTAAAGTAAGGGGAAAGGCACTAGAACACAGTTCCAGGACCCCCTATTTTTAGAAAGACAGCATTCCAGCCCCTCTAAAAATAGAGGAAGGCACCAGAATGTGGAGTTCCAGCGGTCCCCCTAAAAATAACACAAGCAGCCGGAAAGCAGCGTTTCGGTGGCTCCAGATTAAACCCTACTCCACCTTAGGCCCAGCCAGCAGAGAGCTGCAGGAGGCCAGGAGTGTGTGAATCTCCCCCTGTAGGGTGGAGCAGCTTGTGCCAGCCAGCCTGCAAACAGCTCAGGTAAGGGCTTTGGGGGAGGGGGGCTGCTGTTGTGTGAGGCAAGTGTGTGTGTGCGTAGCAGAGGTGGATGTGTAGCAGAGGGTATGTGGCTGGGGTTGTGGGGTGGCTGTGCATAGGGGGGTGTAGCTGGGGGCTGGAGGCCTAGTTCTGGCCCCTGCAGTGATGGGAGGGTCCATCACAGGCAGCAGGGGGCTGGGGGAGTGGAGGACAGGACACACTGGGGAGGGAGCAGCAGTGGGGTGAGGATTTGCCCTGGGTGGCAGGGAGCCACTGTGGAGAAGGGGGAAGTGGGTGTTGTGCCATGCTCCCCTGCCCTACCTTCCCACTCCCCAGGTTACCCCCTGCCCCTCCACAAAGCCACTCTTGTTCTTCCTTCCTCTCTCCTCTCTTGCCACCCTTGTGCTGTTCCCCACATGGTTGCCTTCATCCTCTTTTGCCACCCCTGCCCCGCTCTGCCCCCCACACTCACTCCTGCCACAGCACACAACTCCTGACCTCCCATGTTTTGCCACCCCTGCTCTACTACCCCTACTACTCCACATAGCAGCATATCCGAAACCCTGTGCCATGGTTCATGAATATTCATAATTAAAGTTAATTTGAATATTCATGAGTTTTTAATGGTGGTGTGCCTCGAAAACTTTGAAGGTGTCAAGGTGTGCCACGGCAGAGAAAAGGTTGGGAATCACTGCTCTAGTATACACATCTGAGTGCTCCTTCACCTCCAAGAGGGAGCTGAGAGACACCTATGCTGTCCCCTTAAACAGAAGATGGCAACACTGCTCTCCCCTCCATTCCTCTAAATGAACACTCATGATGAAGTGAACTGGTGCTTTCAGCTCAGTCCTTAGTATATAAAGACATCTTGACAAGAGAAAATGACCACCACATTGGCTGATGGCAAGCTTAACTGAAAGCCAGCCTACCAAAAAAAAAAAAAAAAAATCTTGGGGTTGCAGATTTTCTTTACTACTTAGTTTTGCATTTCTTTATGACATTTATCTATATTAGCATGATATTATGGGGAAGTTTGACTTGCTACTGCCCACCTGGGACTTATTTTATAAACCAACAGGATAGAGTTATAGTCTCCAAAAATGTTAATCCTGTATCTTTTAGCCTCAAATTCTCTTGTTAAATGGAATGAGCAACTGTATGGAAATATTTGAGAAAAAAATTATAAAGCTACATAGCAGATACATTGGCATATAACTTGAATTACTGTTTTATTTATTTTACCTCAGCAAAAAGAACCAAACTAGTATAAGGAAAATGTATTGCTCTGCATTGCAATGTAGTTTGGAGATGAGCAGTGTAAAAAGAGTTGGATAGATTCTGTGTGTGCCAATATTTGTCAGAGAACAATTGATAAGATATCCTTGTATCTTCCAGTAAGTTACAAAGTCAAATACAGGTGACAGAACTAATTCATTATGAGCTTTAGTTTGCTTACAGCAATAAGTTCTTCAGATAGGTAGCTCTACTAGTATTTAAAATAGTCAGTATTGCCTTTGTTTGCCAGAGCAGTTTTCCTATTAATTTTCTGAAGCCAATATTTTAATGTAGCAAATTGCTACCTACTTATCTATGTTGCCCTGGAAACCTGGACAAAGATTAGTGTTCCCAATCAGGAAATAATAGATTTCCTTCCTTTAGATATTTAAGCAGAGTTGAAAACACATTTAGAAGAGTTATGCTCCTATCTGCTTCAGAGCTTGCCTCAAAAACAAAACAAAAAACATTACATTTTATATCTAGGCATGTTAGTGACATGATTCTTTCATTTTATCCATGTTTAAAATATTTGCTCCCAAAATGACTATACATTATGAATAGGAGCAGATCAATTTACATATACAAAATCTCAGAAATCAAGTCTACTAATTTACAGAACCAACTTACTAATTTACAGACCTTATTGATGGCATACTTTTGCAATACAAGCTGTGTGGTATCTTGCAAGTCCTGGCTTTGTTTGAACAAATAAGTGTTTGTGTTGTTTTGTTTTAAAGGAGAAACAGCTAAAGACTAATCAGGCCAGCAAGCATTTGTCTTGGGGTGCACATCTGTGTACCCAAGGTTATGATCTATATGATTTTCCTGTTCTTTTGTACATTGTGATTGTATGATTTGTTGCTAATTACACCATGCAATGTTTCCTTATGGATGCTCAGAACCTGTTCTACATGATTAGTATAATAAGTTTCCTGCAACTTCATGCATGTGCACAGATGTGTAGCATGTTTAACATGGCTCAAGGAGGGTGGGAGATGGTCAGAGCTCCCTCCCGACACCAATCAGGCAAGCAACTGAAGGAGACAAAGATATGCTAATTAAGCTCATAGGCTTGGATGAGATAAAGAGATCACCTCTGCCTAGAAAGGAAGGAGTCAGAGCAGGTTTTTGGAAACAATGGGAAAGATTTGGAGCTTTTAGCTGGGACTCTCCATCTTGAAACAACTCCAGGCAGGATCTGGACCCTATCCGCAGACCCATAATGCTCTATTTCAGCACCCATTGCGGCCAGTGGTGCGAAATGTGCCCTTTAACAGAGTAGTTCTATTGAGCCGCTTCAGCACGTCCATGGCAAAGCCCCATTCACCCCACTGTAGTTACAGCTCTGCTTGCCTGGTCCCAGGCAGACACTAGCTGTGCAAACATCTGACAGCCAAACACCTTGAGCATGAACTTGAACTATGAGGTCAGTTTAAGTAGAGATGTTAGGTTAGTATATATGTTTTACCTTTTATTTCCTTGTGGTCTCTCCTGACTCATTTATATTGTGATTCTGCTGTGATTCTCTCTTAGAATTATAATCTGATCAATAAACTAGTAATAGTTTTATCTAAAGCTGTGCGGTTTTTAGAGAGCATGAGTGAAGGCGGCTGGGCATGATCATTTCTTTGTTAAATGGACAGACTTGAGTATATGGGGATTAGGAGTGGTTCCCAATCATTCTAGGCAGTAGCTCCTGATATAGTAATTGGGGCCAGGGGTGCTTGCTGGGGGACCATCCTCTAGTAGCCAGAGGGCATCCACCCACTGCTTGGGACTGTTTATGCTTCAGAGGCCAGAGTGAACTGACTCAGGAGTGAGTGGTCACTTGGCAAAGCATGGCAAATCAGGGTCCAGGAGTGAGAACCGGGAGGTCACAGCGGCACACAGGACCAGATCTGGGGAGCAGCTTGGCACAGTATTATATGCATTAACTAGAAAATGTGTTTATAACCTCTAGGCCAGAAGGCACCTTCCATGGAGAGCCAGTTGCAGAAACACTGACCCATGTGGTGAGACATAAGTGGCCTCTGAACAGGGGCATCGCTGGTGCTGGGCCCCCCGGGGCACATGCCCCGAGTCCCAGCACCAGTGCCCCAGATCTCCGGCCCAATCAGGCCAAGGATCCGGGGCTTGGCTGGCCGCCTGTGGCGGCCCTGTCCCCGGCCGGGGATCCAGGGCCCACCTGGCCAGCCCCACCCCCTGGCCAGGGATAGGACCAGGCGGGGCCACGCAGCCGCAGGCAGCTAGGCCGCGACTGGGCGGGGTCAGGTCAGGCCAGGCCGGGCCAGAAGTGGCTGCAGGAGGCCGGGTCCTGCACTGCTGTGGCCATGGGCAGCCAGGCCCCCGGATCCCCCACAGCAGCCCTGTCCCCGGCCGGGGAACAGGGGTCTGGCTGCCTGCAGCCAGGGGCTCGGCCTCCTGCAGCCGTTTCTGCCCCGGCCCCACCACGGCCTAGCCACCCACCCCACCTGGCCCTATCCCTGGCCAGGGGGTGGGGCCCGAGTCCCTCCCCACCCAAGCGACACCCCTGCCTCTGAAGAACATCAGTGGCATACTGAGATCAGCCAGCGCCCAAGGGCTGAGCCCATATTTGCACTCCATCTCAGTGCCTCATACCCCCTCAATGCCTTGCAGGCCCCCACTCCACAAAGGACTGGAAGAATCCCAGCCCCAGCTGCCTGAGGTAGATGGTGGGGCAGTGTGTCTCTGTACCTGGAGAAGGAGGCGCGCGCGCACACACACACACCCCTACCTGTCCCAGGGCAACCACCACACAACCTGGCCCTAGCTGGGATAAGGCAGCCTATCTACTGGAGACAGGAGAGGACTTCATCAGCCCTTCAAGATGCATGAGGGAGTTCCTGAGGGCCATCCCCCACTCCCCCCATGAAAGATCAGCCCAGTCCCCCTCCTAGGGCTGGATCAATTCAGGGATTTAGGAGATTCAGCTCTGTTCAAGCTAGTGGAGTCTAGGGGACATGGGGGGGATCCAGGCCCTGAGCCAGAGGTCACAGTCAGCAGCACTCCTGTCCCACTCCCAGGCTTTCTGATCTGCCCCAGGTGGCAGCACGTTGCTGCTGTGCTCCAGCATTGGGGGCAAGGCCAGCTGGAATGTAGGGTCCAAGAGCACTGTCAGTCCATCACTCCAGGGCGCTTGGGGGACTGGCCAGACCCAACCCACGGGGGCCCTCATGCGGCAACCTGACAGTGCTCCATGTCCTGGAGCGCTGCCACTGCAGGTTACCCCATGCACAGCCAGCCCTGACTCCAGCGATAGGGGCACAGTGGCCGCGCACTAACCCACCCTACCTGCAGAGCAGACTGAGCAGGGTGGGAGTGCCATGCATAGTGCCTTCTGGCTGAGGGTCCCAGCCACCCCCAGTGCTGGCCAGGATCCTTGAAGCCCCTCAACCCAGGTTGGCCACTGTGGTAGGGGGCAGGAATCCCAGAAGTGGACAACCAGTGCCCCTGGGGTCCCTTAATCCAGCCCTGGTGCCAAGCTGGCCCAGTGCCCCCCCCCACTAGCTCGCAGGGGCTTGGCCTAACCTGCCCCCTCCCCGCCTCAGCATGCCACTGAGAAGCAGAAATTCTGATCTCAATCATACTGACAAAGTCAAAAAAACTTCATTGACTTTACCAGAGTGCCTTTGAATTTCCCTCTATATACCATAAATTGAATAAGAATCTGTGTCTGAAGTGCAGTTAGAGTATCCAGAGCAGAGATGGGTAAAATCCAGCCCGTGGGCAAAATCCAGTGCGCTGGATATATCCGTAAGGCAGACTGGCTCTCCATCCTCCCTCTCCCCAGCCCCGGGGCCAGCTCGCCACCGCCACACCAGCCCACCTGTCAATATTACTGAATCGAGTTACAGCAGTTCAGATCGGCAATGGTGTAACATCCATCCCAAAAACTGCACCACAGATTTTTATCAAGTTATAGTGTAGGAATTGTGATAGATGGATTGCTGCAATTCATCATTGCACATACACATTAAAGAACAAGTTCTTGCAAAATAAGTTTTAAACAAAGCAATTCTTTAGTTCCAGAGGGTCAGGATAGATACAACTATTTTCACCATTCTGAACTTCAAACAGTAACGAGTAATTTTTTTCTAGTAAAGGTACATTTAACTTGACCATTTGTAGCATGATATAGCTGTTTGCTTTTGTGGGAGTAAACTGTTAAGTGAATGACAGTCTTATTTCCATGTAACCTTCAGCCCTACACCTGAGTAAAATTAAAGCCAGAGACTATTTGTTTTCTAGGTTAAGCAGGAGAAATTGTTTAAGCTGTCATTAAGGAATGCTCTAGATTTTCAAATGGGAAGCCATAAAGACAATCCAGGGACTTTATATGGAGAAAAGCAATTGTTTCTCATCAGGGAACAAACAAAACAAAATCATAACTCATATAGACAGTGCCCAACTTGTGTGACTTCCTAGAGGACCCTATTAGAAGCTAGTCTTTACTTATTCACCAGGCTGTTTAGAAGTAATGGAAATTTTCCACTAGTTACACCATACAAGAATTTGAAGCTTGACCTTCAAATATCAATTGAATTGGTCAAACAAGGTTTGTAAGAGACAGCGTCTGATATTTAGTGGAATTATCCTGTTGTTATACTACATATTTTACACAGAAGCTCAGTCATGTCCCTCTTTGTAGTTAACACAGATCATTCAAGCCCTGCAACGCCTAAGGGAATATATAGATAGTGACAGACAATACCAATGAACTGCTTTCAATTTTAGATATAGTGAAGAGATTAGAATGTTTACTACTAAAAATGGATGCAACATCTGATGGAAGAGTATGGATAAAAGCAGAAGTGAAAAAACCAAAAGTCATGTCCAACGAGCCATGCTTCCTTACTGGTGTCAATCTGCAACCAGCTCCACAAAGTTAGATGTGGGCATGCACATACGTGGATGTGTACTCCTCTAGTTACCAAGTCTCATTGTCTTCAATGAGATTTCCACATTGGCATGGGGAGTGAGTGTTTGCATGATGTGGGCCACTGAGTGCATGTAATTAAACAACACTATTACGGAAACAGACCTCAGAGTATGTACAACACTTAGAAAGGATACAAAACAAAATTCAATGAGTGATCAGATGGCAGTCATAGGGCTAAGCAATTTCTGAAAAAATAAGTATTACATATTTCTAAAGGGCCCTATACTGTGTATAAGATGTTCTCAGTAGAAGACTAGTGAACAAATTTAACGAAAGAGTGCATACTTTAAAGAACAGGAACCTGATTTGGGGGGGGAAAAAGGGAGGGAGGAGGTAACCAAACCACATAAGAAGGTAGCAGGGGGTGGAAGAGGAACTTTATGTATACTTGAAGAGAGCATGAAAAGAAACATCAAGATAACATGGGAAACAAAAAGCCCAAATAAACCATATGGCTGATAACAAAAAGGTCTATGATGGACTATTAGAGTGTGGTGGTGACCTTGTTACCAAGACCATCAAATCATATGATCTATAGTGGAATGTTCAATGATTAAAAACACACAGATCGAATATGAGAGCCTGTCATTACGATATTAATGCAGCCTATTGCTACTGAAAGAGACAGGCGCAAAACAGTGATGAAGTTTAATAAGAGTATATTGGAATTTGAACTGCTTTTCAAATAAAAGCTTAACACCCAGGCCAGCAATTAAAATTAAGATGAGTCGATGCACTGTTAAGTAAAAGCTACCATAAAAAACATCAGCTATAGCAAAGCAATCAACTCTAAGCCAGTGTGTTGATGAAGCTAGACAGGATGATTAAAAACACATATTGAATGAAAAGCACATTCAATGAGCTACAACATAGCTGTGCATTATCCCCCCCACTGGTAACAAAATTAGCAGGAATACAATAATTGCCATACAATTAGTTTGATCAGTCATCCAAGTAAATTATAGCCTGAAGTTTTATTTAAATCACCTAAAGCTAACAGAGGGCAGGCATTCACAGAACAGCCTAGATCAGTTTGGATGGGAAACATCACAATTTTTTATTTGCACAGAAGTTAGTGGTTTATGATGGGCTTGTGGAGCCAGAGTACATTGTCAGCTTTCACCTCGGTGTGCATTTTTTGCATTAGTTAGGGAGGCAAGGCTCTCAGAAAAGACAATGTTTTGCCTTTTTCATATCTAGGCAGATGACTAAGTAACCCACTCTTCTGTGCTGGGAAGGTCAGCGTTTTTACCTCCGTATCTGCCGGTCTTGTACTCTACCTGTATTGTAGCTCTTTTACAGTTAATTTTGAGCAGCACTTTCTGTTTCAAGGTCAGCTCTTAAGTGCTCTAAAATCTACATTATTAGTCTGATTGTCTTGAAATTTAATTAACTATTTAGCTGAGAACAATTTTACCTGCAATGTGAGGCATTCTTTCCCACCCTCTAGTCCAAATTCCTTCTTAAATAGGTACCATGTCATTGCTTCCAATAAGGCTCCATTCTTTATGACTCTATATACTACCCAGCTTCCTTGCTTGGAAAATGATCAGATCCAGCAAGGAAGATCTACAGTGACAGACAGGAACTGGAAAATGTGGAGCACTTTGCCTACCATAGCAACCATCTCTCAGAGGGTAAATATGCTGAAATTCAGTACAGAATCCGCTTTGCTAGCATCGCCTTTCATAGACTCTCACACTGGGTGATCAACACTCTAGGCATTTAGTTTACAAAATGCTGCTAATCCCAGCTCTCCTCTATGGTCACGAGACTCAGGCAACCCATAGAAAACATCTGAAAAACCTGGAATGCCAGCACAGGCATATTCTCTGGAAGATCCTCAATATAAAGTGGGAACATCGTTACACTCACATCAGTGTCCTCAGAGAGACCAACACCCTCAGTGTTGTTGAGGCCCTAATTATTCACCACCAACTGAGGTGAAGCAAGCACTGTGTGTGCATGCTGATGCATGTGTTCCAAAACAATTGTTTTCATGTCCAACTCAAAGGAAAAAAGGAAACAGAAGTCAGAAGAAATGCTTTAAAGACATCCTCAAGACAAACAAACATCAAGAGATGTGGTGGCATCAATCTCACACGCTGGGAGATGGTAGCCCAAAACAGAGCTAACTGACAACCTGTCAAAGTAGGAACAACCCACTTTTGAGGAACATCACCTTGCCCTGGTTGCAGAAAAACCATCAGAAAAAGGACAGATAGACAACTGTCTTGCAGGAATCGTGGACCTGTCCTGCCTTTCAACACAACCTGCAATATCCACCAAAGAGTCTGTGATTCAAGGATTGGATTTCTAAAAGTACCAAAGGACCCGTATAAAATAAAACCCATAAAAGAGATCATCCTCAACCAGAGGGATTACCAGCAACACTTCCTGCCCAGCAAACCTCTTCTGTGCTGAAGGAGAGAAGAGAAAAAACAAAAAACCTCTCTCTTCTGACTGTAGAGGAATCAATTCATATGTCTTTTGCACCTTTATCTTGCCTCTGGCAATATGATCTAGCCAACTTCATGTTGTAGTGCATGCAGAAACAAATAGGCTCAGGGATAGGATTAGGGGTACCAAGACAAATTGGAGCATTGGGCTAAATGAAATCTCATTAAGTTCAACAAGGATAAGTGCAAAGTCCTGCACTTAGGACAGAAAATATCCCACGTACTGCAACAGTTTGGGGATCGATCGGCTAAGTAGCAGCACTGTAGGAAAACACCTAGGGGTTATGGTGGATGGGAAGCTGGACACAGAACAACAAATGTGCTCTTGTTGTCAAAAAAGCCAATGGCATATTGGGCTGCATCAGTAGGAGTGTTGCTGTCAGATTGAGTAATGTGACTATTCCCATCTATTTGGCACTGGTGAGGCCACATCTGGAATACTGTGTCCAATTTTGGGGTCCCCACTGCAAAAAGGATATAGACAAATCAGAAAGAGTCCATCGGAGGGCAACAACAATAATTAGGGGGCTGGGACACATGACTTACAAGAAGAGACTAAAGGAACTAAGCTTATTTAGAAGAGAATATTGAGAGGGGATTTGATAGCAACCTTCAACTACTCCAAAAGAGGAGGGAGCTTGACTATTCTGAGTGGTGACAGAGAACAGAACAAGGAGCAACGGTTTCAAGCTGCAGCTGGCACAGTAAAGGTTGGATATTAGGAAAAACTCTCTCACTAGGAGGATGGTGAAGCATTGGAACGGGTTACCTCGGGAGGTGGTGGAATGCCCATCTTTGGAAGCAGTTAAGGCCTGGTTAGACAAAACCCTGGCTGTGATGATTTAGTGGGAGTGGTCCTGCTTTTAGCAGGGGGTTGGGCTAGATGACCTCATGAGGTCCCTTCCAACCCTATGATTCTATGTGGTTCTTTGCGTCCGTCTACAATGGAGCCTTAATTGACTAAAAGGAAGCTTAAGTTGACCTACAGACCCTCGTGGCCACGCTGGGCCTTTATTAAGTTGACTTTAGCACTTCCTTAAGTTGATTTAATAATACCACCTCAAGGTTGACTTAACACTTAATTTGACCTTATTAAATCAATTTAAGCCAGTGTAGATGGGGAATAGCCCTTAAGTCATCTTAATTGGCCTCCAGGCCCCCTCCCAGAGTTCCTGTCCACCAGGATGGCTCAACCTAGCACCTGCCAGTGTGGATGCAGGCAGTCGACAGGAGTTTTCAGTGTGGATGCTCTAAGTCGACTCAAGAAGGTTGATTTTACAACTTAACCTTGTTAAATTGACTTAACAGAGCCTCCAGTGTAGACATATCCTTTGTTAGTGACAGTCAGTACAACTTCAGGGACCTACTACATCAACCCTTCCAGTGCTTTCTAGCACAAAAACTTTAAAGGTCTTAACTAGAACTCAGTCATTAACAGGGCATCTAACCCAAGTCATCCCAAAACTAACCTGCAAGAAACATTCTAGGCCAAATTCACTTGGAGGGAACAAGTACAACTCCCTAGTAGCCCCTGGACCAAGACAGATGATCACATAGATTGTGAGAGTGTGAAGATATTCTGGAAAGCATACTCCTTTAGTTTATACACTGATGCCAAGTCAGCAGAAGAACATGAACTAGCCAACCTGAGTGTAACTTATCCAATCAATGGGAGAGCCAACATTTACCAGACACATCCTTTGTATACTTACAGTTTCAGACAGGTGAAGGGAGCAAAAATTACATCACTGTAGCAGTAAAGTAAAATGTAATGCAGAAAAATATCAGCACACCCTAAAACTTGAAACCAATGTCTATAGTGCTTATGAAGAACAATAAAATAACCCAGTGGGCCAACAATGAGGCTTATTATAGTCATGGATTAAACAACAGGTACACAAATATGCATATAGTAACCTTGCGGAGAAAGGGGTTAACATCCTGGTCAGTGAGTCCCAGGGGAGCCAACAGGAACAAAATACAGGTTTTTGAATCAGAGCAGCAGCCATGCCTGTTCTTGTTTTTCGTGGCAGCAGAGCTCCTGGAAGGATCAGGAAGAGGCCAGAGAGAGGCCTGAGGAAGGATCCAGCAACATCCTTGCCAAACACAAGCTCAAGTTTGTAACTAACCAGGCATGAATAAATGTTCCCTGTTCTAACTAGACACATTCAGGGTATTTCTGTGTTTTTGGAGTTCTCTGTGCTGAGCACATGTACCCTCTCCCACTACCCTGTATAACTACCTAAGTTAAATCCCAGAGAAGCAATTCTCTGTTTCTTATCTGTTATTTTTAATTAAAGATTTTACCCTTTTTAAAATAAGTTCTGATTCTGTGTCCTAAAAGGCAAGAGGTTTGTGTATATGTGACTCAGAGTGCACAGCCAGCTACTCAATGGGATTCTGTCCCAGTTTCAGCCGATACCCCAGCTGGGGTTCAATCACTCTCCTGTGGGAGGCATAAATGTGATTTGAGGGTACCTCACGGGAAGAAATTCCCAAATGCACATTCCTGAGTTTTCAAGAGGTTTTTGCATTTGGGTAGTGGTAGCAATACCACTCCAAGGCCAGGAAATTGGTAGCCTGGGAGAGTTTTATGACCAGGCTTTAAGGCCAGTAGGTTTCAAGGCCTGTTGCAGGCCCCCATCTTCTGCATTCAGAGTGCCAGAGTGGTGAAACAGCCTTGACAATGCATATGTGGCCAACATTTAAAATGCATAGTTAAGTGGCCAGAAATGCACCTATGAGTACTTGCAAACCTGCATACCGGCACGTAGGCAGCTAGGTAAGCCTGGGGCTCCTAGCTGCTCTGGACTGGCAGGGACCAGCACTCCCCTTGACTGCAGTGGCTACACTCCCCTCCCCTCCCCTATCCGGCTCCATGCTAGGATCAGGTTACAGCCACTATACTGCTCCCTCCTCTCCCCCCAGTCCCAGGGCCTGGCTCCATGCTGGGATCTGACTGCAGGGGCCACACATCCCCTGCTGGGACCCAGCTCCAGCCTGCGATCGAGCCGCAGCCGCTCTGGCCCTGGCTCCACGCCAGGACTGGACCATGGGGGTCACACTCCCCATGCCCAACCCACCTTGAATACTAAAGCATTTCTGTTAGCACTCCTTTGCAAACTTGATCTGAAAAATTACTTCAACCCCTCTTATAGTACCATACCTAAGAGCAAAAAACTGAATATCTCTATACATGCACAAGTCCTGATTCTGCAGTTGTTCCCAGAAGAAAACATGGACACAGTTTTACAACTGGTGAATTTAGGATTTGTAGTGTTTTCTTGCTTGCTCTGAGTTTCCCCTGAAGTTTACCAGGCAAATTGTAGAACTTCCAGATTAATAACTAACCACTGTTTCCCATTTCTATCCATCTCCAGTCAGCTTATTCTATAAACTAGGCAAATACCTAGAACTGCTGCAGAAGCAGATATGGCCACTGGAGAGCAGCTTAAAGGTATATATTGGTCAGAAAATACCATAGATGCAGACTGTATTATATATGTGCCCTATATCAGTGGTTTTCAGATTTTCTTCCTCAAGACCCAGTTGAAAACTATTATTTACACTCACAATCCAACAGTTACATCTTTCAGCAATGCATTCCAGTCTTTCACATTCCAGCAGTAGCAGGAGGCACCACAAACCAGTACCTAAGAGTCTGCAAACGGTACTGAGTCCCAACCTGTGGTTTGAAAACTGCTATTCTATGTAATCTTCACCTTAAAAAAAAAAAAAAAATCAAGCAAACACTAGCATTTAAGGCACATCTATGTTCATCTGATTCATTGCTAGTCTGAAGCAACTTTGAGCGATGTTATCTTTTTTCCAGCATTTAAAATTAATCTGCATCCTAAACTGACTCACACAGGTTTCAAGCTGCTTTGGGCAGCAGTAACAGTGATCAGATCAAATGAGTTTCATTGCTCTGGACACCTGCCATGTGCTAACCAAACTTTATTGCATTATACCGTAAGTCATTCAAAATGCAGCTAGAAAAACCAGTATGAATGATCATCAGTCTCTATGTTAATTGTTAAGTGATAGAATGTGTCCTAAAAGAGGGCTTAAAAAAAAACATTTCGGGTCAAACTCTCAGTCAGTATAAATTTGTGCAGTTGCATAGGCTTCAAAGCTGTGCAAGTTTATACCTAAAGAATCTGGCCACAGACAATAAAGAGTTCATTAGATACATAAATCAAAGTGTCATACTACACAATGAAGTGAACATTAAGAAGAAAAATGATGGAAAAACCACCTACAAACAAGAGACCATATTATAAGAATGATAGATTAATGAAGGACACACTTAATTCAGCAATTGATCTGTTCATTTCTATTTACTTTTGCTTTACTCTCCTCTCCACATCTTTAATATAGGAAGCACTCTATGTATTTTGATCATTCTGGGGTGTGTTACATCTGTGGGAAGGGAATTTGCACTTTTACTTCTACACTGTCTGCCAGGGAGTTTCACCTTAAAAAGCAAGGCAACCCCCTATGCCTGGATGTTTTTTACTCAAGTGTGAAGTAAGTCATTAATCACCTGAATTTATTAGTACTTTCAAGAAAAGCTATAAATCCAGGAGTATCATTGTTATAGTAAGTGTTCATCTGATACAAAATATAATTCATTGTGCATACACAAATGACACATTGGGCCTCAATTTTGATAACATGAACACTAGTTTTTAAAATTTAATGCCTCATAACTGAAGGCAGTGTTAATCCTGATTTACAAGATCAGAATCAAGCATGTGGAGTACAAATATTACTCTAAAAGTTCTTAACTCTTTCAGAATATTAAGAGTATCCTCATTCTGATGCACCATACTACCTTACAGATATTAAATAACCCTCACAATAGCCCTCTGGTATAGGTTAGCCCTACCACACCTATATTACAGATGGGGAAATTAAAGTGACATGTTTAAGGCAACAGGAGTCTGGGCCCATCAATGTTTTAGTACAGGAGTGGATAAATTGTGGCTTAGGAATTATTTGTGGCTCTTTTACAGTTAAAGTGTGGCTTGTGAAGCCCCTTAGGCCCTTCCCCCCTATTCTCTGCCTACCAGACTGAGTGGGGAGCTCGCAGCTTCTGCTCTACTTTACAGCAGGCTGGTGAGGCTTCTGTCTCAAGGAAGGCATCTGCCAGAAGGCATCTGCCCTAAGGGTGCACCTGCAGCCCTGCAGGGAGGGGGGCTTGAGACTTCTGCCTAGTAGGAAGTGCCTGCTGCTAGGACCTGCCTGGGGCTTTCACAGCTGCATCATGGGGCAGAAGCCCTGAGCCTCACCACTATTCTGCCACAGGGCTGAAGCCCAGAGAGCTTCTGAAGACTGTTAGTGCAGCTCATGGCGTCAGTAAGATTGGCCATGCATGTTCTAGAAGCAACTGTGCTGAGGGAACCTGATGCAACACTGCTGTCCCGTAACATGCCTCAGCCTTTGAGCTGTGGTTCCCAACCTGGGGTCTGCAGACCCCTGGGGGGGCCACAGTGTGGCTCCAGGGGGTCCATGGATATGCTGGAAGCTGGGGCTGGACAACGCCAGGGTCTTGAGTTCTCATAGAGACCCAGGCTTCCAGCTGGCATGGAACTTCCTCCAGGCAGGAAATTTTTAAAACTCTCACGCCCTGAGCATGGTTAGAATATGCTCATGGAGAGTAGCTTGGGAAGTGGCCAGGTGCTAGCAGCTACAGCCAGGTAAGAGGGGGAAGGGTCCTGTGGAGGGGTTGGGGAAACTCAGGAGGAAGGACAGGGTCAGGAAGGATCCCCCACAGCAGCAGGGGCCTCATTCTGCCAGTGGGGGCTGGATCCCGCTGGCAGAAGTTCCCCTGAAGCGATGGAGGCCACATTCTGCTGGCAGGGAGCCATATTGTTCCCCACAGCAGTATCGCCTCTGTGCGGCAGCACCATTATATAAATATTCCAGCTGGGGGGGGGGGGGCAAACCTTTTTAATTAGAAAAGGGGTTGTCAGCCTCAAAAAGGTCGGCAACCACTGAAGAGAAATTGTTCTAACCATGCCCACAAGCAATGCAAAGTCACACAGCAAGTGTCAGAGCTCAGATTAGACTTCAGTTTCTAGCATCCAACCCTGTGCTCAAGTTACCAGACCACACTGGTAATGGGAAATACAACAGCATTTTTGTCTTTAATCGCCATCTTTGTTTTTCCGTATACAAGTAATTAATGTTACAGAATCTTTTGCGCTCAGTTTTTCGGGAGACAGACAGAAAACAAAATACCACACTAAAGCTGTGACCCTAATTACAGGGAAATACTAATTACTATCACAAAGCAGGAAACCCCTGTGTAAAAAGCCCCCATGCAGTTTTGCTGATGCATCTTAACGTGCTGCTCTTCTCATGAGTCAATCTTACATGTGGCATGCTGAGGAATCTCAGCAATTGTTCAGCATATTTTTCAGGCTGGCATGAAGGTCCATTGTAAGTGTCAATATAGGGACTGTGTACCTTCCTGTTCTCATCCTATTTCTATTCTGAGGTCCCCGGAAAATTTAGGGGGCTCTCCGGTTACATGGTTTGTAGTAACTAAAACCAGAAGTGCTCCCAGGACCACAAAGGTGTTGCTTTTCTGGACATGAGTCAAATAAGGTTCTGAAGTTAAAGAACATATTAAATGCACGTTGCCAAGTTCCAAAGGGGCAGCCATGTTAGTGTAGTTCAGCAAAAAAAAGCAAGTACTGCTGTAACACTTCAAGACTAAAAGATTTATCGCATGAACTTTTGTGGGAGAAAATCCCACTTAGAATCATAGAATCATAGGGTTGGAAGGGACCCCATGAGGTCATCTAGTCCAACCCCCTGCCAAAAAAAGCAGGACCACTCCCACTAGATTATCCCAGCCAGGGTTTTGTCCAGCTGGGCCTTGAACACCTCCAAGATGGAGATTCCACCACCTGCCTAGGTAGCTTATTCCAATGTGTCACCACTTGCCTAGTAAGAAAGTTTTCCTAATATCCAGTTTGGACCTCCCCAGCTGTCACTTGAAACCATTGCTCCTCGTTCTGTCCTCTGTTACTACTGAGAACAATCGAGCTCCATCCTCCTTGGAGCAACCCTTCAAGTAGTTGAAGGTTGCTATCAAATCCCCCCTCAGTCTTCTCTTCTGCAGGCTAAATAAGCCTAATTCCTTCAGTCTTTCTTCATAGGGCTTGTTCTCCAGCCCTTTGATCGTTTTGGTTGCCCTCCTCTGGACTCTCTCTAATTTGTCCATGTCCTTTTCGTAGCGGGAAGCCCAAAACTGGACACAATATTCCAGATGTGGCCTCACCAGTGCAGAAGAGAGAGGAATGATCACATCCCTCGATCTGCTGGCAACACTTCTCCTGATGCAGCCCAGTACGTCATTGGCCTTTTTGGCAGCAAGAGCACACTGCTGACTCATATCCAGCTTCCCATCCACCATGACTCCCAGGTCCTTTTCTCCAGTGCTGCTATTTAGCTGATCGGAAACAGCACACAGAGAAGGGGAAGTCAGATTACCTGTTACAATGGGAAAAGTAGTCATAGTCACAATTTAATCCTGCTTTCACACAGTCTAATCTGCATATTGATTCTAATTCAACTGTTTCTCTTTGAAGTCTTGATGTCCCATTGACTTTCTTGAGCACAGTCGTTACTCTATGGATGATTTGTTGATTAGAAAGATGGAAGTGCTCAGCAACTGGTTTTTGCATGTTGTGATTTCTGATGTCAGTTTTATGCCCATTTATTTTTTTGTGCAGAGATTGTCCTGTTTGTCCAATGTATATGGTGTGGGGGCATTTCTGACATGTGATAGCATAAATCACATTACTGGATGAGCAGGTAAATGAGCTCCTGATGGAGCACAGCCCCACAATATGGCAGCATTTGTATGGGCAATTTAGGCGCCTCTCCTCTACTTATACTACACTGACAAAATCATAATCTGGACCCATGGCAGGGATGCTCTTGAAATCTCTAAGGAAACCTTCAACAATTTCCACTTCACAATCAAACTTAGCCTGGAACGCTCCACACAGGAGATCCACTTT
Source organism: Podocnemis expansa (assembly GCA_007922195.1). Classification (NCBI taxonomy): domain Eukaryota; kingdom Metazoa; phylum Chordata; order Testudines; family Podocnemididae; genus Podocnemis; species Podocnemis expansa. Next base: position 30,663,308 of record ML682014.1, read on the forward strand.
GTACAAATTAGGGATGGACACATCAACACGACCCTATACCAAAAACCTACTGATCAGTATAGTTACGTACATTCCTCAAGCTTCTATCCAAAACACACCACACAATCCACTGCCTACTGCCAAGCCCTAAGACATAACTGCATTTGCTCTGATCCCTCAGACAGAGACAAACATCTTCAGGATCTCTACCAAGCATTCTTAAAACTACTGCATCCAGCTGGGGAAGTAAGAAAACATTAACAGAGCCAGACAGGTACCCCAAAGTCAACTACTGCAGGAGAGGCTCAAGAAAGAAAACAACAGAACTCCACTGGTCATCACAACCTCCAAGTCAGACCTCTACAACAAATCTTTAAGGACCTCCAGCCTATTCTAAAAGACGATTCCTCACTCTCTTAGGCTCTGGGAGACAGACCTCTCCTCGTCTATAGACAGTCGCCTACTCTTAAACAATCACCAGCAACTACAGACCTAACAACAGAAACATTAAAGCGGGCACATACCCCTGCAACAAACCATGTTGCCAGCTTCGCCCACATATCTGCACAAAAGACACCACCATAGGTCCTCGCCAAGCCAGCTACTCCATCAGCAACTCATTCACCCGCTCATCCACTAATGTGATTTATGCCATTATGTGCCAGAAGTGCCCCCGCACCTCATACATTGGACAAATAGGACAATCCCTGCGCAAAGGAATAAATGGGCACAAAACTAACATCAGAAATCACAACATGAAAAAAACAGTTGCTGAGCACTTCCATCTTTCTGATCAACAAATCATCCACAGAGTAACGACTGTGCTCAAGAAAGTCAATGGGTCATCAAGACTTCAAAGAGAAACAGTTGAATTAGAATTGATATGCAGATTAGACTGTTTAATTCTGCTTTCACATTGTGACTATGACTTCTTTTCCTATTGCAACAGGTAATCTGACTTCCCCTTCTCTATGTGCTGTTTCTGAGTGCTTGAATCTTAATAACTGCTCTGATTTGCTGTTACTGTATGACCTGATCCCATGTCTTACACTCCCTTGCATTTATTTCCATCTCATTCTGTAAATTCCCCCATCTTCTAAAGAATCTGATGAAGTTGGATTTTCTCTCATGAAAGCTCATGGGATAAATAAATATGTTATTCTTTAAGTGCCACAGGACAATTTGCTTTTTATGTTAAATGCAGTAGGTGCTGTTCTAAAAATAGCACCCATACCAAGATCCCCACAGGTATAGGCTTTGTAATTATATTTTCTGCTTTCATTTTGCTTCTACTTACCCTTAAACAAGGGTCATGGAAAACTGAGGATGCAAACAACTCTTTGGATGAACTAATTTGCAGGTTTCACAAATGGCCCAATCTTGCAACTATTCTATTTCTGGAGTGCACACACTTTTCTTCAGCATTTTTCTCGTGTGCTTTTTAGATCAGATCTTCCACAAACTTATGCACCCACTAATTTCAGCAGGATAATGCACATGTTTAAAAGCAATTAAGTGGCTATGTCTTAGCTGGACTGATTGAAACATTTCATTGTCTATTGTTTTTTGGAGCCATCCTACGGGAAGTTATATTCCTGCTGTAGAAGCGTAAGGATTAATTCAAAAATCCTGGAGAAAGGAAAGTATCCTCTATAAATTTAGATTAATTTCTGTAGCTTTCTTTTATTTCATCTCTGTTGAATTCAGGGGACTCTTCCATAAGGGTATCTTAAGACAGACAAACCATTCATGACATTTTCAAAGATTTTTCTAGCATTAGATTGTGCTCCAGACAATGTTAATTTGAATGAGCTTGCCCTAATTTTCTGCTGGTTTATCAAGAAGTTGTGTCACTGAGTTTAATCAGAAGATATCTAGCTGCTAAATAAAAGTTTATTGGGTTTACAGTACCATGTACATATTTCATGCTACCAAAAGCAAAAATTCCAGGAATAAGTCTATTTGAACAAATTAAAGGAGTAGTGATGTAAAAGTAAGCAAAACTGAAGAAAAAGTAATGAACCACAGGCAGAGCTGAAAAAACAATACATAAGTTGCCCAACTATAACTCTGCTGCCTTTCCAAATAGCTCACACTGTCTTGAACCCTCTAAAGATTTATGCACATGCTGAACTTTGCAGCCTCTTTTAGGATGAAAGCCAAATAGAGCTATTGACAGTAAATACAGTAAGCATAGGTGTAAGTCTTTCCAGTTTGGGTGAAATAGTGACTTGCACAGGTCTAGTTTTTTAGGACAGCGGTTGTCAACCCATAGGTCAGGACCCAGAAGCAGGTCACAGGCCCTCAAGTACTGGGTAATGGCATCCCCTGCTGCCAGCAAAAACTGGAATGCATTGCTCAAAGATGTAATTGTTGGTCACAGGCATAAGTGATTTTCTTCAACTGGGTCCCAAGGGGGACAAAAAAGAGTTTGAAAACCACTGCTCTAGGAAATGAAAACTAGAGTAAATGTATGCAGTTGTTACATTGTTCTGCTTTCTAACATGAGAAAGAAACAGAAGGGGGAAGGAAGGCCATCTTTATACCACCCCTTTTATTTCACCTTTAAAGGGAATCTGTGCAAGCCAGTATAGCCTTGAAAACACAGTTTTATTCACTGGACATACTCATTGAACTCAGTGGAGACTACTCAGTGCATAAATTAAACACAACACATAAAATCTTTGCAGGATTGGGTTTACATTTGTCCATGGGGGAGAGAGGGCCAGAACTATGCAGGATTGATTTCAACATTGGCAGCAGGATAGAAAAGATCACCTCATATAAACTTGTCTATTTTCAAGTTCCATGATCACATCTGTGTGACCACATCTTCTTTAACTTTCTTAAAGTAGCCTATTAAAAAGCATGTACATTTGCAGATAAATATTTTTAAGATATAATATTGTTAGGATGGCCCCAAATGACTAGATTAAGAGGTGTAATGGGCCAGATTTGTAAAGGTATTTAGGCACCTTAAGGTGCTGATTTGAATCACTGGAACCAATCATGCATGTATTGAGCTTTAATGCAGGATCAGGTTTAAATAATGAAAAAAATTCTACAGACTGGTCTTCAGCTGTAGAATAAACTCTCAGAAAGAAATACGTACCAGCTACAGGATAACAGACAGCTAAAATCCAGTGATATAAAATAACTGTAAAGCCGATTCAAGTATTTTTACACAATAGTCAGCAACTCTCCCATCTCTTGCTGAGCTGCTTGAGACAAACAGACTATTAATTTATGACTGATGAATTTTTTCATATTATTGTGGATCTTTCTATAGGCTATTATTTACCATGTGGATAAACATTATTATACTTCCTCACCATTCAGTTTTCCAGCTTTTTTCTTCCTTCTGGACCCACTGTAGGTCTTAATGTGTAATTCACCCTTATTACTCAATCTGTATGCTCAGAGCACAGCTGTTCTGCCAGGATGATTTATTAGGCATGGCATGGCCTGCCTAGACTGACACATGACTGTGTTTCTGTTCAAACCAATATGCAAGAAATTGCTGGTTTCAACATCTTTGAGGTTCAGTGTTTTGAAAATTAAGAGACTAGTCAAAATACATGCAAGTTTACTAAATACACATATATATTTATAGTTTTCTCACTGACTCTGATCATTTTCAGACAGGTTTAACTCAGTGTGGAGTATTTTATAGCTTTTCTATAATACAAATACTCTCTCCCTGCATCGCTATTCCAAAGAAGCAAAAGAATTCATCTTCAGTTGTAAAGCATGCTACCCACTAGCTTACCTCTATAGTCCACTTAAATAGGGCAATTTGTCCATACCCAGAGCCCCAGAACATACTGGGTATCACCTCCATGCAAGTAGTCATTACAAGTAACACATCATCTTAGGCAATAAACAAAAAAGACATTCCAGCATACTCCACCACAACCTGATTCTTTATCTGCCCACACCTACTATCTGGGACACAAACTTGCTCTTTCTAGTGAGAACTCGCACAACCTCTCTGTTGTGAGTGCCCCTCACCCCTCCTGGCCCTCCTACTGTTCTTTAGGGTCCAATTCTCCAGCAAAGAGATGTCAGCAGATAGGCCTCTCAGCTTTAGGCTTTAACTACTAATTTAGAGCCAGTAAACATCTCCCCACACTGTTCCACATGTCTTCAGTGCCCTCCTCCTCCTCCCTAGTTAGAAACTGGCAGTTATTAAACCCTCTCTTGCTGCTCCCCTACCTGCAGTCTTCCATAGAAATAAGTCTAGCAGTTCTCATCTCCTACTTCAATCTGCTTTGACTTCTGACTGCCTTTGTGGTGCCCTCAGGTGCTACTGGACCCTCTTAATTGGCCCAGCTAGGAGCACCTGAAGTGAAACAAGAGCCCTAAGCCCAGTTTTGTTGAATGGACTAGCTACCCTGGTACATTACCAGAAAACAATAAAATATCAATCTTTTAATAATGAGAGGTTCTAGTTTTTAAAAAAATCAGTATATGTAGTGCTACTTAGAATCTTCTTCCTTAGCAGACTGTATAAACCCTCACTGCCAGTATTCTGCGGAGACATAGCATGCCAATTACAATGGCTGAATAGTTCAGAATTTAGGGCATGCATTGTATAAACCAGGGGCTGTATATTCAGTTCTTACAAGGGCCTAGAGAGATCCCTCTTTGCATTTGTGAGGAGATCAAGGAGATGGTCAAATAGTCCTAATCCAATCAGCTATACCCTCTTGAGATGATGGAGTAACACCAGGCATCTTATCTTGGCTCTGCCTTGTGCCTAGGAGGCCTAACCAGCAACATTCTGACTCCCTCTTGCACCAGTAGGCTGGGGGAAAGGAGGAATAAGTAACTTGTTGCAATCTCTCACCATTGCCAGCACACCTTCACAAGACCATAAAATTATGGTCTTGTATTTTTCATTGCATTTGATTAATTTTAAAACACTGCCAATACTGCTTGCTGCTATAACTGGAGGATTTCTCAAGCTCATCTGCACTGCACTTACTTGCTCAGTTACAATGGCTTAAGTACAGTGATGTAATCCTCTAGTCATGAGGCACCAGTGTCAAGTGTGACAGTTGCACCAGCACAGTAAACCACATTGGTGTAGCTACCCACCCCAGTGGCAAAAAACACAACACAGACAAGGCCTTGTTCACAAGTATACACATATTGGGAAATCTTCATTGTGAGGTCCAATTACAAAGGTCTACCCTTCTCCACACACAGACCTCCAACTTCTAGGAGTGGTAACCACAGGACAGTTTTGAAGCCAGTCAAGCCTCTTGCATTTGTAAGCCACTAAATTCCCACCAACCCATAAATTGGGATCCTGAACTTGAATTACTTGTATTTTGTTTTTTGTGATCATACATTCTCAGCACAGTTTTTCATGTAGCAAAAATGAGTAGTGTTCAGGAAGATGAATAGTATCTCAGAGGAATGAATTAGGCAGAGAGGAAAATTTAAAGAACTGAAATTGCCATCAATCCTAAAGTAAACAGAATTATATGAGTTGCAGAAGAAACATACCTGTTGATCCATATAGTCTATCTTCCTACCAGTGCATCGTTCCCTTCTAAAGGGTATATTCTTTAGTATCTTGTCTAAAATTTCTTATTATAAGAAATAAACAATGCAAGAATACTATAACTTACCACCTCCAGGCCACGTTATATCTATAGCTATATCTATCTATCCTTCTAGATAGATAGATAGGTATGGCCTGGAGTTGGTGAGTGATTGTATAAACAACTGAGATAAAAATTCCATTTTAATTATACTGCACCTTACAGTGGCCAGAGAGATTTAGGAAAGTGGACAGATATCCAATTTACTTCAGATAATATTTCCCTGTATTACTTAGACAATACTTCCTTTCAGTCATATATTGCTTTTCTCACCAGATGGCTTGTTAGTTCTTATTCTGGCTAAAAGGGATTTAACCAGATCGAATTAATCCCTAAAGCTGTCATCAAGCAAGTGTTAACAGCCTGACACTGATCAACTCCTCTGAAATTTTTTCCTGCTCTTCTCTTCTTTCCACACCCTGCTGCTTTTTTTGTCTTGTTTTTCATCTATGATATTTATTGGTAGATAGTAGAAAACTACTGCACCCAGTTACCAGGGCTTGAGGAAATATAAAAGGCTTCTGACTGAATGACAGAACTAATTATTTTTAGAGGATAAAATATTAATGACTGGGAAAGCTCTTTCAATATGATGCGGTGCAACCAGAATTAAAGTGATTGTATGCAGCGGAATCTGATGCAGGTAAATATTTTGCTGTTGTGTGTTTGGCTTTCTACTCTTGGATCTTTCTGATTCTGTAGTGCTCCCTCTTTCACCTTCATCCTGTTTCCCCCACACTCTTTTTCAAAACATACATAATTTCTGCATAGCTTTGGTATTTCTCTGCAATCTACAGTAAGAAGTGTATATGCTCAAGGAGATGGAGAAAAATTGTTTATAAATTCTTGTATATTTCAAATAATCTAACACTTTTGCAAAATCTATGTGTATTAAGATTAACCCTCAGAATTAGGATGTTAGAATCTCTCTAATCCTTGGCAATTTAACTGTCAACTGCATACTCCATTAACATGCTCATTTTATATGCATTTTTGTAGATGAAATCCAAATAAAATATGATGACATAATGCTTTCCCTGACCAGTTTCATTACCACAAACTTAAGAACCTTTCACTTCTCATCATCCCTCTAAGAGGAACACAACTCACAAAAAAGCAGAATTAGTATTCACATGACACTGCCTCTTCCATTTTGATATTAGTTACCCCTTTAGGAATTTATCAATCTGCCTTTTACTATTTGAAGAACATGAGAGCCATCCCGTCACCTTGCTGACCATTGACAAATATTACAGCACTGAAATGTCAGCCAATAGGCGTCTTGTTACCATTGCCTATCCCTCTCTGTGACTGACTAGTGTTTTCTCCAGATGTGCTTTGGTGTCTTCTAAAGTTTGCATTACAACAAGAGCAAGAGTTTCTACATGGATCCAGGATGGTTCTGTTGCAGTTGTAAACTATGCTTGGAGCCAAGATGGTCCTTCCTCCATCTATATGGAAAGAAGAAGAACGCCACATGCTGATAATCCCTTCAACATAGATCAAAGGAATTATTTGGACTGCTGTTTGGTTCCAGATCATTTTCTACAGGACTCAGTTAAAGTAGAGCAGCTTCAGAGCTGACTGAACTGTGACACCTATATCTTTGTAACAGAAAGGAACGTGTTAGTTCCTCTGCTAATCATAGTGTTAAAGCAATTTTGTTCATAATATTTTTATGAGAAACTTGTAATCTATCATAAACAAACTGTGCTCGCAGCTGCAGCCCTAGTCTGTCAGAGAAAATATGAAGACATGTAGAGAAGGTAGTGAAGGGAGGTGGTGGAGCATACAGGGAGACAGAATTTACAAAAGGTTGTAATAGGAACTGTTCAGCAGTTGTGTGGTAGGTATGACCAGCCCATGATATTAGACAGTTTTATACTTTCTATAATCTTTTAGAGGCCTCACCTCTCTCTCTCTCTCTCGCACACGTGTTTTACAATATATGTCTATACTGCAATTAGACATCTGTGGGTGGCCTCTAGCCTGTGCCAGCTGACACAGATTTGGGCTGCAGGGCTGTTCAACTGCAATGTGGACCACGAGTTTTCAACAAGTGTGCCACGAAATTTTGTAGAAAGTTAATGAAAATCCATGTAAAACAACATTTTATGCAACCAAATTACAAATCATGAAACTCTTGAATATTAGTCAATAGATTAAAAGCGAGGTATCAGTCTTTCTGTTCTCAAACATGAACTCTCTAAATACAGGTGGCCAAAGGGCAAAACTGAGATGACTTGTATTTTTTTTCTGGTGGATTTGAAATGTTAATGCCTTTGATCAGGGGTGGCCAAACATGGAACTCAAGAGCCACACAAGTTGATTATTAAACCTTCGAGAGCCACACTGAGGGATATAGCCATATACTTTTACCTATTCCAAAATTACTAAGTTTAAAATTCATTGCACACTTTAATTTTATCATAGTAATGCCAGATTCTAATAATTACTTAAGGTTACCATGAAAACTAGGCCTATACAGTAAAAACTTAGCTGTCACTCAATGTAGAAGACTGTTGGCTAGTGGCTAGTTTTTTAAAATCTGGGCAGTAACTTTTCAATACGGTACATAAAAGCTCTCTCAGGTGCTGATCTGGAAGTACAGCACAATGTTTTGGTTTCAAAAATTTCAGCACTAATCTGAGAAATACACCTCTCCATAGTGTGACGTGACATTGGAATTTGCATTATCAGTCGCTTAAGTTTTGAATTGTTTGGATCTAAAGTAGCAATGACCTCAGAAATGTTCTTCTTAACAACTTCTCCATCAGAGTATGGACATTTAGCACATGCAATATTACAGCTGATAACAAAACTGGCTTCGGTTACGGCATTTGCTTCCTTCCTGAACAATGAAAGCAGTGTCCGCTGACTACGTTTAGCAGATTTCAAAGCAGTAAGCTTGCTTCTTCTTAAGTCAGATTTCTGTGGATACTGAGATGAAAGGCTGGCATGAGCATTGTGTTACAGATAAGGCATTGAGGCTTGCCATTGTCATTGGAGAATGCAAATTCTTCTTCCCCTTCAGTTTTAAGTGATCTGTTCTTTGCATTTTCATTTCTTATTATTTGACGACATGTGTAGAAGGACTTGTAAAACACGATTTTATTTTAACAATGAGTAAATTGCATTAGGGCCTAACAAAGAACAGAAAATACCCGCATGACCTTCGCTAAGGGCTGGTTGCTCCAACTAGAGTACTAAACTTATATCTCCAATGGCATGATAGTGAGAGTTTTTAAATAAAATGAATCTCATTGGCTGGTTTCAGCAGACCAGAGCAAAGAACTCTGATCAAGAATACTGTAAAATTTCCAATAGAAAATCCTCCTTCTATTTGCACCACTTTTTCTTAATGCTGCCCTGTGTTGAGACTCTGTGTCTATTTGTCTTTTAAAATGTTTATAGCATTCACATCATTCATGACTGATAAACAGCTCCGATTAGGAGTGAAAAAATAATCATTATATTATTCGAAAACAAAACCTGGCAGATGTTTGCCCTTGGAGAATCAATTTAAGTCAATCTGAGAAATTGATTTCCTGACGTTCTTCCATAAGCCGTACTTTTTCATTCAAGACCCGCATGTGGCTCCTGAACCGCAGTTTGGCTACGCCTGCCTTTGATCCTTCTTTAGCTTGTTGTATTCACAATGGTGCAAACCTCTCTGGTAAGACTGTAACCATACTAAATGTATGTAAATCTGACATTTATGAGCAATCAATTCACCTGAAAAAATTGGGTATGCCATGGAATGTTTATCTCATTGGCGTGTACCATGTTACTGAAAAGGTTGGGAACCACTGGTGTAGATTTCCAGGCTTAAGCTGCAGTTGCAGCTCTCTGAACCTCCCATTTCATAGGATCCTACAGCCCAGCCTCCTACCTGAGCCTAGAAATCTACAATACAGTTAACAGATTCACAGTCCAAGCCAGGCCAACCTGAATCAACTGACATAGGCCAGCCAGAGGGCTTTAAATTGCAGTGTAGACATACATAACCTGATAGCTGAGCCATGTTTTTCCCTGTATGGCATTCTAAACTATCAGGGAAAATCTGAATTTGAGAAGTGAGTTATTTCACTGTGACAAGATAAATTGACACAAAATGCTATACCTGACTACTTTATTTGTTCCAAAAGTATAGTATTGTTAATCTAGTCCAGCTAAAACAAACAAGGAGTCCTGTGGCACTTTGAAGACTAAGAAATGTATTTATTGCATGAGTTTTGGTGGGAAAAATCCCACTTCTTCAGATGCATAAAATAGGAACTATGGTATAAAAGGAAATACATAAATGAAAGAAAGGATAAGTCACAAGGTCAATTTAGACTTTACAGTAAATCAAGCAAGTTGTTTTGATTCAAACACTGTAGAACAACAGATAAAAAGGGTGATGTTTGGGTTTTTTTTTTCCTGCTCTTCTGTCAAACACTAGTTCAAATGCTGCAAAGGCCCCATCCTAACTCCAACAGAAATCAATGAGAGTCTTTTCAGTAACTTCAAAGGTTTATCCATCAGACCTGAAGTGCAAAAGCTCCTGGTCCTGCAGTCTCTCCTCTATCACATGCCCTTTGAGGCTTTGCAACAGAAAATAAAGTTTACCTAAATTCAGGAAAGATCTCAGCTCAAGTGCTTAGATGTTAACAGGAAAAAGCACCTAGTATACTTACTTTTGTCTTGATTCAGCAAAGTGCTTTAACAAGATTAATTTTAAGTACCTGAGTAGTCCCAATTATGTCAGCGTGATTATTCATGTGCATAGATTTAAGCATTGGTCAGACTGAAGTGTCCTGTTAAGGAGAGGGCTGGCCCCATCTCCAAGAGTAGTGCTGCAACTCCAATAATTAAACAAAATCATGAGTCAAAATGCCCTAGAAAGGATTGCTTTGCCTTCTGCTCTGTCTTCTGATTTTGTAAACATCCTCTGCGTACCCCACTGTGTGTGACAATGCAGTGTTGCCAACTCTCAAAATGTAATTTTAGCCTCTGCCGCAGTAGCTCTTGCTAGAGAACCAAACTCAAATCAATTTACTCAAATTTGCATAACATGCTGCTGATAATGCAAGGACCAATCAACTTCTTTTCATCTTCTCCTCACCCAGATAGGTCAGTCATTAATGCAGTCCTCCCTAACCCTCATTTACCCATCTCCAACCTATCATTTAATTAGGTGCTCTGTTCCATATCAGCTGCCTGCTCCCTCTTCAACAAGCTTCTCCACCCCTAACTAGCCCCAGCCTTCTACAAGCTTAACCACCAAACACAATGAAGTCTTCTAGCCTCACCTATCTGTCCCATGCACCCTCTTCCCCCCCACCTTCCCCACCAAACCTCAGCTCCTCCTACAGCTAAGAAAGCCCTTTTCTCACTTGCTTATGCAACCTTTTGGGGAGGCAAGTCTAAGGACTCTTCACCCCCTTGCACCCAGAATGACAACCACACTAAAGCTTCTCTTTATCCTAGGCAAGGGTGATGCAGGAGAGCCAGGGTGACATACATGGAGGACGAATCCATTTTTCACAGGGAAGGAGGAAAAGAGGAGGATTCGTGGTCATGGTGCTAGGTGTGAGCAAACTAAACAATTTCTTAGGCTACCCAGCAGCTCAAGAGAGTCCCAGTTTAGTGCTACCACTAAAATACTATTCATTTCATTTCATGTGAAGCTTTAAACACAGATATCAATATGTGTTCCGTTGGCATATTTTTTGGTTGGTGGAAAGAAAGCAATTACTATCTTCAGGGGTTGGGTGAGGGGTAAAATTCCTTCCAGACATTTATCCCAGTAGCTACAACACTAATTTCATATCTCTACCACTCTATTTTAAAACTTTCCATCTTAGAATACCCACAAGCTACATTTTTAGTTCCAGATTTAAAACAGTCAAATGTCCACTGGGAGAAGAATAGCAACCTAGTTGAATGCTGGATTATTTTCTGTTCCAATATTTTTTCCCCATAGTTACCAATGCTTTCATAACAGCCCATCCATATTTTTATCTACAATATATAGGTTCCAATCTTTTACAGGCAAAAGTAGGATTCTTAATGTCTTTATTCTGTGTCCATGTACTTCCTTACATGCAAGACTAGCAGCTAAATGGAACTATTTGATTACATAATACATAGTCAGACACTCATGGGAAAGCCCTGAGGAAACACTTGCAGGAAACACTCAGATTTTGTGAAATGTGTACCAGCATTCCAAAGAGAATGGTGGGTTACCAATGTAACCATCCTTCTTGAAGATGGGCTGCTCACATCATACAGTTACAGGTGTCTACATGCTGCAGCGCACTGTGATCTGGAAAGTCTTTTAGCCTTAGTTTGTCATGTCAGGGCCAACACCCCCTCTTTGTTGTGACCGTGGCTATAAATGCGACCCTGACCCTCCCAATCCCTTCTTTTTGCCAATTCCAATAGTGGGGACAGTGGGAGAGATCTGAATGTATGTGAGCAGCCCATCTTGAAGAAGGATGGTTACATCAGTAACTCACCGTTCTTCTTCAAGCACTGCTTACATCATTCAGTCATAGGTGACCGCTAGGCATACCCAGGATGGTGGGCGGAGTTACAGTTTACCCACATAGAGTACAGCTCTGCCCCATTGAGCATCCTCTCTTGCCTGTTGGACAATAGCATACTGCATCATGAAAGCATGCACCAGTGACCATGTGGCTGCCCTGCAGATCTCCTGGATTGGGACCTGCACCCAGAAGGCCTTAGAAAAAGCCTGGGTTCTGGCTGAGTGGGCCCGGACCCTCCCTGGGAGGTGTACCCAACTGTCTGTAGTAGTCTTTAATACAGTTCACTATCCGTTTAGAAATGCACTGTGTTGTCATTGGTTGTCCTCTTTTCCTCTCTGCGATGGCGACATAGAGTTGAGAGGACTTGCAGAATGGGCACGTATGCTCAATATATGTCAGAAGAGCTTGTCTGACAGCCAGTATGTGCCACTTTCTTTGGTTTTCTGTGACCTGAGGGTCTGGAAAAAAACACCAGGAGGCAAATGTCCTGGTTCAGATGGAACAGTGAGACTACCTTTGGGAGAAATGAGGGGTGCAGGCGTAACAGCACCCTGTCTGCAAAGAATCTTGTATATGGGGGTTCTGAGGAGAGGGCTCTGAACTCTGAGACCCGCCTCGCTAAAGGTATGGCCACCAGAAAGGCTACTTTCCACAAGAGGAATAGGAAGGTGCCTGGTCCAAGGGCTCATATAGTGGCTCCATTAGGTGTTGGAGCACCACATTTAGGTCCCACTGAGGAGTCGGGGCTCTAGGTTGCGAATATACCCTGTCAATACCCTTCAGGAACTGTGTGGTGGTTGTGTGGGAGAAGACTGGGATCCCTTATACTTTCCTATGAAGGGCTGAAATCACCACTAGGTGGACCCGTAGAGAGGAAGTTGATAAGCCCTTATCCTTGAGAGTTAGCAGATAGTCCAAAATCAAGTGGGTGGGGGTATCGCCCCTCTATCCCTGGCCCAAAGGAAAACCTGTCTCCACTTAGCTGAGTAGGCTGCCCTAGTAGAAGGTCTCCTATTGCCCACCAGTATTTCCCTAACTCTATCAGAGAAGAGTCTCTCAGAGTCATTTAGCCATGCAGCCGCTATGCAGCTAAGTAAAGCAAGCTCAGGTTCAGGTGCCATACCATACCCAAGTTCTGTGTCAATAAGTCTTTCCTGAGTGGGAGGCAAAGTGGGGTATCTATTGACAAGTCTCACAGGATCAAGAACCAGTGTTGTCTGGGCCAGTCTGGAGCTATCAGAATCATGTCCACTCCTTCCATATTTATCTTCAGAAGTACCCTGTAAATCAGAGGTATCGGGGGAGAGGCGTACATCAGCCCCCCCCCCCATGTGATTAGAAAGGCATCTGTAATTGGGCCTCTCTTGTCCCTTGAGAGAACAGAAAAGTTGACACCTCTGATTCTGATGGGTTGCGAACAGGTCTATTTGTGGTAGGTCCCACCAGCTGACTATGTGGAACATCACCTCCTCGTGCAGCGACCATTCATGGTGCAACAGGAATGTTCTGCTCAGTGAGCCTGCTGCACCATTTTCCATCCCCATCAAGTGAGCTGCTATTGGGGTGATGTCATGTTTCAGAGCGAGGGCCCAGAGGTTGATGGCTTCCGCACAGAGAACTGGGGAGTGCACCCTCTCTGTCAGTTCATGTAAAACTTGGCTGATGTGCTGTCCGTTAGAACCTGGACTGTTTTCCTCCTCACCAGGTCCAGAAAAACTTGGCAGGCTAGACAAATAGCTCTGAGTTCTTTCACATTTATATGAAAGAACCTGTCCCTGAGGGCTCACATCCCTTGGGTTGAAAAACCCCCTGAGATTTGTGCCCTCGACCTGCATCTGAAGCATCTGTTATCAGGGTCATTGTGGGGTTCGAGGTCTCGAAGGGGATCCTGCCTCTGGCAAAGAGGGGGTCCTTCCAGATTTCAAGGGTTTCTATGACCTTGCAGAGAACTAACAGCACCTTGTTCAAGGGGTGTTTCTGGGGATGGAAGACCAAGGTTACCCAGAGCTGAAGCGGTCTCGTTCTCAATTGGCTTGTTCTAATCACTAAAATTGAAGCCACCATGTGGCCCAACAATTGTAGGCATCATCTTGCTGTGGTGACCAGGGCCCTCTGAAGTTCCGAAATGATGGAATGCATGGACTGAAACCTTGATGGGGTAGAGATGCTTTGCCCTTCCTGGATAAATTCTATCATGTAGGTTGGGATGAATTTTGATTCTTCTTGATTTATGCAAAGCCCCAGGTGACTGTACAGTCTTTTTACTATGGTGACGCTGTGGCAAACCTGGTACTTGGATTTTCCCTTTATTAGCCAGTTGTCAAGGTATGGATAGATCTTTACGTCCTGCCTCTTGAAATATGCTGCCACTGCTACCATACATTTTGTGAAAACTCGGGGAGCTAAGGTGAGCCCAAACAAGAGGGACATGAACTGGAAGTGGTCCCTTCCCACTACGAATCTGAGGAACCTTCTGTGTTTTGACCTTATCGTTATATGAAAGTAAGTGTCCTTTAAGTCAAGGGCCACAAGCCAGTCCCCTAGATCTAGAGAGGAAATGATTTGTGAGAGGGAAACCATGTGGAATTTTATTTTCCTTACATGTTTGTTCAGGGCCCTGAGGTCCAGGATGGGTCTCAGGTCACCATTTGGTTTGGGAACTAGGAAATATCTGGAATAGAACCCCTTTCCCCACAGACCCCTTGGGACCTTTTCTATGACCCCTATGGAGAGTAGTTTTTCGCATTCTCTTTGTAGCAAAAGGTCTAGCTCTGGGTTTCCAAGACACAGACAAGGGGGAGGGTTTCTGTCTCGGGGTATGGTTTTGAATTGAACTGAGTAACCTCTGGATATCGTATCCAATATCCAATGGTCAGTTGTGATTCTGGCCCATAGAGGTAGAAAGCAGGCCAGTCGGGCACTGAATAGCAGGGGTTGATTACAGAAACAGGTGTCCTTTAGCTGTTTGTCAAAAACACTGTTTTTGACTAGCTGACTGGGAGTGACTGTTCCCTTGGTGGGATGTTTGGCTCGAGGTTTGGGATTTCAAGCCCTTACCCGCCCAGTTCCTTTCCCTCGCCAAGCCCCCATACGGGCATAGCAACTGTTGGTAAGGCCTCTGATGGGACCCGTGTGTATGGCTCTGCTGCTGCAGCTGCTGAGGTAGCTGGGATCTGAAGGGGTGCCTAGTTTCCAGTGGCACATACATGCCCAGGGACTTCAGAGTGACCTTAGAGTCCTTCATCCTGTGCAGCTTAGAATCATAGATTCAGCAAACAAGGTTGGACCTTTGAAAGGTAGGTCCTGAATGGTCTGTTGCATCTGTTGAGACAGACCAGAGCCCTGCAGCCAGGCTGCTCAGTGCATAGACACTGCAGAAGCCATGTTACGGGAAACAGTGTCAGATGCATCCCATGATGCCATCAGCATATCGCGGGCAACAAGTATCCCTTCCTTAGCCAGTGTCTCACAATCCCTGACGTGTTCCCTGGGAATCACATTCTGAAATCTTTCTAGCGCCCCCAAAGATGTTGAAAGCATACCTTCCCATAAGGGCATGGTGATTTGCTATGCGGAGCTGGAGGGCTGAGGAGGAGTAAACCTTCTGACCGAAAAGGTCAAGTTTCTTTGCCTCTTTGTTCTTGGGAGTAGAGCTCGGCTGACCCCGCCTCTCCCTGTGATTGACTGCATCAACCACCAGGGACTCCAGGGTAGGGTGGTTGAAAAGGAAGGGGAATTTATCGGCAGGGACATGGTATCTCCAGTCCGCAACTTTGGACACAGGAGAAATCAAGGAGGGGTTTTGCCAGTGTGCCTTTGTAATGGAGTATACCCCTTCAGGGCTTGCGAACAGGGGACAGCAAACAGGGGAGTTTGCGAGGGAAGAAGTTGGTGCCAGGTGAGTCCTATTGAAGTAACCTGAGGAGTGGGTGGGCGCAAGCCCACCCACTTCTAAAACCCTTCCCCCAGCCTAAGGGGAAGCGGCACAAGGCAGGGCTTCAAAAAAGTCCAGGGGACAACGAAAGAGAAAACAGGGACAGGTGTGAAGGTCACAGGTTCAAAACTAGGGTTTCGGAAGGGGATACCGAGCAGAGAACCCCGGACAGCGCCCACTGCTCCCAAAAGGTGTCGAGGGAGCCAGCGGACGCCGCCCAGAGGAACTCTGCCCGGAGACGTGCACGGACGAGGGAGCGGAAATAGGCCCCACAGTCGCAGGCCCCTCCCTCTGCCAACCTCCTCTCCCGAGTTTTATAGGTGGCCACTTTGGCGTAAGCCAAGAGGAGGTTGGCGAGGAGGTCCCGCGACTTGGTGGGGCCACGGATGGGGAGTGCATAAAGGTACATGTGTGGGGAGAAGTGCAGCCAGAACCTCAAGAGGAGGTTCTGGAGGAGCCGGAAAAGGGGCTGCAACCTGGCGCAGTCTAAATAGACGTGCGCCAGGGTCTCCCTCACACCGCAAAAGGGGCAGGTGTCGGGGCGAGGGGTGAACCGCGCCAAGAACACGCCCGTGCTCACGGCTTCATGGAGGAGCCGCCAACTGATGTCCCCGGCGGGCCTTGGAGTGAGGGTGGCATACAGACTGGCCCACCGGGGTTCCTCGTCCACCACGGGTGGAATCAGGTCCCGCCACTTTGTGTCAGGGCGGGACGCTAGGGCGAGGAAATGGATGGTATGGAGCACGAGCGTGTAGAGATGTTTACGGGGTGCGGTTCGGAAAGAGGCCGGCTGCAGGTCTAGCAGCCGGCTCGGGGTATGGGGCGGGGATGGCCGGGGGGGCTGATGGGGCCGAGGCCCGATCAAAAGTTCTGGAGGGCCAGGGCTGAGAGGGGGGCGGGGAGTACCCTCTCGCAGGACCCGCCCGAGGTAAGCCCGAGCAGCGGGAGGCAAAGCAGCCCTCACCTCCTGAAGTAGGCGCCAGGGGGTATGAGGGGTGGAGAGCCCCATGCGCCGAGCCAGCTCATGGGGATCCACGCAGTCCCCCCGGGCATAGTCCAGGAGATCTCCGACCCAGGTGACGCCTGCCATGACCAACCTCCGCCTCACAGAGGGGGCCTCCGCCACCTGCACACCGAGATGGAGGTTGTGTAGCAGGGGCTCCGCGAGGAGGTCCTCTCCCTCGGTGGGTATAAGCGACCTGGAGGCTGCAAAGAGCCTCCAGGTCCGGAGGAGGTCATGGTAGAAGGCTGGCAGCTCGGAGACGTCTCGCGGAGCACGTCTCAGGTCGAGATAAAAGAGCTGCCGGTCGTATCGGAGCCCTCGGTAGCAGCGGAGGAAGGTATGTGCCAAGTGGCTCCATGCCGGACTACCTGCACCATAAAGGAGTCTCTGCAGGGCCTGGAGGCGGAAGGTGTGGACCTGGCTGCGGACGCAGCACAGGCCCTGCCCCCCTTCCTCCAGGGGAAGGCTCAGGGTCCCTGCAGAGACCCAGTGCAGTCCTGGCCAGAAGAACTCCAGAATTGTCTTCTGGAGGCTGTCCAGGAAGCCCGGGGGTGGGCTCAGGGTGTTGAGCTGGTGCCAGAGCATGGACAGGACGAGCTGGTTGATGACCAGTGCCCGTCCCCGAAGGGAGAGGCACCGCAGCAGTCCTGTCCAGCTCTGGAGCCGGTCAGCAACCCTGCCCTCTAATTCATGCCAGTTCTCCCCCGGGGAGGGATGGGTGGCAGAAAGGTAAACGCCCAGATAGAGCAGCGGACCCGCGCTCCACCGGATGGCCTGAAGCGCGGGTGGGAGGGAGCCGACCGGCGACCCGGCCCCTACCATCAGGCCAGAGCTCTTGACCCAGTTGACCCGGGCGGAGGAGGCTGCCGAGTAGATGGCCTGACAAGCCTCCAACCGCACCAGGTCGCCCGGGTCCTGGACCACGAGGAGTACGTCATCAGCGTACGCCGACAAGACCAGCCGCAGCTCTGACTCAGGAAGCACCAACCCTGTCAACCTCTGACGGAGGAGACAGAGGAAGGGCTCGATGGCCAGAGCGTACAGCTGGCCCGACAGCGGACAGCCTTGACGCACTCCTTGCCCGAAGCTGACAGGCTCGGTCAGGGTCCAGTTGAGCTTGACCAGACACTCCGCGGAGGCGTACAGCACCTGGAGAAACCCCACAAACCGGGGCCCAAAGCCAAACGCCCGCAGGGTGCCCAGGAGATACCCGTGGTCCATCCTGTCGAACGCTTTCTCCTGGTCCAGGGCCAGGAGGGAGAACGACAGACCATCCCTACACCCAAGCTCTAGGAGATCCCGGACCAGATAGAGATTACTAAAGATGGAACGGCCCGGGACGGTGTAGGTCTGGTCAGGATGGATCACGTCCTGCAGCACGGAGCCAAGGTGCAGCGAGATGGCCTTGGCTACTATTTTGTAGTCCGTGCTGAGGAGTGAGACGGGACGCCAGTTCCGAAGATCGCGGAGGTCCCCCTTCTTGGGCAGCAGGGCCAGCACCGCCCGCCGGCAAGAAAGGGGGAGCTCTCCGCTCTCCTCGGACTCGGCCCAGACGGCGGCGAGGTCTGGGCCGAGGGCGTCCCAGAACGCACGGTAGAACTCCACGGTCAGCCCGTCCATGCCCGGAGATTTGTTATTGGGCATGAGACGTAGGGCTTCCGAGAACTCGGCTAGAGTGAGAGGCAGCTCCAGCTGGTCCCGGGCACCCTCGCTGACCATGGGAAGTTCATTCCAGAGCACCCTGCAGGCGTTAGGGTCGGTCAGATCCGGGGAGAAAAGACCGGCGTAGAAGGCCCTGGCCCTTCCACGCATCTCCACCGGATCCGTGAGGGGGGTGCCGTCCTCCGCCAAGAGGCAGGTGACGTGCTTTTTAGCCCCCCTCCATTTCTCCAGGGCATAGAAGAAGCGGGAGCCGCGATCCATCTCCCGAAGGAGCTGGATGTGGGATCGAACGAAGGCACCCCGGGCCCGAAGGTCCTCGAGGGCCCGCAGCTCCTCCCGCTTCTCCTGGTGCACCTCACGGAGGGATGGATCCTCAGGACCAATGACCAGACGCCTCTCAAGCTGCAAAACCTCCCGCTCCAGCTGCTCTATCTCCGCATCCCTCCGCCGGCTGGCCCCCCGGGTGTAGTCACGGCAGAAGAGCCGGGCACGCACCTTCCCCACGTCCCACCAACGCCGCGCCGAGGGAAAGGCGGACCTCTGCCTCCTCCAGGCCAGCCAAAACTCCCGGAAGGATGCCACGAAGCCCACATCCTCCAGCAGGCTGTTGTTAAAGTGCCAATAGGCCAGCCCCGGCCTCTCCGCCGAGAGAGAGGCCGTCACGGTCGCCAGATGGTGATCCGAGAAAGGGGCCGGCCGAATGCTGGAGGAGTGGGCCCGTGCAAGATGATGTCAGGACAGGTAAATGCGGTCCAACCGGGAGTGGCACGACCAATGGTGCCCCACCCGGACAAAGGTGAAGGTCACCCCGTCGTCCGGGTGGTGGTCGCGCCAGACGTCCACCAGGGAGTGATGGTCGATCACCTCCCTGAGGACGTCCGCGGCGGCCGGACACTGCTCGGTCCCCGTGCAACATCCCCGCCGAGGACCAGGCACTCTCGAGGATCCAAGGTGCCGAGGAAGGCGGCCGCCTGACGGTAGAATTGCACCCGCTCCGGGCCCGATGTCGGGGCGTAGACATTGACCAAATTCAACGTCAGCCCCTCCATCCGGACCCGGAGATGCAGCAGGCGGCCAGGCACAACCTCAGCGACCCCCAGCACCTCAGGCTGCAGGCCGGGGGAGAACAGGGTGGCCACACCACCGGAGTGGGTGGCCAGATGGCTGAAGTACACCCCGTTCCCCCACTCCAGCCGCCAACTGGGCTCGGCGGCTGGATCCGTGTGGGTCTCCTGCAGGAAAACCACAGAGTACCCCCCCTCCCGAAGGAAGGAGAGCACCTGGGTCCTGCGGAGACCCCACCTGCTGCCATTGGTGTTTAGTGTTGCGAAGATGATTGGCGCCATGAGGTTAGCTGGGGGGGATCCTCGGAGGGGGCGGGAGTGCCAGCGGGCTCCGTCAGGCCACGCAACAATCCGTGACTGACCCCGTAAGTGATGAGGGAGTCACAGAAAGTGCGGGCCCTCTGGTAGTCCGTGGCATCCCGCTTCCTGGTCCCTTTACTCTCCTTCAGCAAGGCCCTCACAGCTTGGAGGACGAGGTGGAAGTCCCCCCAGCGCTGCAGGGCGAGCCGCACCCGGTTCCTGGCCCCACGAGTGTCGGCCAGGAACGCGCGCAGCTCCCCCGGTGGCACCAGGGGGCCCGAGATCGGAGGTTCCCGGCCGTCCTCCGGTCGGGTCCCGGTAGTGGCCCCACAGCCAGCCGGGAGTAAAAGACAGGGCGCAGAGCCCCGTCTCGGTGCCGATGTTGCGGGCACCATATCTCCCGGCTGCACCCCCGGTGCAAGGAAGGGCGGCGGTGGAGGGAGTACAGCAGCCCCAGGGACAGGGGGAACCACAAATAAAACCTCCCGGGACGTGGTTGGTGGCATCGGGAGAGCCACCATCCCGGGGGTGGTAACAAAATGGGATGGGGTCAGGTCAGGAAAGGGGGGGGGTGACAAAGGGAGGGGTGGGGTTAGGGTCAGGAATAGAAGTGATGGTGAGCGGGGGAGGAGTGGTAGTGGGAACAGGGGCCCCGGTGGTCAAGCCACCGGGGCGCGGCTCCCCTTGACCGGGCACGGTATTTTCTACAAGGGAGTGAGGAACGGGATCCGCACTGACGCTGGGCGCGGGTTGGTCCCCCACATCCTCAGCGTCAGATACGGGGGAATAGACAAGTGAGGGTAAGGGAAGCTGTCCCCCCAGGGACAATACCCCGGGACCCGGCTGCTCAGTGCCAGCCATAGCCTCAAGAGGCTCGGCGGCCTCCGTTGGATTAGCCAGAGCAGCCGGGCAGGTGAAGCAACCCGGGGGTGTCCCCGGGATGGGAGTGGGGACAGCAGATAGAGGTTGGGATTCAGGTGGGGTCTGGGATAAAGGAGGGGGTGGCGAAACGTTAGTGCCACCCAGATCGAGGCCCGCTGGTAGAGGGTCGTCCTCCCTTGCGGCTGCCAAGGTCAGACCCAGGGCCTCGATCTCTGCGTAGATGGAGCCTAAGCCCCCCTCTGCCTCAGCCGTAGATGTTACATGAGATTCCAGGGGGGCAGAAATGGCTCCATCTGCAGCCTCCCCAGGAGAGGGATCAACAGGGGCCTCCTGGGAGGGGGCGGTGCTGCTCCCCTCCTCTACTGCTTCCATTTCCTCAGCCGGAGCCTCCTGCTGGACCTCCCCAGAGGGCGCAGCAAGCGGCTCATCAGTAAGGATGTCACCCTCAGCCCCCCGCCAAGACTTCCGGGGGGCCTCCTCCCCATCTGTTATGCTGGGGAGGGACAGAGCCTTCTTTCGCATGCTGCGCGTCCTCTGGGGGAGAACTTGGCCCTCTAAGATGGTGTCTGAGGGCCGGCCAGCAGGGGCGGGAACAGGCGGCAAGGGCGAAGGCTCGTGGGGAGAAGGAACCGGGGGAGGAACATCAAGGGGACGGGAACCCTCCCCCTGGGGTGCGCCCTCTCCCGTCTCTGGGGCCTCCACCACGGCCACTGCTCTCTCCTCTCTGGGCCCCGTCCCAGATGGTTCAGTGGAGGTGGCGACGGGGCCCGGCCGCTCCTCCGGGCATGGTGGGGCTGTCAACCCCACGTCCCGAGAGGCAGCGGCAGCTGTGTCCCTCGATGGAGGAGAGGCAGCTTGAGTGGCCGGGTGGGCTGGGTCGCCGGCGGTGGTGTGGCCGGCGCCCGTATCAGCTCCGGGGGGCCCAGTTGCTCCCTCGTCATGCTGGGCCAAGGGGCAGTCCCTCCGGACGTGCCCCGTGGCCCTACAGAGGAAGCACCAGGCCTCCCCCGAAGAATAGAAAATCTTATAATGGGCCCCTTGATGGGGCACCATGAAGGACCCCTCCAGTGCCACCCCGTCATGCGCCCCCGCCGGCGGCAGTTGTATTTGCACCTGCCGGCGGAAGGACAGGACGTGACGGAGGGCGGGGTCCTTGCAGCCCAGTGGGAGAGGGCTGATGATGGATATCGGCTTCCCCAGGGTGGAGAGGAGGGGAAGCAGGGCGGCATTGGGGAGGAAGGGAGGAACGGAGGTGAGGACCACCCGTACGCCCAGGTCCTCCAGGGGTTCCACCGGCACGTGGACACCCCCCACCACCAAGCCCCTGACCACCGCCTCCTGTGCGGCGGCCTCCGATGCCAGGAAGAATACCATCTTCCCAAACATCTTGGAGGCCGCCACAATGGCCGAGGGCCCCACCACCCTCGCCATAGCCCGCATGTAGGTTTCGACGTGGGGCGAGGCAGCCACCAGGAGGCAACGGACACCGTGCCTCCTGGTCAAAGAGGGGAAGGGGCCCCGGCCCCCCGAGGTCGAATTCAAGGAGCCGGTGCGGGCCGATGTTGTGGCGGCGGGTGGAGGGGTGACAGCCGCCTGGGCGTACGTTCTGGGGGCAGAAAGACCCCCAGAACTGGTGGAGGGAATGGCAGGGGAAGAAGGGGCCGCAGCCGGTGGTGGGGCTGCGGGAGCAGTAGGGCCCTTGCTCGCCTTTTTCCCTTTGCTCTTTTTCCCGGCTGAGGGGGTCGGAGCGGCAGTAGCGGAGGCCCCTCCCATGCCCGCTGCCTCAGGTGCCCTAGTGGCGGCACCGGAGGTGGAAGGAGTGGCAGCAGTGGTCAAGGGGACAGCCGCAGGGAGAGAGGGGGGAGCAGGCTCTGGGAGGGGTTCAGAGGGAGCAGGGGAGGTCTCCATGTTCTTTGAATGGGAAGAACAGGAGGGGATATCTGGGTAGGGGATAGACTGGGGTAAGGAACAAAAAGGGTGGGGGGGGACCAGGTAATGGGAAAGGGGTGGGGGAGGGGTGGATTACAGGGGAGTCACGGGGTGGCAACCACTCCTCCCTGCTAGGCTGCAGGCAAGGGAGGAGGGTGCCAGGGAGGGAAGGACAAGGGGCTTGTCTGGGTCAATCAAAGCCGGCTCCTCCGGCTGCACTGGGTGGGGTGGAAAGCACAAATGTATCAGGGGGGTGCAGTGCATGGGGGGAGGGGAAAGAAAAAAGAGATTAAGGCCCTATAAGCCTGGCCAGCTCTGGCTGGGGGTGGGCAGTGTAGGGTTGGGGCTGAGGGACATAAAGGGTGGGGCAGAAAAAACAATAGGGGCTGAAGGGTGGGGCAAGGGAATCAAAAAAAGAACAAACTCTCAGGGCTGGGGTGGGGCAGGGAAAGAAACCAAACTCTGGGCTTCAGGGAGGGGTCTGTGAGGGGTAGGGAGGGGTAGGGAGCACTGAGCCAGCTGGAGGGCAAGGAAAAGGGTGGGAGGCCCTCCAGCCACTGGGGGTGGGGGAGGGAAAGAAAAAAAGGGAGGGGCTAAACTGTAGGAAGGGGAGACTGCTACTGCTGAGGGAGAGGTGGTTCTATAGTCCCTGCTGCTGAGAAAAGTCCAAAGGTGTTGAATTGGTGGAAGCCTGCTGCCTTCTTGGTGGTGAGAGGGGAGGCCAGGGAAGCAGCAGCTGGGGGTGGTAATGGTGGTAAGTAAGTCTATAGTTTCTTGGTAGCTCACCCCCAGCTGCAAACAGCAGAGTCTCAGTCTTTGGAGGCCTCCCCTCAGTGGTGGTGGTAGTCTCTTCTTCTTGGAGAGGCAGCAGGCTCCAGTTGTAGCAGCAGCAGCAGCAGCAGCAGCAGCAGAGACTAGCTGGCTGGCTGGCAGGAGAGAGCTGGTCTTCTCTAGGTGGTGTTGGTGGATCTTTGTCTTCTTCTCTAGCTCTCCCCCCCCTCCCCACAGAGCAGGGGAGTGGGAGGGAGAGAGGCCAGCCAGCCACAGCAGCAGAAGGAGCAGGAACAGGAACAAGGGAGGAGGGAGCAGGAACAGCAGTAGAGGTGGCAGTGGTAGTGGGGGAGCAGGAGCAGGAGCAGGTCCAGGAGCTGGTCGGGCTAGGCACCTTCCCCTTTGCCTTCCTCTGAGAAGGACTGCAGGCAGGGGAGTCTGCGAGGGAAAGAGTTGGTGCCAGGTGAGTCCTAAGTAAGTGATTGGATTGTGTCTTTTTCCCTCCAGGTGATTTGCTGACTGTGTGTTTGTGTCTTTTTCCCTCCAGGTGGATGTAAAAGATAACAAGAAGGGGTTCTACAAGTATATTAGTAACAAAAAGAGGATCAGGGATGGTGTAGGCCCCTTGCTGAATAGGGCAGGCATCCTTGTGACAGAAGATGAGGAAAAAGCTGAAGTGCTCAATGCATTTTTTTCTTCAGTTTTCACAGGCAGGGTCAGCTCCCAGCCCACTACCATGGGTGTGGCAGATGGGAGAGAAGAAGACAGGCCCTTGGTGATGGAAGGTCAGGTTAGGGACTGCTTAAAGAAGCTGCAAGTGCACAAGTCCATGGGGCCGGACGAACTGCATCCAAGGGTGCTAAGGGAATTGGCCGACGAAATAGCTGCACCGCTGGCCATTATCTTTCAAAACTCATGGAGAACGGGGGAGGTGCCAGAGGACTGGAAAAAAGCAAATGTAGTGCCTATTTTCAAGAAAGGGAAAAAGGAGGATCCAGGGAATTACAGACCAGTCAGCCTCACCTCAATCCCTGGAAAAATTATGGAGCAGATTCTCGAAGAATCCATCCTCACACACTTAGAGGAAAATAAAGTGATCAGGAACAGTCAGCATGGATTTACCAAGGGTAAATCATGCCTGACCAATCTCATTTCCTTCTATGATCAGATGACTGGTTTTCTGGATGCGGGAAGCACCGTTGATGTGCTATACCTTGATTTTAGCAAGGCTTTTGATATAGTTTCCCACAGCTTTCTCATTGGCAAATTAAGGAATTAAGGTTTGGATAGGTGGACTATAAGATGGATAGAGAACTGGCTAGATCAACGGTTTCAGCGTGTAGGAATCAATGCTTCCATGTCTAGCTGGCAACCGGTCACGAGTGGTGTGCCCCAGGGGTCAGTCCTGGGGCTGGTTCTGTTCAACATTTTCATCAATGATCTGGATCATGGAATAGACTGCATTCTCAGTAAGTTTGCGGATGACACCAAGCTGGGAGGACCAGTAGACACGTTGGAGGGCAAGGACAGGATTCAGGGAGACCTAGATAAATTGGAACAGTGGGCCAATAGAAATCTTATGAGATTCAATAAGGATAAGTGTAAAATCCTGCATTTGGGACCAAAAAACCCTATGCACTGCTACAGGCTAGGAAACATTCAGCTAAGTAGCAGCAGTGTAGAAAAGGACCTGGGGGTCATGGTGGATGGGAAGCTGGATATGAGTCAGCAGTGTACTCTTGCTGCCAAAAAGGCCAATGGCATACTGGGCTGCATCAAAAGAAGTATTACCAGCAGATCAAGGGATGAGATCATTACCCTCTATTCTGCACTGGTGAGGCCACATCTAGAATACTGTGTTCAGTTTTGGGCTCCCCACTACAAAAAGGACAGGGACATGGTAGAGAGAGTTCAGAGGAGGGCAACCAAAATGATTAAAGGACTAGAGCACAAGCCCTATGAGGAAAGACTGGAAGTATTGGGCTTATTTAGTCTGCAGAAGAGAAGATTGAGGGGGGATTTGATAGCAACCTTCAACTACTTGAAGGGATGCTCCAGGGAAGATGGAGCTCAACTGTTCTTGGTAGTAACGGAGGACAGAACGAGGAGCAATGGTCTCAAGTTGCAGTTAGGGAGGTCTAGGCTGGATATTAGAAAAAACTTTTTTACTAGTAGAGTGGTGAAGTCTTGAAATGAGCTGCCGAGGGAGGTGGTGGAGTCTCCATCTTTGGAGGTGTTTAAGGCCCGGCTGGACAAAACCCTGACTGGGATGGTTTAAGTGGGAGTGGTCCTGCCTCTGGCAGGGGGTTGGACTAGATGACCTATGAGGTCCCTTCCAACTCTATGATTCTATGAAGAGGAATTCAGATCTTAACAGGCAGGGCTGCACCCCCCAAGTCAAAGAGGGGGTTGAACTGTCCCTTGACAACCCCAAGGTCTAGGTTCAAATTTGCTGCCATGCACCTAAGCAGGTTCTG
Organism: Podocnemis expansa; assembly: GCA_007922195.1. Classification (NCBI taxonomy): domain Eukaryota; kingdom Metazoa; phylum Chordata; order Testudines; family Podocnemididae; genus Podocnemis; species Podocnemis expansa. Next base: position 30,689,454 of record ML682014.1, read on the forward strand.
TTGGGCGCAAGGGTCATTTCTATACACCAGGGCACTTTGGTAGGTAGCTTCATCCAGAGAGGAGGAAGAAGGGATTTGCAATCTACAGTACCATGTGGTGCCAGAATTGGGTTCATTGTCCAAGTCGTCCGAGGAGCCAGGAGTCCAAGTAGACAACCGTGCTGAGGGTTGTGATGATGCAGGCTTGTCTTCAGAGTGGTAGTTGAGCCATCCGCTAGACCAGTGGTTCCCAACATTTTTCAGGCTGGGGACCCCTTTTTAACAAAAAAAATCTTTGCAGTTCTCCCACTGATTATGTAATCTGGCCCACGCAGGCACACTCTGGCCTGCACCACTCTGGCAGCAACACTTGGACAGCCAGCGAGCAGTGCCACCACCACCATGGCCCATGCTGCTGGGGAGCCAAGCCATGGTGGCCATGGCCCCCTGCCCTTCCCCTCCCAGGAGCCACTGTGGCCGCATCCCTCCACCAGGATCCGGCCAAAGATGGGGGGAGGCAGCCCTGGAGGGGAGCATTGGGGCTGCAGCTGGATTCCAGCCCTGGTAGGAAGAGGCTCTGCAGACCCCCTGCAACATGTCCGCAGACCCCTGGGTGTCCCCAGACCCCATGCTGGGAACCACTGCACTAGACCAGTCCTGGAAGGATCGTGGGCTGGAGTCACAGTGTGCCCTGGTGTGACCGCTTACATTTTGGGAGCTGCCCTCAATGTAAGGGCCAGTCTGGGGTCCACTCTGCATCCCCCTACATTTACTGAAACCTGCCCCGGCCCCGGTGCGGAGCTGGTTTCCTCTCGTACCAGTGAAGCTGCTGTTGATACCCGGACCAATGCCGCCCCTGCTGTGGAGGACCACTCCTTGGCTGAGAAGGCCAGTTTTCCTTTCAATTGTACTGATCTGCACAGTGCCAGGGATGTCAGCTCTCATAGGATTTTCACCGCTGTGAATGCCCCCGGTGTCAAGGGGATGGGTACTGACTCCCTTCCCAGAGGAGGAGTGGCTGATGATGAGGTGGTATGGTGCAGAGGTGTTGTCAAGTCAGAGGCCGATCATGGCTTTTTAGTAATAGCTGGAGAGCAGCACCAGGTGTTCTCCAGTGCTGATCTGGCACATGGTGCTGGCAAGTCCTTAGGCTTGGCAGGCATACCCAGAGCCAGTAGCGCCACCCTATCTTAGGTGAGGTTCCGGAGCCTTTGCTCCCTATCTTTGCAAGTTCTTCTTTTGAAGGACTTGTATATGGGACATTTGTCCACCAGGTGTGACTCACTCAGGCAGGAGAGGCATTTCTTGTGGGGGTCGTCGGTCGGAAACGCCTTGCAGCAAACCGCACAGGGTTTAAATCCCAGCACACTTAATCATGCAAGAATAACAAAGGCTAACTAGTGAGACAGGCACTTGCTTAATTTCAAGGCTGGCCTGTTCCAGTACCATTGCTAAGGGTGGAAAGAAGGAACTGGGAGGGTCAGGGTCAGTGTTGCATATACAGCTGTGGCTGCGGTGCAGAGGGGCCATTGGCCACTGACTCTCACCTGACAGGCTAGGGCCAGAAGACTTTCCGAGTCACTGTGCACTGCAGCATGTAGTCACCTGTAACTGAATGATGTGAGCAGAACTTGAAGTATGGGTTTACTGAGCTCTCCTGTTGACAGTTATTAGTTTAAATTTTCATTAACACTATTTTTCTTCTAAATATTTTGCTGTGAGTTATGTGCTAATGAAAAGTATCCCATACTTGAAGAGTGCAGTGCAGCTTGAAGGCTTGTCTCTTTCACCCATAGAAGTTGGTCCAACAAAAGCTATTAGCTCACCCATGTTGTGCCTAATATTCTGGGACTAACACAGCCACAACACTGCAAACAACTGATGAAAAAGTAGATATTTCCAGAGAGTAGCTGTGTTAGTTTGTGTACAGCAAAAACAACAAGAGTCCCGTGGCACCTTATAGACTAATGGATTTCTTCGGGCATAAGCTTTCATGGGCTCCAACCCACTTCGTCAGAGCCCACGAAAGCTTATGCCTGAAGAAATCTGTTAGTCCTTAAGGTGCCATAGGACTCTTGTTGTTTTTCAATGAAAAAGTATCATCTTAGCTTCAGAGACTGAAGTTGCCTACACATTCAGGCTATGTTCACATGTAAACTGTTATTTTGAAATAAGTTATTTCAAAATGAGTTATTTCAAAATAAAGTACTTATTTCAAAATAAGTTAATTTGAATTAAGGGAAAAGCTCAAAGCGAAATAGCATGTCCAAAGACAGAACTTGCTATTTCACTTTAGGAGAGGGGCACCATGGGAGGTGTGGCAACATGGCTCCCTCCCTGGGCCATGCCCCCACCCAATAAAGGCTAAAAGGAAGGCACCCTGGGAAGGAGAAGGGCAAAAGTGTTATTTTGAAATAATGGTTATTTCAAAATAACACGTCCGAGCGTCGTTGTTTCGAAACAACCATTTCAAAACAACGGCTATTTTGATTAGATGCGAGGTTTTACTGTTTCAAAACAACGGCCATTATTTCGAAACAACAGGTCCCATTGTTTCAAAATAATGGAACGTCATCTAGACATAAGAAATTTTATTTCGAAACAACAGCTGTTGAACACAGCCTCGCAGAACAGGTACAGCATAGGAAATGACAGAGCAGGTTTTCCTTACATTGCTCTTTAGTGTTCCAAACCCTTCATAGAAGGATTGCTTTTAAGGGGAGTGAGGAGTTCAGTCTCCATGATCCATTCAGCCCATGGCCTCTCTACTAAGCCCGCCAATGGTGTGCTACTGCAACTGGTAGCATCTATGTGAAGTGGACATGTGGACCTGCACTCAGGTCAAACACATTCTTTCATGTGCCACTGACCAACTAGCAGATGGTAAGAACTAGAATTCACTAGTAACATGGAAGTAGATTTTTTTAAACTACTCTTCATCATGATTTAATCAGCCTTCCACCAGATTTATTTCATCTATCAACAAATTTGTTTAGTTTTTTACCATTATGAATATGTTTGTGATGACATTTTCCACACTTGCTAACCCCTTTTTTCTTTTGATCCATTTGATCTGTTAAGGACCCTAAGCACAGAGTTTTAAACCCAATGCCCCTACACCTTATACAGTGGACAAACAGGACAACCTCTCCATAAAAGAATAAACAGACACAAAACTGACATCAGAAATCACAACATTCAAAAACCAGTTGCTGACCTCTTCAATCTTCCTAATTGCTCTGTTGATTATTTCTTAATAGCTGTGCTCAAGTAAATGGGTAACTCAGCAAGACTTCAAAGAGAAACTGCAGAATCAGAAATGGAGGTTACTCACCTTCGTGCAGTAGCCGAAGTTCCTCGAGATGCATGTCCTCGACATGCTCCACTTGAAGTGTGTGCGCCAGTTGCATCTAGGACCAGGTTAATTTCTTTAGCAGTGGCTTCAGAGGTGGGGGAGGAGGTGCTCAGAGTCATTGTCAGTTTTCGCGTCACTGTGACGCGCGCACCTCCACTCCCCCGCCCTCCCCACTCCGCTCCTTAGTTCTCTTCTACTGCAGAGACCACCAGGTAATCCTTGTCAGTCTCCGAAGTAGAGGGGAGGAGGGCGGGTAGTGGAGCATGTCGAGGACACGCATCTCAAGGAACTTCGGCTACTGCACGAAGGTGAGTAACCTCCACTTCCTCCTCGAGCAGTGTCCTCAACTGCTCCACTTGAGGTGAGTATTTAGCAGTTATGTCCGGCGGAGGTGGGAACTTCGAGACATGAGGCGGATGCAGTGTTTAGGACTGCTCATCCAACTGCCGTGTCCATGCTGGAGAATTGCTCTAGAGCGTAGTGTCTAGCAAAAGTGTCCGTTGAAGACCATGTGGCCTCTCTGCAGATAACTAGAATTGGAACCTTCATAAGGAAAGCTACTGAGGATCCTATAGATCTAGTAGCGTGAGTGCGTATAGAATCAGGTGGTTTCAGTGTGGATGAACTATAAGCAAGTCTAATACATGAGGATATCCATTGCGATAGTCTTTGTTTAGAAATAGGTTGTCCTTGGGATCGTTCAGCTGTGGAGACGAAGAGTCTAGCTGTTTTCCTGAAACATCTAGTCCTCTCCAGGTAAAAAGCCAAAGCCCTTCTTACATCTAATGTATGTAGGGCTGCTTGTTGTGCAGTGGTATGTGGCTTGGGGCAGAAGACTGGAAGATGTATCATTTGATTGATGTGGAAATGAGAAGTGACTTTTGGGAGGAATTTTGGATGTGGTCTTAGTGAGACCTTGTCCTTGTAGAAGACTGTATAGGGGGGTCCTGCCATCAGAGCTGCCATTTCGCCTACACATCTGATTGACGTGATAGCAATGAGAAAAGCAACCTTCACTGAAAGGTGCAGGAGTGAACATGTCGCCATAGGCTCAAATGGTGGTTTCATTATTGCCCTGAGCACAATGATGAGGTCCCATGGAGTTGGGGGTAATGTGGTCTGTGGGTAGAGATTTTGTAGACCTGTCATGAACCTCTTAACCACATGGTGTGAAAAAATGGAGTTATCTTCTACGGGTTCATGGAAAGTGGAAATCGCTGCAAGATGGACCGTGATCGTATTAACTGAAATGTTTGACTTTTTCAGATTGAAGAGGTACGCAGGATACACGGAATGTCAGTAGAGTGTGGGAGGAGGTTGCGTTGAGCACACCATGATGCAAAGCGGCGCCACTTGTACAGGCAAGTTGTCCTTGTTGCTGCTTTCCTGCTGTTGAGTAGGACGAGCTTTACATCCTGCAAACACTTATCCTCTAGTTCATTGAACCATCTAGGTTCCATGCTGTTAGGTGGAGTCTGCTGAGGTAAGTATTTAGTGTGAGTCCATTGTTTTGCGAAAGGAGAATTGGCATTAAAGGTAAGGTGATTGGTGGAGCCCCGGACATCCTCGTGAGTAAAGAAAACCATGGTTGTTGCGGCCAGGCGGGAGCTATCAATATGACAGTTGCTCTGTCTCGTTGAATCTTGTGGAGAGTATGAGGGATCAACGGTATTGGAGGGAAGGCATATAGAAGGCCCTTGTCCCACCTGAGGGGAAAAAGCATCGCCGCTGCAATCGTCTCCGATACCTGCTCGAGAGCAGTAACTTCTGCACTTCCTGTTTGTTCGCGTGACAAACAGGTCCATAGTGGGTATTCCCCATTGCTCAAATATCTTCGTTATTACCCCATCGTGAATTTCCCATTCATGATGTTGCATGGTGATCCTGCTGAGGGCATCTGCTATTGTGTTGTCTTTGCCCAGAAGGTGCACTGCAGACAGATGAATGCCGTTGGAGAGGCACCATTGCCAGAGCATCATCGCCTCTAGGCAGAGCATGTGCGACCTGGTGCCCCCCTGTTGATTTATATAGTACATGACGGTCATGTTGTCTCTTTGTATCCTGACATGCCTTCCTGAGATTAAAGGGAGGAAGTGTTGGCATGAGTATCTGACCGCTTGAAGTTCAAGAAGGTTTATGTGAAGACTTCTCTCTTGAGTGGACCATATGCCGGGTACGATATTGTTCTGAAGGTGTGCGCCCCAGCCTATAAGGGATGCGTCGGTTGTGATCAAAATCTCCGGTTCTTGTGCGATGAATGGTACCCCTTGTAGCATATAGCTCTCTTGTGTCCACCAGAGGAGACAGTCCTTGATTGTTTGAGGGATGGATAAAAGCTGTTTGGGGAATGAGAAACTGTGCCTGGCCCGCTTGAGGAACCATAACTGGAAAGGTCTCATGTGGAGTTTGGCGTGCTTGACCAGATAGGTGGTAGCTGCCATATGGCCCAGGATATGCATACAGGAATGTACTGAGATTGCCATCGCCTCTTGAGTAGCGAGAATGAGATGTTTTATGGTGATAAATCTTTCAAGTGGGAGAAAAGCTCTTGCTGTTGGTGAATGGATTCGAGTGCCTATGTAGTGTATTTCTTGTTGTGGGTGTAACAAGGATTTTTTGTAATTTATCCTGAGTCCTAGATCTAGGAATAGCCTGATGGTTGTGTTTGTCACCTGTAATGTATCCGATCTTGTGGGAGCACTTATCAGAAAGTCGTCTAAGTACAGGAAGATCAAAATGCCCCTCCTGCGAAGGAAGGCCATTACGGGCGCCGTAAGTTTTGAGAATATGCGTGGTGCCGTACAGACTCTGAATGGGAGGACCATGTATTGGTAATGATTGTCTAGAAATGAAAATCTTAGGAATCTTCAATGAGCTGGATGTATGGGCACGTAGAAGTATGCATCTGTTAAGTCGAGGAAAGCCATCCATTCTCCGAGACGCAGCGAGGAAATTATGGTGTTTATCATGACCATCTTGAATCTCTTGGTTTGCACATATTTGTTCAGTTGGCGTAGGTCTAAGATCGGTCTCCATCCTCCAGTTTTTTTGTTGGTGAGGAAGTACCTGGAGTAAAACCCTTTGCCCCAATGTTCATTTGGGACCAGTTCTATGGCCCCAATCCATAGAAGATTTTGTACTTCCTCCAATAGAATTTGTACATGATGGGGGTCCCTGAAAAGGGATGTGGAGGGGTGCTGGGAAGAAGGGTATGCTGTAAATGGTATAGTGTAACCCTTCTGAATGATCTCTAAGACCCATTTGTCTGATGTTATAGCTGCCCATTGGTGGAAGAAAGGGCAGAGTCTGTGGGACCAGAGGTTGTAATGAAGATTGGTGTTTGTCTGCAAGGAAGTGGATTAGCAGTCCCTCGACCTGCCCATCAAAAGTGTTGTTTAATATTGGATGCCTGCATGTTCTGAGAAGACTGGATGTTTTGTCTTCTACGGTTTGGTTGGCGAGACTTATTGCGAGTGGTATCCATTCTCTTGTTATATTGATTTTGTGGGTACCTGATGTTAAAGTTATGCTGTTTGTATGGTTTCTTGTTAAAATATGGAGTATATATGCCAAGGGTTCTGAGTGTGGCTCCTGAGTCCTTAAGGTTATGCATGACCTCATTGTTTTTTTCTGCAAAGAGCTTCTCTTTGTTGAAGGGGAGATCCTCAATAGTTGTCTGCATTGCCCTCAGTAAATCTGCAGTGTGGAGCCATGAAGCCCATCTCATGACTATTGCAGTGCCCAGAGACCTAGCTGCCACATCAGCGGAGTCCAGGGCTGCCTGGAGTGCTATCCTGGCAATGAGCTGGCCCTCTGAGATGAGATTGGTGAATTGTTCTTGGTGATCCTGCGGAATGTATTTCGCAAATTCTGAAATCTTGGTATATATCTCATGGTCATAGTTAGACAAGAGAGCTGTGTAATTGGAAATTCTCAGTTGCAGAGCAGCAGATGTGTTTACTTTCTTTCCCAGGGTGTCGAGTTTCTTATCGTCTTTGGCGCCTGGGTTATAGCTGGTATATGATGTTTTGTTTCTTTGGTTAGCAGCCTCCACAACTAAGGAGTTCAGCTGTGGATGCATAAATAGAAATTCATTTCCCTTGGGGATAATAAAATATTTTTTATCTACTTTTTTGTTGGACGGGGCAGCAGACACTGGGGTTGCCCATATGTTGTTTGCTGGCTCCATTATTCCCTCGTCCATTGGCAGAGCTAGCTTGTTTGATCCTGATGTTTGAAGAATTCTGTATAATTTATGTTGATTCGTAGGACTGTCGGGGGGGGGGGGGGGTGTCCATGTTGTCGGCTGCTCGTGTGAAGAGATCCCACAAACGTTGAAGGTGGTTGTTCCTTTGGTGCATGATGTCGACCGAAGCCTCTGAGTCGCTCTGTGTGTCTTTGAGGGTATCAGTAGAGGTAATTAAATTCTGTTGCTGTATGATGTTTGGCATTGTCTGTGGAATGTTTGCCCCTGTATACCAATATTGGTTATACGCTGAAATGGGGGGTAGCCTGGCCATGCTGTGAAATTTGGCAGTAATATCTGGGGTGGTGGTTGACAGAACCATGGGTATGGCCATGGATAAGTGAAGGCCATGTTAGTTGTGGGAGCCTGTAAACTTTGATTGTTATGTGGCTCAGGAGAGTTTGAGACTGAGGGCTCAGTAGAATCAGTGTGGACTGACAGCTGTGATAATGGAGACAGACAGCTGTCAGATGAATCCGTTTGAAACAGTGGAGAAATTGGTGATGAGTGTACTTGGAGATCCTCCGCTGTTTCTAGGTTTTTAGATTTTTTTTCTGTGCTTCTTTGCTCCTGTGCTTGTGGGGGGGGTTAACATTGTTTAGTGTCCCCTGTTGTGTGGAGATAGGTGCAGAGGTGTCAGTTGGTTGCTCCGTCTGCTGCATGGGATTTGTTATTTGTATCAGTGCTGGGGGGGGGGAAAAAAGGTGCCATCCCCGGTGCCAGGATGGGTGCCTGGCTCGGTGCTGAGGCCGGTGTTGTTGGTGTCGGCGCCGAAGACAGAAGCGGCGCCGACAGAGGCAGCGATCCCACTGCCACTGAGATTGCCAACGCTGAGGCATTAAGCGTGGCTTTTGGCGCAGAGTCACGCTCCCCGTGTTGCTTTCTGGGGCGGCTCGGCACGGCTGTTTTTGAGGCATCCGAGGGACTGGTAAGCCTCAGGGTGTCCTCTTTATTGTGACTCTCCCTGGCCTTTTTTGATGGCACAGGGGATGAAGCTGCCGATCTCCGTTTGTGCGCTTCCTCAGTGTGAGGAGAGGCACCGGGATCAGATGAGGGATGTAAAGATCCCTCTAACAGCAGCAGTTTAGGCTTCCTTCCTATACCAGCCACCTCACCTAAGAGGAAACATAGGGTTGTGGTGATTGGGGACTCACTCCTGAGAGGAACGGAGGCACCCATCTGTCGCCCTGACAAGGCCTCTAGAGAGGTATGCTGCCTGCCAGGTGCCAGTATCCGAGATGTAACGGAGGGATTGTCAAAAATCATCTGCCCCTCAGACTACTACCCCATGCTTCTTATCCCTGTGGGTACCAATGATACTGCGAGAGGTGATCCTCAGCAGACCAAAGGTGACTTCAGGGCTCTGGGAGCGAGGGTGAAGGAGTTTGGAGCACAGGTGGTGTTCTCCTCGATCCCTCTGGTCAAGGCTAGAGGCCTGAGGAGAGACAGATGTATCCTAGAGGAGAATGCCTGGCTGCAAAGATAGTGTGGTCAGGAGGGATTTGGCTTCTTTGACCATGGAGTACTGTTTCAGGACAGAGGATTGATAGGGAGAGATGGCCTTCACCTGTCCAGGAAGGGGAAGAGCATATTTGGGCACACACTGGCTGACCTAGTGAGGAGGGCTTTAAACTAGGTTCATCGGGGGAAGGAGACCAAAGCTCACAGGTAAGTGAGAATGTGGGTGATCTGGGGGAAGGGATGGAACTTGGGGGGTGCTGGGACTGTAGCACCAGGAATAAAAGAGAAGGTAGCTAGAACATGGGGGGGGAATCAAATAATTGTCTTAAGTGTTCTACTGAAGCCCCAATATGTGAAGTGAGTGGGGGAGGAGAACTCCAAGAAAAAATGCAAGGAGGTATATGTAATAGAATTGAAAATCAAAATGACAAAGTAGGGCAATCGGCCGAGTATCATAGGTGCCTATACACTAATACGAGGAGCCTGGGAAATAAGCAAGAAGAATTGGTAGTACTAACGCAGACAAGGAACTATGATATCATAGGAATAACGGAGATGTGGTGGGATAGTCTGCATGACTGGAGCTCTGCCATGGATGGGTATAAACTGTTCAGGAAAGACAGGCAGGGAAGAAGAGGGGGAGGAGTAGCACTATATGTGAAAGAGCTCTATGACTGCTCAGAGCTCCATTATGGAAGTGGAAGCGTGCCTGTAGAAAGTCTGTGGGTTACATTGAGAGGGGAATGCAACAAGGGGGATGTTGTGGTGGGTGTCTGCTATAGACTATCAGATCAGAAGGAGGAGGTGGATGAGGTGTTCTATGGACAACTAGTGAAAGCTTCTAGATCACAAGCCCTGGTGCTGATGGGGGACTTCAATTACCCTGACATCTGCTGGGAGGCCAACATAGCAGTGCATGGGCAATCGAGGAAATTTTTAGAGAGTGTTGGGGACAACTTTCTAGTACAAATGCTAGAGGAACCAACTAGGGACCTTGCACCTCTCGACCTGCTGCTCACAAACAGGGAAGAATTGATCAGGGAGGTACAGGTAAATGGCAAGCTAGGCAGTAGTGACCATGACATGGTTGAGTTCAGGATGCTGATTAAAAGAAGGAAGGAAAGAAGCAAAACAAAAACCCTGGACTTCAAAAAAGCAGATTTTGGGTCCCTCAGGGAACTGATGGGCAGGATCCCTTGGGAAGCTAATCTGAAGGGGAAAGGAGTCCAAGATGGTTATATTTTAAAGAAACCCTGCTAAGGGCACAGGAAGTTGCCATTCTAATTAGGATAAAGAACAAACATGTGAGGCAGCCAGAATGGCTTAGCCGAGAACTCTGCTCTGAGCTTAAACATAAAGAGGAAGCTTACAGGAAGTGGAAGCTTGGTCAGATGACCAAGGAGGCATATAAAGATATTGCTAGGGACTGCAGGGATAAAATCAGAAAAGCCAAAGGACAAATGGAGTTGTGGCTAGCGAGGGATGTAAAGGATAACAAGAAGGGGTTCTACAAGTATGTTAGTAACAAGAAGAGGATCAGGGATGGTGTAGGTCCCTTTCTGAATGGGGCAGGCATCCTCATGACAAAGGATGAGGGAAAAGCTGAAGTGCTCAATGCTTTTTTTGCTTCAGTTTTCACAGGCAGGGTCTGCTTCCAGCCCACTACCATGGATATGGCAGATTGGAAAGAAGAAGAGAGGCCCTTGGTGACGGAAGGTCAGGTTAGGGACTGCTTAAAGAAGCTGGATGTGCACAAGTCCATGGGGCCGAATGAACTGCATCCAAGGGTGCTAAGGGAATTGGCCGATGAGATAGTAGCACCGCTGGCCATTATCTTTCAAAACTCATGGAGAACGGGGGAGGTGCCAGAGGATTGGAAAAAAGCAAATGTAGTGCCTATTTTCAAGAAAGGGAAAAAGGAGGATCCGGGGAATTACAGACCTGTCAGCCTCACCTCAATCCCCAGAAAAATTATGGAGCAGGTTCTCAAAGAATCCATCCTAAAATACTCAGAGGAAAATAAAGTGATCAGGAACAGTCAGCATGGATTTACCAAGGGTAAATCATGCCTGACCAATCTCATTTCCTTCTATGATCAGATGACTGGTTTTCTGGATGCAGGAAGAACCACTGATGTGATATACCTTGATTTTAGCAAGGCTTTTGATACAGTTTCCCACAGCATTCTCACTGGCAAATTAAGGAAGTATGGGTTGGATAGGTGGACTATAAGGTGGATAGAGAACTGGCTAGATCAATGGTTGCAGCGTGTAGGAATCAATGGTTCCATGTCTAGCTGGCAACCAGTCATGAGTGGTGTGCCCCAGGGGTCGGTCCTGGGGCCGGTTCTGTTCAACATTTTCATCAATGATCTGGATGATGGAATAGACTGCACTCTCAGTAAGTTTGTGGATGACACCAAGCTGGGGGGACCACTAGACACGTTGGAGGGCAAGGACAGGATTCAGGGAGACCTAGATAAATTGGAACAGTGGGCCAATAGAAATCTTATGAGGTTCAATAAGGACAAGTGTAAAATCCTGCACTTGGGACGGAAAAACCCCATGCACTGCTACAGGCTGCGGAACATTCAGCTAAGTAGCAGCAGAGTAGAAAAGGACCTGGGGGTTATGGTGGATGGGAAGCTGGATATGAGTCAACAGTGTGCTCTTGCTGCCAAAAAGGCCAATGGCATACTGGGCTGCATCAAAAGAAGTATTACCAGCAGATCAAGGGATGTGATCATTCCCCTCTATTCTGCACTGGTAAGGCCACATCTAGAATACTGTGTTCAGTTTTGGGCTCCCCACTACAAAAAGGACAGGGACATGGTAGAGAGAGTTCAGAGGAAGGCAACCAAAATGATTAAAGGGCTGGAGCACAAGCCCTATAAGGAAAGACTGAGAGCATTAGGCTTATTTAGTCTGCAGAAGAGAAGATTGAGGGGGGATTTGATAGCAACCTTTAACTACTTGAAGGGATGCTCCAGGGAAGATGGAGCTCGACTGTTCTCAGTAGTAACAGAGGACAGAATGTGGAGCAATGGTCTCAAGTTGCGGTTAGGGAGGTCTAGGCTGGATATTAGAAAAAACTTTTTTACTAGGCGAGTGGTGAAGCATTGGAATGAGCTGCCGAGGGAGGTGGTGGAATCTCCATCTTTGGAGGTGTTGAAGGCCCGGCTGGACAAAACCCTGACTGGGATGGTTTAAGTGGGAGTGGTCCTGCCTCTGGCAGGGGGTTGGTCTAGATGACCTATGAGGTCCCTTCCAACCCTATGATTCTCGGTCTTTTAATGTCCTTTTTGTTAGGTTTCTGCAATGTTAGCACTTATGTGATAAGTGCCCTTCACCTAGGCATTTTATACATGCCTGGTGGCCATCTGATGTGGGCATTGCATCTCTACATGAAACACAGTGCTTAAAACCTGAGGGGCTAGGCATCATGCTTTTCTGTCTCCTTTTGGTTTATTATTGTTTGTTTGTTTGTTTTTCTTTTCTTTGTTTTTTTTTCTTTTAAATTCTCTCTTTCTCTCTTCTTTTTAGGTTCAGTTCTGTATAAGAACAGAGGAGCCACCGCGAAACCCATCCTAGGGCTTAGGCAGCAGAAGAGAACTGAGGAGCGGAGCGGGGAGGGCGGGGGAGTGGAGGCACGTGCATCACAGTGACGCAAAAACTGACAATGACTCTGAGCGCCTCCTCCCCCGCCTCTAAAGGCACTGCTAAAGAAATCAACCCGGTCCTAGATGCGGCTGGCGCACACACCTCAAGTGGAGCAGTTGAGGAGACTGCTCAAGGAGGAACTGATATGCAAATTTGATTGTGTGATGGATTAAATTGTGACTAAGGATTCTTTTCCCATTACTACAGGTAATTTGACCTCACCCTTCCTCTGTGTGCTGTTTCCCAGCATTTGAATCTTAATAACTGCTTTGATTTGCTGCTACAGTTTGACCTGATCCCCTGACTTACACTTGCATTTATTTTCCTCCTATTCTGTAAGTTCACCCATCTTCAAAGCATCTGACACAGTCGTATTTTCTTCCACGAAAGCTCATGCAATAAATAAATTTGTTAGTCTAAGTGCCACAGGACTCCTTGCTTGTTTTGCCAAACTAGACTCTCACACGGCTACCACTTTGGAACATAGGTTTGTAAATAATTCAGAGAATCTGGGGCTCTAAAATCCATTTGCTAGGAATATGGGACATGCCACATGTCTGTGCTGATTGGCTTTAAATTTTTAGTTCTTGATGGTAACAGGTGCATTTAACACAAGTAAGAACACTTGTATTTGCCTAATACAAATATTAGCGTTTAACTGGAGACTGTGATAGGAGTGATTGTTGCCTGTAGTGAAAAATTTATTCTAGTGCACCATTTTTTAAACACAACTATTACACTCATGTTGAATGAATTGTGTATGGCAGTGGTTCCTAACCTGTGGTCTGTGGACCCCTGGTAGGCAGCTGTGTGGCTCTAGGGGCTCTGCAGACAAGCAGTGAGCTGGGGCTTGACGTTGCTGGGGTCTCCGGTTGCCATGAAGATCCAGGCTTCTGGCTGGCTAGCAGGGAGCTTCTCCCAGGCTGGGAGTTTTTAAAACTCCCGCCCTGATCATGCAAAGCATGCTCAGAGTAGTCCCGGGGATAGCCAGGTGCTCCAGCTCCAGTGGCCAAGTAAGAGGGGGAGGAACTGTGGGGAGGGTTGGGGAGAGGAACCAGTTGGGAGGGAGGCATGGCTACAGCAGGTCCTGGCTCTCCAGGAAGGGGTAAGGGGCCATGGCTGCAGCAGGTCCCAGCTCCGGGGAGGGGGGACATGGCCGCAGGGAGCAGCAGGCCACATTCTGCCCCTGCACAGGCCACATTTAGCATGTGGAGGTGTGACGGTGCCTTATTCACACAGGGGGGCCACAGAGTTCCTTTCCCCTGGAAAGGGGGTCCCTAGGCATAAAAACATTGGGAACCCCTAGTGTATGGCATGCTCCCCTCTGGACACCACCAGAAGCCATTAGCATGATTCTTATTTTCCTTGAAGACTACTAATTGAGATCTGCCTATTACCATTAAATTACTGCACATGCAATCACAATCACTTGTACTATGACTCAAAGACAATGTCTTGTTTCAACTTGCCCCTCACTGCTAACAGGATCTCAAGGAGGCAATCTTAAGGAGGCCTGGGTAAGGATCCAATTTGCTTGTCGTCGTCCCCCCCCCCGCATTTTAATGGACTATAGCTCCTGAAGTGTGTATTGGTACTGGTGTGTTTATGATTTCTTACTCAATAGTCTGTGATGCCAAGTACAGGCAAAGAAATAGATCTGTATATATCTGAGACTTATAATCCTGACAGTAAGCTATTTTTATGACTGCACTTCACAGCACATTGGTTTACACTGTTAGAGCTATTTAGTTTTTCTATTTCATTCACAGGCAGCATGGGTGACTTAACACATGGGCTTCCAGGGCATGTGCCTGTGGCCCACACAATGTGGGAGGCTTTTCACCATGTGGCACTGGGCGTGAGTGGAGCTGCCCTAGACCGGAGGCCAGGCTCTGCGGTTTCATTGCCAGTCCTGCTCCACCGCCAGGGGCTGGCTGGTCTGCCCTGGGGGTGGAGCGGGGCCGGCTGCTGCACCATACAGTACAGCCTCTGACACAGCAGAAGCTGCCCTGCATTCTCCAGTCAACCCTGCTGCCTGTTGGCGGCAGCGATCAGCTGGGCTGGGGCTGGCCTCTGGCCCCAGTCCCCCACCCGATGCCTGCCATCCCACAGGGAGCAGGGCCCTAGACTGGGGAAGGGGGCCCCATTTGAGGGCAGGTGAGACCCCATGGGGGCCCACCAGTGGAGGAGGCCTAGGGGCCCGGAGACTGCTAATCCACCAGTTACAGGCAGTCAGTAATGTAGTTCAAGTAGGATGGGGAGCTCATCCTACTAGTGCTTATACGTAGTCATGAGTGCTGATCAGGGCCATAACTGTAGTCGTGAGTGCTGATCAGGGGCAAGTGGGGCAAAGCCCCAGCCACCGAATTTTAGAGGGCGCAGGGGACGGATCCATCTCCCTGCAGCAGCTGGGGATGGATCCAGCTCCTCGCCACCCCTGAGGAGCTGGATCTGTCCCCAGCTACCGTGGGGAGCCAGATCTGTCCCCTGCACCCTCTATCATTTGGCACCGTGGCTTCCAGTGCCACTCTGACATCTGGCTCTACCTGGGGCTCACTATTGCCTTCCAGCAGCAGCTGCAGACAGACCCAGCTCCCCACTGCCGGCTGGATCCAGCTCCCCACCACCTTTTGGTGGTGGGTGGGGACAGATTGGGTCCCAGGCCACATTGGGGCCCAGGTCAGGGGTTAGTGCCTTTGGGGCTGTTTGCCCTGGGAACTGGAAGAGGTAGTTATGGCCCTGGTGGTGGTGTCCTGAAGTTGCATCCCTTGGTGATGGAACAAGGCATAGTTAAGGGAACTAGGAAATGGAAATAAGTTCATCTGAAAGGAAACCGTGTTCCCCATGAAAGCTCATGCGAAAAATAAGTCTGTTAGTCTTAAAGTGCCACATGACTCCATGTTCCCTGAGGCAGCAAAACTTTTCTCTGATTACATATGCCTGCAAAGGAAATGGAACACTCCTTGTGCTCTCAGCCACCCAATCTGTTCAAATACCCTGCTACGCAGAAGGAGGAGGGGAGAGGGGCTTGCAGGGATTATTCTGTTTTCCTCTGGATTCCAGCTAGGAGGGAGGAAGAGAAACAGACGCAGGATCTTCTGTAGTTGGGAGGAAGAGCTGAAAACAACAGTCATTATTACACTACACTCCCCTTGGGCACACCCTGTTCAAGCCGATCCAGTATTTATTTGGTGATAAGAAAAAGTAGGAGTTACCACTTGTAATCCTCAGCCTCTATCTCAAATGTATGACCCCCTCATTACAGAGCCTATTATGTCTCTTTTTAAGAATATGTTCCTCACAAGTTCAGGAGATCCATCAATCTCTTTTCTTGTTTGTTTTGCTGAACTAGAGTAACATGGCTACCCCTTTGGAATTTTTCTGGTTTAGTTATTTTATTCCAGACTCAGAAGCTTCAGAGATCTCTCTATGGTTTGAGATGCAAAGCATACTCAGGAACATCTAGGACCAGGCATAACCCAAAGCACAGAGACCTTAACAGAGCAGCTAGCTGGTCTTAGAGACTAGGGCTATATCTACATCTAACTGCTAAGTTTGAATTTATTTAGTCCAAACTAAGTTCAGAGTTAGTTTGTACTAACGCAGGTTAGTTCCAACTAACTGGAACTTTTAGTGCGAACTAAAAAACATGGTTAGTTCAGATTAACTGCTTAGTTCGAATTTATTTAATTCGAACTAGCACAGCTACATCATGCTAGTTAATAAGTAAAATCTGAACTAAGGTAAGTTCAAACTAAGCAGTTAATTCGAACTAACCATTCAAACTAACTAGTTCAAACTAGACTTTGCCTAGTTCGAACTAAATTTTTTAGTTCAAACTAGGCAAAGCCTAGCACAGACAGGGAGCAAATTAGTATGGACTAAATTGCTAGTGTAGACATGGCCTAGAGGCTTGAGAACCCCGGATAGGAGTATTCTGGCTCCCTTAACTTTGAGTTGTAGCTTAGAGAAAAGTGATGACAGAGAAACAAGGAAACTGGTCATAGAGTGGAAAAGAAGTTTGTGAACATCAGGGGTATGGCCACACACACTTCTTATTTCGAAACAACAGGGGTTGTTTCGAAATAAGAAGTGCCATGGCCACACGACACACGGCCATTTCGAAACAAGCAAACA